>VZSF01010427.1:0-20177 GCA_013398295.1 Chionis minor
ATATATATATATTTTTATATGTAAATAAATATAAAAACAAGACACTTGTGAAAATTTCCCAAGTACATCTTATTAAACTGCACTACAGACAGTTGCTCAAATCTAGACCCCTGGCAAAGTGCTATAACCATGACCCCATCCATGGTTACTGGTAAGAGAACTGATGGTCATCCTTCCACGGAACAATGAATATGTAGTTAAATTAAATAAAAAAGAGGGGGGGACCCATGCAGTACACAAAGTGCATGGGGTGTAAAAAAGTCCTACAAGCTTGAAAAACTTAAAAAGGAAAAAAATGGCAGGTCCTGACTCACTAGCAGTAGTCTTCGGTTTATCTGAATTTAGATATCTAAAAGCTTAGCTGCCTAGACCAGACAGTTGTCAAGGTTTCTTCCATTGAGTAAATGAAGCCAACATCCCAGGCAGGTATTTAGGATACATACGTATCACCATCCAGAGGAGTCCTCTCTCTTCATTGATTAGAGGGGATTGAGACACTTGGAACCAAACTAATCCTTGTCATCTAAACCATCAAGATGAGCTGCTTTTTAGTGAAGGCAAAAGATCTGATGACATCAGTCACAGCCTATGTGTCACTGAAAACAGAATGCAGATAACAATTCTACATGCAGCTGTGACACAGACAGCACAGGAGAAGACAAAAATTACTTAGGCCTTCTCTGAAATCAAGGCTGCAAGAAATCAGGTCTTGTAATTCTGGTGTCCTAATGAGACAATGCTCAATTCCCTCTTCTCTCAGACAAAGAATTTAAGAAATTATAGTCCCCAATCTATAACCCCTCCTGTGATGACTCGCAGTCCTATAGCATAGGACTTTTTTTTCTTGAGCAGAAATTACAAGTAATGTGGGAAGGGGAAGAAGGGGTAGGGGGGAAGTGTACTCAATACAACATTTAGCATCATTCTGAGTGCAACACAAGGAAAAGTTTTGATTGTCACTCAGATGAAGTATCCTTTGATAAAAAGGTGGGTGTTCCCCCCAATAAAAACTCCAACCTGTTCAGAGACTGAAATAATCTCAGTAGCCATTATAAAAGTGGCTATGCCATGGTAACTGACTGCTCATAAAACCTGTGGATGCTGCCGGGGAAGAAGGAAAACTATGATTTAGAGCGGCTATATGCAAACTACAGGGGCAATTTATTACATGTAAACATTTAATTTGCATCAGTATCTATTTCTTTTGGGGCTTTTTAAGGCAGAGAAAGTTCTTAAAAGGCTTCTAAAGTAGCCTAATGTCTGCTTGCACTACTTCCTATCAATGACAATGTTACGTGTAAAAAGCTTTACAGACACATCACTTGCAAGGCAGAACTGTGAAGACTGATGTAACACTTTGGTGGGTGGGCAACACAGCATTAAAATAATTGTTACAAAAAGCATTAAAAATCATCAGGAAGAAGTCATCATCAATCCAGAATACTGGATGACAGCTTGGTTTGTGACACACTAGTTTCTTAGTGTCATCTCTTACACAGTGTGCTTTAGCTCCAGGGTCAAGATAGAACATGAGGGCTGAGGATGAGAGGGCTACCTCTAATCAGCCCTCTAACTGTAAAGTCATTATATGTGTGCATTTTCAAACCTGTTCAGAGGTGTTCTTCAAGCGGATGAATTTTCCATCAACATCTATCTCCTCAATAGAGACATTTCCAGTGGCAGAAGCTGAGTGGGAAATGCTAACACTACTGCTGGCTTCAGATTCCTCCACATCAATCCTCTTCCTCTTCCCCTTGGTTGTACGCACACTACGGCTTGATGAAGCCCGTGAAACCGTCACTCGGGAAGATGGACTTGGAGAAAGTTTCAACCTATATTGAAGAAAAGAAGAAATATGTGTACATCACACTTTTTTTTTTTTTTTCAATAAACTTTACGCCTCTCTCCTACATGTTACATAAAAAACTGAAGCCTTAGGTACTTTTTGAAGAATTGGACAAAACGTCAAACTGTTGATTAATGCTTTTGGAGCATATGGACTACTCCATTACGATCATAAAGGCAACTCTTTGCATGTGTTAAAGACTGCACTCCTGGCTAGATGTAACAAGTAAAGAAAAAAATTATTAGGGCACTTAAACCATTATAGGAAATTTATGCAAAAACCCAATGGCAAAAGAGCTTTTGCTGTTTCATGCCCGAAGTTGAGATGAATCAGCCTGGACCAGCAGGCTGTTATTCAGAAAACTGAAGTATCAAACTTATTTAAGTAACAGCTGTCACTTACCAGGCAAAAATTCTCAGCATCGATGAACTCTGGGGTCATGTATGGAAAATATAGCGAGCTGATAAAGCTGGGCAATCGTAACAGCTATTACTGTAATAGTCTATACTTAAAGAAGTTTAGCTAACAAACAACACTGTGATTAACTCTGAAAAAGAATATTAACCATGGCACCAAAACAGACCTACAAACGACAATTCATTAGGTCCTCAGTGCTGAATCTTAATAGAAGAATGGTATTTGTTCACTTGAGGGCTGTTGGTCTGATACTCAAGGACCTTAGTCTCATGAAGACCAAGCAGAAGTAAGGGTGTCAGACAGAAGGGGACAAAACCAAACAGTACCTTGGAAACTGTAATAAAGCATCTAATGAATGCATTCCCAGTAAGAACTGTCTTTTAACAGAGAATGAGACATGTAAGGGAAGCACACAAATACCAGCATTTGTTGTTACTTTCTTTCATACCTCTCCTCTTCACCCTCCAGCAATTTCCGGTATGCATTGATTTCCATATCAAGTGCCAGTTTAACATCCAGAAGTTGTTCATAGTCACTCAGCTGCTCCTGCATCTGATTTCTTATCTCTGCCATTTCCTTCTCTTTCTCGGACAGTATTTTGCGACAGTTTTCCCGTTCCTTGGCCAAGCTTTCCTCAAGCTCTTGCACTCTATCTTGCCATGCTCTAGACTAGAAAGCATTGAAAACATCAGTGGTGCAAAGGAACATTCGCCCAAATCTCCACGCACTCTGCTAGTCAGGCAACACGGGAGTCAAAACATTAGGTTAAGCATTCTCCCCGCTTTCTGAATTCAAACTGGCCCATATTCAGCTTCCTGTTCTCCACCTCATCTGTTACAAACATAACACCTCAAGTTCAATGAAACTGAGAACCTGCTCCATTTTCAAGAGATCTGAAGATATGTTACTACACCTGAATTTACTCAACCAAGAAAAATCAAGCTTAAGAGTCAAACCATTTAAGACATGCTGGACAGGACACGGACTCAAAGTGCAGCTCAGTGTACTTCAGATCCTGCAGTATGTAATCGCCCTTAGCTTTCACATGTCTACATCCTGCTTCACTTTACTGCTGCTAATTCTGAATTCTGTGAGGAAGTTCCTCTAAAGGAATAGGGGTTGTTGTCAGTGAACACCTACCTGCCTGTTATCAAAGCCTTCAAGGCTTGCTGAGAGTATAGTGCCGAGTGTTCTGTGAAGAAAGCTAACTTCTCACATATTTTAAAAATGAAGTAAAGCAAGTAGAACTTAATATTGTATATACAGAATGAAATGCTTAGCAAAGAAAGGCCAAATCATGACAGATTTAGGGTTTACTTTACCTGAGCATGCTTTCTTCTCTTTGACAGTCTCTTGAGGTTTTTTTTTAATTACAGGACAGATATAGGAACCAATGCCCCAAAGTCACCTTGATTGGCTAAGTCACCAAGTTTGCTATGCAGGCACTCTACTTAGTTAGTCATCATAGTCCAGAGACAATGATAAGAGGCAGTCTAAAAGGCTGACACAGAAGACCAGTGTAACTGGTTGTAAACGTTAAGAGTCAGATGAGGAATTTCATAAAAAGAGTTGAATGTCACATGGAAGATCCCAGTGGAAACTACTACAGAGCTCAGTATTGGTAATTCAAACCAGACTAGCATCAGTGATAACAAAGTCTCTTTTTCTAAGAGAACAAAGCTCAAGTTAGTGCTAGCAAATGGAAAATACAACTCTACTTCTTGACATCACTAGCACTACCAAAAACAAAAAAATCCCACAGCAGCGAACTGTGGGTTTTGGTGGAAAATGGCAATCAAACCTGCAGAAGTTGATTTTGATAGTCCTGAAGTTAACAACTAACACCTCTGCAAACTCAGAAGCAAGTTCTTGGAACTCAGCTGTCACTCCCAAGTAAGCAACAGAACACAGGTAATTAAGTAATAATGAAAAAAACCCTCAGAAATGCCTGTTCACTGATCCACCAAAAGAAACATAGTGGTAATCTAAAGGCAGAAATAAAATCTAAGTAAACAAAACTCTCTAATCTGTTATTTGTGTAACCTCATGCACATTCATTACATCACCTTATCTCTTCCAGAGACTAACTTGCCTGTGTAACAGGAAAACTGGGAAGACTCATAGTAGTATCTGCCAAGTTATTTGGAAAGTTATGGAATAATATCTCCTGCATTTATATGCTTCGCTTGAAATACACAGAGTTTTGAAGTCCTACAAGAGCCTACTGTACAGGAGGAATAAAATTCAAAATTATCGCAGAAATGATTAAAGCCAAATATTACTAATACTTTATATTTTTCTAGAAAACAAATATTTTATTGCTCAATATTTTATTGATCAATAAGTTACAAAAGCCAACTGCACAACCAACTCCTAACTTTTTCCATTTTCACTCTAGATTTTCCACTGATGACATTACTTCCATCAAATAAGCTAGTACTGAGCATATGGCTTGTCATAGGTTGTGTCATAATTTGGGTGTCATTTATGTTCTCTGTGATCTGACTAAGTATAATTAGTTTCTGCTCAAGACCCCCTCCTATGCTAGACTATCCAATTACTACAGAATTAAATTGCTTAGAATGTCAAGAAGCTCTGTCTTTTAATACAGAGCTCTTGTCTGAAATTGCCCCATCTATTTGCATAACTTCCTGAAAAAGCCAGTTAATAGTACTACCTTTGAAATACTCACTCTGTAGCAGGGTACTGCACAAAAAAAAACCCCAAAAACCAAACCACACAAAACCAGCTTTGAGAGGAGACATTAAGGAATTTGAAAAGGTACAGAAAAATAGAACAAAAGACAAATTCAAGTCATGATGCTGAACATACTTAAGGGAACAAAAGTCCTTGAATATAAAAATCAACAGTTGTAATTAGCAAGATTGAAGAGTCACAAACCACTTGTTACCTCTTTCTGAAGGCTGGCAAGATGGGAAGACAGATTATCAATTCGTATGCGACTTTCATTCAGTTCTTCTCTTATGGAGTTGGCTGCAGAAGTGCTCATCTCGGAGGACAGTCTAGCATTCTCAAGCTGCAGTAGATGAAGTTAAGACATCAGTTTCAAAGTAACTTTTATTAAAAGAAAAATGAGTCACTAAAAACCACACACAACACTAAGCCACAAAGTTCCTCTCTGCCGTTCTAGCACTATGAAACATCTCTTTCTTCAGGGGTTGAATACAGTGGCTCATTTACCGTGCCAGATTGTCCTACCTGAAATTGCAATCCTCTGAATATTTATTCTAGGATTAAAAACTTAAAAGTCTCCCTTGTAAACATTACTGAAGTTGGACTGCTAAATTCAGTTTTCATGCTGGCCAATGTTTAGCTTTATATATTTAATTATCATAGCACTGTATTTGAGTATGCCTGAATAGAAGAAGCTAAACTGAAATTACCAATTCTCTAACAACAAGCGAACTTAATTTTCAGTCAACTTAAGCAAATTGGTAATGTGCCTCAGATTCCAGTACCAGTGCCAAGAGTCACTACTGCTTCACTGTATCACAACTTTAAAAAAATAGTATTATTTGAGCTTGAAGTGGCTACATCATTCCTGATGAACGCTAACACATCCACTTGGGCAGCACCACAGACTTACTGCACTTGTAGTTGCAGATGAAATGTAATCTAAAAACAACTTCTTTAAAATAACAAGAGTCCAAAAATACAGAAAGAGTATACCTGAAGAGAGGGAACATGAAAGTCTCAATAATAAAAAGGTGTTCAGCATTAAAAAATAAAACAAAATTTTTGGATAGATCTTCTTGTAAATGAGTTTTTCCAAGTCAGATTTAAGGCCCGAAGACAAGCAACTGCACACTGTTAAGACAGTAAGACTGAAAAGACTGAAAACTATGCTAATAAATTCAGTTTGCATCAACTTTTCTGCTGTAACATTCCATCTTGTTTTTAAAAAATACTAACTGCAACAACTATAGTCACAGAAACCAGGTTCAGTTGAGACAAACTGAACTCCTGACACAAACGCTGAATCATCGTACAGGAAGGAAATTATGAAGTATAACTGATTTCAGCTTGAGTATGCTTCCTCTCTAGAAGAGTGAAAAGCAGAAATCATTGGGCGTGATGGAACTTCCACATGTTTTGTACAAGGTCAGAGGACACAGGATACTGTCTTTCCAGCAAGCCCTCTTCTGAAATAAGTTTTATACAAAGTATGGGACACCTTATTGATCACCAAGACTATGTTACAGATGATAAGTAATAGTACGTGAGCTTTCCTTGAATTCATAGTAATCCCAGTACTAATCACTTTTTCTCCACAGTTCACCTTCACATGGTGCTTCCTACTCTTGTATTATTATATTTTCTGAGGATTAAACCTGCTCCCAAAATGAGACCTGAAAATGCAAATTCACATTAAAAAGCATAGCGATTTTAAACAAAGCTCCATAACAAAATCCTCTGAAATGCATGTAATTACGGTATCTTCCCATTAAATAAAACAAAAATAAAGTACATCAGACAACTGTATGAAAAGATGTTCTCACTTTGGCATGGTAAGTCTGTTCAAGCTCTTCTTTGTACAGCTTCACTTGTGCATCATGCTGCTCTCTTATTTCACGAAGAGCTTGGGCCAGTTTATGTTCATATTCAATTTGACGCCCGGAATCAACCTCAACTAAGCGAGTTTCATGCTTCCTTCTTGTTTCATTGATTTCCTAAGAAAAACAAAAAAATAAAGTAACATTGAGTAAATACGAGACAAAATAAGTTTTAGAAGACTATCCACTGAGTGGATAGCAATACAAATTTTAGCTGGCTTTGCAGATCAGCATTAGATTAGTTTGACGTAGAAACTTTGAGTAGAAACACAGGGCCATTTTCTCAGCCTGATCTGTCTAGTACCTTATTTTGCTATAGCCAGTCACTGAAGTAAGAGTTAGGATACCATCAGCATGTGAAGTTACATTTCCTTCTAAAAGTTGTCTGCATTTCAACAGACACACCTCAATATGATTAGATGTTTCTAATCCTTTCTTTAGGTATCTTCTATCCTTGTACAAAATGAAAGTACTGTGAAATTAACAGTCACTTTCACTAACCAGCATTTCCCCCACTTATTGGTATGCTTGGCTGTGGTCTCTGGAAAAAAGGATTACAACAACATGAACAAAGATGAAAGTACAACTAGCAAAGAAATGTGCACACAGAACAGAAGACAGTATGGTTTGGTACATTTGTTACTCCTCTAAGGTTCCTCCTGGAAAGCCTCAAGTACTACAAGCGAAAGGGAGAGTGGCAAGAAAAAGCTCTCAAAGACAAATACTCATTAACTTCTGTTTCCGTTATTCAAAAGCATCCTATTAGAGACTTCTGAAATTTAAAAAAAAACAGTACAAGTCCATAGCATCTGCCTGAGTGTCCCTCTCCACTTCACTTCTCATAAAAGGATTATGTGAGAAACCATTGAGCTACTTTCTGATTGCTCTCAAAAGACACGTGCATCGCGATACCATGGGCAATGAGAAATTATTAACCGACTTTCTCATTACTATGAAAAGAGAGGTACATTTCAATACCATGGGGAGAATTTACCATGAAACATGAAGCTATTTTAACACAAGAGTTCTGACTTAACATTTTTCCTTGGGGAAAAAAAAAAGCTGGAAATCTTCCAGCTAGAACAAAGGTTAATGCTGGTCTGAGTGGGAATTCAGACAAGATTAACTTCCTGAGGTCCCTCCCAACCTAAATTATTTTAGTATTCTAGAATGACCCCTCTGTTGTCTTCTTCCTTTAAAAAATCTGAATTATTGAGACTAAAGCATTTACCTCCTCATACATATTTTTACGGAATTCCAAGTCCTCAACAAGACTCTGACAACGGTTTTCAAGATCCACTTTCAGTAAGGTTTCATTTGCAAGCTGCTCCCTGGCAGCAGCTGAAGAAGCTTCAAGCTTTAAGACAAAAAAACGAAGGAATCAACACGACAATGTTTACATAGCAGAACTCATAAAACACAACCACCTCAGCTACCTAGAAGTACAGACAACTACCTGTTATGGTTGAACATGACAATCACATCTAATATTTACAGCAATAATGTCTTTTTGCCCCCTTTTGCAATTGCTTACAAAAGTGAGTTCTAGATATTTCACATTGGTAACTAGCTCTAAAAAGCTACTTGCCAATTTTGCTTACAAAATTTCACTTTTCACCACAGCAAATACCAGTTTCCTGGTCTCCCCAACTCACCCTCTTGAGGTCGTGTTGCTTAAGATCACAGATCATGCATTTCAACCTGTTAACAAAACTAGCACAAGACTTCCCCCCTGCCCCCCAGCTTTGTTCTATCAGATGCCCAGAAGATGGAAAACCACAGGCATAACCAAGAGGAGGGCAGAGAGAACCACAAACTGTTACTTGCCAGTTATTCATTAACTGTATTTGTGAAGTCAGTCTCTCCCTCAAAGTAGTTCTACAATTTGTCAAGTTTGACTCTCGATCTGCTTTCTTCAACATAAGTACCACCCCTTGCAAATCCAGAGTCTACAACTCTTTTACAACAATTTTAAAAGCGCTCTATTCTACAAATTCATGTTATTAATGAACTGAACAGTACTGGACACAGAAACCTACTCAATTCTGGTTCCAATGTTGACAGTGAACCACTGTTTGTTCTAGTTGTGACTAGAGGACAGGTTTGTATCTATTTTTTTGGCTACAAAGTTGCATTTTATCAGAATGACCGCTCTTACTATGGATGTATTATATATAAAAACTTAAAATTTGCTGACAGAAGCTTGATGGTTAAATGTATTTTCTTCTCACCTGTACAATTTGATCTTTTAAATCCTCGATTTCTCCCTCCAGACTTTTCTTATCACCAAGGGCTGTGGCCAGTGCAGCTTCTTTAGAATTGAGGGCTGCTTCATACTCTCGAAGTTTGACTTGGGCTCCATTAAGATCAGACTCCCTTTTTGCATAGCTGGAATAAATCAAAGAAAGCGGCAAGAAAGTTTAGAAATGCCCCCAAAGTAGACTGCTGACTAATAAAACAACGTGCAATCTGAATCTTAAACTTGAGAGACATCCAACAAAAACATTTTGTCTTGGCTTAATTTACTCTAATTTAAATCAAATCCTTAGTTCTGCTTTCTCATCTGATATAACAATAGCTTAATATTTGGCTTGGGCTGTAGAAACCTAAACATAGGCGACACTCAGAGTGCCAAACAAGTCTGAGAGGCATACACAGAAAGGGGAAACTGTGTGTTTATTAAAGGTACCTCTTGTTTTCTCTTTAGCTAGTTACTATAAAAACATCCTACCTTCACCACAATCTTAATCGGAAGAAATAAGTTCTCCCGTTAGAAGGCTCTCTCCATAGGGTGGAAACAAGTAAATTATCTTCATCACCTTTTATCGATGCAGGAGCTTGTGCAGGTCCACTGTGTAGGCTGCAAATAGCCCATTTCCAGTTAACACAAGCTTCTCAACGAAAACTTGTTATAGAATCACAGAATCACCTAGGTTGGAACTGACCCTTACGATCATTGAGTCCAACCATCAACCTCACACTGCCAAAACCACCACTAAACCGTGTCCCTCAGCACCACGTCTATCCGTCTTTTAAATACCTCCAGGGATGGCGATTCCGCTGCTTCCCAGTTCCAACGCTTGAAAACCCTTTCCGTGAAGACATTTTTCCTAACATCCAATCTAAACCTTCTCAACGCAACTTGAGAACATCTCCTCTTGTCCTATCGCTTATTACTTGGGAAAAGAGACCGACCCCCACCTCTCTACACCCTCCTCTCGGGTAGCTGTAGAGAGCGATAAGGTCTCCCCTCAGCCTCCTTTTCTCCAGGCTAAACACTCCCAGTTCCCTCATCCACTCCTCATAGGACTTGTTCTCTAGGCCCTTCACCAGCTTTGTTGCTCTTCCCTGGACACGCTCCAGCACCTCAGTGTTATTCTCGTAGTGAGGGGCTCAAAACTCAACACAGTATTTCAGGTGAGGGCTCACCAGTGCCAAGTACAGGGGGACGATCACTTCCCTACTCCTGCTGTCCACGCTATTCCTGGTAAAACATTCACTATGTATAAGCCAGTCCTCCGTAAGCAGAAGCTGTAGCATAGTGAACTGCTTTGCAGCAATCTTACATAATGGCAAAGTTTCACAGATCTGAGGAATGTCACCCAAATCCTGCCTATACAACAACCTGTGCCATCACTGAAACTGCACTGGTGCAGAGGTACAGGTACCTTTTTCTTTATGAAAGTAAGCACACAAGCTTTTCAAACTAACACTTACATTAGTTTTCACGTCTACACAAGAGGTCAAACAGTTTCTAGGAATTTATTCCCTAAAATGGCACATACAAAGAAGTTAAATGAGAAAAGTAAAGTAACACCACATAAGCACAAACCCACACTCTTCAGCCTAAATTAATCATTGCCAAATAATGCTACAATAGGGTACTGTCAAAAATAGCAGAAAGGAAAACCATACTCAGGACTCAAAATGATTCTTGACCTTCAGATGGCACAAGCAGCTGTTTTTAAACGTGTAACACAAGTTCTCCTACCTTGAAGTTAATTCTTTTTCTCTCTGGTATACCCACAGTCCTCTAGTACGGGCAGTAGCATATAGAAGTTTTAGATGTTTATAATCAAACTATGAACATTTTACAGGAATTAACAGATTCAGGCTCAATAAGACAACAGTTAGCACATTATTCAGTTTTCACATTTCTCTTGGAAGAAGTGGGAAAAAAATATCAGAATTCACAACACTACACTGAGGAGACTGAAAATTGGATAAAGATTCCTAAGTACAGCCTTCAAAAGTGTTAAAGCATTAATATAATCACTACTTTTTAAAAAAAAAATCACTGTACTGCTTATAAGAAACAACGGCAATGTTTATCAGCAAAATTAGACTAATGTAAAATCAACAACACGATTTGAGAAGGAGGCTCTCAAATTTAAAAGATGTTTTTCCAACATCATATGCAAGCATATGCAATTACCATCATGCTCAAGAGAGGTATGTGCACAAAGGCTTGCAGAAAAACAATCTGTATCCATAAAATTAATGTTCGGATGTTTCAGCACTACAGCCACAAGATGGCAGGCTTTAGGTAACAGACTTCACACTAGCTAATCCCACTTCTGGCAAGTAACACCACACTCACCCAAGCGACAGACTGACACACTCTTCTACACTCAACCTCCTCCCACCGCCCCCCCATTTCTCCTGCTCAACGCTGTCCAGCCCCTCCATCGCATTTTACATACCACTTCTCAGACTCAATAGCTCAGACAACAGCGCAACATTTCTGTTTTGGACACGTGGGTTCCTACTTCCAGCTCTCTGCACTATTCCCTGGAGGCCTCTGTCTTGCCCCTCCTTTCCCACCCACGCCTGTAGGAACTTCAGCATGCAAGGAAGCTGTACAGCAGAGGATGAAAAAGAGGGAAGTGAAAGTGTCTTGCTACAGTACGTCTGTAATAAAAATCTCTCCATCACCTATTAGAAAGTATGGGAGCCATTGTTGTTAGAAAGCTTTATTCAAAACATGGAGAAACTATTGCACACAGGTTCTCCCACAAGGCTCCATGCCAAAGCCAAGCCTTTCAAGTTGGCTCCTGAAACTAGAAAGTTGCACATACACAGGGCCACAGTGTGCCACCCCCCAACTCTGCCCCAAATTATCCTGGACTCTGAAACAGGAAGAGTCCTCACATACCTTAAAGTGACTTTGTTTTTAAATTTTTTTTAATGCAAATACGTCGACCAATTACAAACTGCCAGGCAGCTGAGAAGAGAGCTCTTGCAATTGGAGCAGCACAGAAAAAGATGTATGACTATCAACTATGTTACCAAAACCCAATACGCTACCTGTACCACTAAATCAGATATTACCAGTTACATCAGCCCAAAGCACGCTCCCTGCTTGCATGCAATAAGATTTGCTACGAAGCCATCCTATAATTTAATGCAACTGAAGTCAAAGAAAGGGGGAGAAAAAAAGAATTAAAATTAAGCACTATTAGTTGTTAGTGTTTTAAGTTGTTTAGCTATGAGATGGGTCATCTGAACACATTCTTAGAAAGAAAACAGAAACTGGAGCTCAACCCTTCAAACACTGAAAGCCAGATGAAATCCCAGCAACTCAGCAGTGTCATTCCAGCCCTAAAGGAATATGGGAAACGTGAAACAAAATCAGAAAAGCCTCTGTGAATTATAAAAACAAACACCAAACATATGCAACATATACCATCACCCTGACACCTAGCAATTTCTACTAGGAAGAACTTCAGCCTCTCAACAATAGCTAGCTTTTTTCTCCACAGAAAGTCAAAGCTACATCTCAACACATAACAAAACCTTCAAACATCTTCCTGTTGCAGTGCTGAGAAATTAGACAGAACTGTACTCCAAGCAGTTTGGCTCATGAAAGAAAAACAAAAGCAAAGAAATAATTGCTGACTTGCATCTCCTTCAAAGGAGCAGCTTGTTTTTCTCTCTTTTGACTTCGAAGTGCATGGATCTTCTTACCCACAGAACTGTAATTTATTTTATAATAGTGTAGAACTAGGATCTGCCCAAGAAAGAGCCAGTTGCCATTCATTTTCGCTGTACTTCAGAGAAAACTTGCACTTCAGAAATTTAATCCACAACATTTAACTCACATAGACACTAGGGAGCGTTACGAACTCAGTCTCACTCCAACCTACCATTACCAGCACAGCTCTCTTAATGGAGTTGCAGACACATATACTTTACAAATGGCTCAGCACACACCACAACAAAATAATGCAATCTGTTTTCCCCAATACACTCCAAACACTCAAGCAACCTGACAACAGTAAGCATTCCACAGTGCCACTCTCAGGAGTGCAAATAACCCGGATAGTTGCAGTACCTCTCGCCAGCTTGCATTCAAACAAGCTAATTTCTCATACCAGATGCAGTCTAGGTGAGGCAGAGTTTTCTAAGCAGGTTAATTTCCTCACCGTTCCCAAAACTTAGTAACCTGTGAAGCAGAGTAGATCAACTCACACACGACTATAAGATACTGTGGTTGTGTCTGGTCACCTGCACTAGCTCATGTAAAGCTAATTCAAAGTTCTCAAGTACAGACACTGAGTGGCAATCACTGCTTTGGTGAATTACCTGGACCACTTGGTTTGCAGCTCAGTAAAACAGCCAAGTCACTGAATACGTCACAGAAAGAGGCAGGCTCCTTTTTCACGCTCTTGCGCAATTGCCCTTCTTCCCTCAGCCCTGAGGTTCACAAAATATCCTAGAATTTCCTGTAATCTCCTTAAAATTCTTATTAAATTTGTAAAAAAAGCTATGCAGGGGGAAAAAAAAAAATCTACCAGTTTAATAAGTTGAATTGGCCTTCTGGAGCCAGAAAAACCACACACCTAATGCAAGTTAAGCAGGAATACAGCTCCTTTCAGTCAATAGCTATATCTCAGGATTTTTCTCACCTTCCATACCCACCACTCAGTTCTGCCAGTACTTAGAGTCAGATCACAAAGCTAAACACCACCAACTTTAACAAAAACCTCTTCAAAAAACCTTGGGTTTCAGCCAATTTATGACATAGTTACACGTATTGTAATTCATGATAGTACAGCCTATATTCACATCCATATAAAGTTACATGGTACTGCACATTAAGCTGGTTTTCCACTCCAATTGTATAGAAATAAAAAAATCAAGAACCCAACTATGCTCATTGATGCTTTTATGTTTTGTTTAGCTAGCAGTCTGTTTTCCATGTTTCACACACACACAGTAGCCAGAACAGTAAGGCTGTGTTTTGCAAGGAAGTACAGTAGGAAGGATTTACAGTAACATAAGAAACATCTGCCTAAAAGCATTCAAGTTCTTGTACGTAGATCAACATGACAGTAAGAGCAATTGGACAAACTTGCCTTTCCTGTAAATAAATATATGTAACTTGGTTTCAACCTGTCTCATGTCACCCATTTCATTAAACTGGAGACAGTTGCTGAGTGTTTGAAATCAACACCAAACATGCATCACCTCTAGACACTGCTCAGTGACCCTTCTTGAAGACCTCAGTCAAACATGTGAATCCCACCACTCCCACTAGCAATCTAGGCAGAACCTTTACACATGCAGTGCATACATACCAAGTCACTGCTAATTACCATGCTATCATTACACGTCCACATGTTTGAGACCACCCTTAGAGCTACAGCAAATCGTTCCGTGCATGGTTACATCTTACACTGTATGAAAGATACTCTTAGATAAGTTACATTCTTACATTTCAATTGCTTAAATTACTGTGCAACAGGTTAATCACTCCCCTCCTTACCTCTCTCGGTGCTCTCTCTACAGTACACATCAGACCAATGACAGATTTCAGATTAAAGCTCGGCAGTTCCCTAGCCACCAGTCTTCACCTCACTTCTCGAGATCACAACAACAATGAAAATATGCTTTGAAAAGTTTAAAGTCAGCTTCCTCAAAACAATTCCTCTAGCTCATTACAGCATACCACATAGGCACCACGGGAAACCTTGGAACAGCTGTTACAACTCTGCTTGCATTAACACAACATAGTCCTTCCGAGTAGCTGCTCAGAGTACCAGCTGCAGAGTGCCACACACATGTACAGTAATTCAAGTCACAGGCTGATACACCAAGCTATTACTGACGTTTATTTTACTGCCTAATCCCACTGCAGAAATTCATTTCAGAACACAGATCAGAAGTAAGACCAATTGAAGATACAAAGCAAGACAGAGAAACAATCTCTGAAGTATTAAAAATGAATAAAACTCGTTCCTTGCCACAATGACATTTAGTATAAACACTTGCACTCTATAAACGCTTGGTGATAATCAGTGGCCATTATATCCTTTATCAATATCTGCAACAAACCCTGTAATTTCCTTCAAAGTTACTTTTATTACATTGTCTTCTCTTCCAGGAGAGCAGATGTACCTCAGCACTGGAAAACTGCCACAGTGAAATCTCAGCCTGCCAAAGACAAGTGTAAACAAGAAGCTTCCTAAATGAACTAGGATTAACACCAGCTCACACTTCCTAAACAGTGCAATTACCTCACATAACAAACCAGAATATAGACAAGTCCAGCTAGGGATTTTGACCAGCTGTACAATTAAATAAGTCCCCATAATGAATATTCACCTCATCCAGGGAAATCTATCCTGAAACTTGACCCATAAGCAGACTGAGTAACACAAAAGTAACAGTAAGCCTAGCTTACTGAACTGCCCCTGTTCAACATTACCAGGCAACACAGCTATGTCAAACTTGACTATGTGAAGCCTGTTGTTAATTGCTCAAGTTACACATCAGGATTTTTCCTCCACCATCTTGGCTCCACTGTTCTCCCTGGTTTGCAGCCATTACAAATGATGAAAGCATGATACACTTGCATCCAGAAGCAGAAACAATCCAGTCTGTGGGATGCTGGGGTGATGGAGCAATTCAGAGCTCTACTCTTCTATCTGCCACTTACATGATGGCATTACAAAATGCCTAAGGATCATGTCTTTCACTACTTTGCTTTCACCGTCTATTTAGCTGTTTTCTCAAGGAGCATTAAATCTGCAGTCATCTGAAGTTCCAGCCAAGGCCACACTGCTCTGTTGTAGGAAGGGCACTTTATCTAAAATTAAGAGCTAGGAGTTTGGTGCTAATTGCATCATCATACACTTCGGTTTGTCTGAGGATTCAGCTATTTGCAGGCAACTACCTGGTTTCACCTTCATTATTCATGAGCAAGTCCAGTGGTTGGAAATCCATTTGCACAGACTTTTTTTTTTTTAATGTAACATTAAAAGGTTACATGTTGAAAATGCCTTTAGTCCTCCACTCACAGGCAGATCTTAGAATCATAGAACAGAATCACAGAATCACTTAGGTTGGAAGAGACCTTCAAGATCATCAAGTCCAACCATAAGCCTATGCCAAAACCACCCCTAAACCATGTCCCTCAGCACCACGTCTACCTGTCTTTTAAATACCTCCAGGGTAAAATCTTCATGGAAAGTGTAATTCATCACCTCACCACTGTCAATTTGAATCTAACCCTAACCTGATACCCCTATTTGAAAGGACTGACTCCATAGTAGCCCAGCTACCAGGCACGGCTATCTTGCTACAAACACTGATGAAGGCACACTGTCCTCTTGTGAACCCCGGCTGCTCTCCTGCACCACTCTCTCAGGCCAGCAGTGCCTGTACTACAGGATGGTGAACAGGATCCCAGCTGGTTTTCCAGCCAGATCAGTTTTTGAATTCAGCTCACTGCACAGTCACACAACACAGAAAATGGGTGGTTACGGAAGCAAGAGCAAGGATACTGAAGTTCCAAATACCAGTTTCCAATCAGCAGCACGAGCTTAGGTTGCTGAACTATCGCTTACGTCTTCTGCAGCCCTTGAATACGGAAACATGGCAATCACAACTGAACACGCTATTTCAAGGAAGGAAGGAAATAGAAGGATGTCTCTACCACATGGAAAATATACAGTAAAGTCCTGCCTAATCAGGAAAGAAACAATGAACTGGAGATACTGCTAAATTAGCAAGTTCTCCCAGTTCTTTCACAAATTAGGGAAGAGACAAGATCTCCCTCTTCTCCACCTCCTAAGAGCTATCAAAGAGTTCTGTACACCTAAACTCAAAAAAGTACATGGATTTTTTCTACGTTATGACAGAAGAGACTTATTTTGATTTGTCTCCATTCTTCTTGTCATAAGCCCCCCTTTACTTTCACAATCATGTATATAATTTCTCCATCCCATCCTTAGAACAGAAATAGGCAGGTTGGTTCTTTCACCTCACTTTTTTTTCCTAGTTCTTTAAGATTTCGAATATCAAGAGAAGCCATCGTATTTATTTAGCTATTGCAGTACCCACTGCATGGCAGGAACTCTAGACGTAGGATACGCAACAAGTCCACTATATATAGCAGGATCCAGCTATAGAAACAAATGCGGTTTTTCTTGAGAGAATGTGAACAGAATAAGCTTCTGGCACTTAAATTCAGGAAATCACATCATATATATGAGACTGAAGTCAGGGGGAAAAAAAATAATAATCAGAGAATCAAACAATTAGGTGACTGGGGTTTAAAATTAATTTTGATAATGAAAATGGGAAAAGTCATACAGCACTTTGAAAGTAACTAGAAGCTTGAGCTTAACACACTAATTAGTCAAGGGACGGAAAGATGATAACTGGAATCAAATACATGGATAAAGCACTTCAGAAGAATGTTGTACTAACCAGAGAAAGCAGAGTTGCACATGTGCCTGGCCAAACAAGACTAACACCTGCAAAAATATTCAAATGGCATATGAAGGCCAGCTAGACCATGAATCATTTTGCCCCACTTCAGCCAACTAAGTAGTGAATCATCTATGCTCCCACCACATACACAGGATGTCTTGAGAGGAACTTTTATCTCCATTGACTCTAAAGGGAACCAAATACCTAGCCACTACTGATCTGACTCTTATGACGTGGCTACCAGCATACTTAAGCCAAGCAAAGTTTGCAGCTTACCAAATAACATACTCCCAACGCAGCCCACTTCTCTCCTTTGCTCTCAGTCACCTGCTAAATTCAAGTCCTAGTACTTCTCTGTTGACAGAAAACCAGATCAGCAGCAGAAGTGAGCATCTTTCTGCCATTTTAATTATCTAAGTTAGCTAGCCAAACCACCAAGACAGTGAGAACCATAGGTGGGACAGTTACACGAATGCATTTGCTTCTGCTGCAGCACACTCCTAGATTGGCTCAGCTGCACGTCCACCAGCAACATTTCACAACCAAGGACAGATGAGATGAATCTCACTCTGACAACCAGGATGAGTATTTTGCAGAGAAGAGCAAGATAAAGTTTACTATGCAAGAATCTAACAGTACCATCAAACACACCAGAAAACTCCTTGTTTTTTTCAGGTGGCTCTGATAGTCAGATCCAAACTACTGCAGTTACTCTAGCCATATTTAAACTATGTGTCCAACTAACAGTGCACACACCACACCGTACTTCACCTATCTGAAAGGGCAAGGAAAATTCTGTGAAGGGAACACACATTCTCATTGTAACTTGCAAACTGAGATCTTTATGACTACCAGTATTCCTGTGCACACTTGCGCAAAGGGTTTTAAGAGTATTTTCGTCAGGTTTTAATATGACTTAACAGCTTTAAGAAAGAGGAAATCAGGAAGTGCGCTGCTAATCAGGTGGAAAAAAGCCCCTTTGCTCTTTTTAAAGACTTTTAAAATGTAATTACACATAAGCTTAGATATCCCTAAGACATCCATCTTAAAAATACTCAGACAACTTAAGAAATCGCATGCCATAGCAAGGTCTGCCACCAAACAACAAATAGCCACATACAAGTTTATGTGGAATCTAGTAGCCTTAAATAGCATTAAGTATTTGTTTTAGTAAACTACTCAGGAGTTCTTGTCCTGAAGTATAACCTGTATTCCGTGATGTACAAGAATGATCTGTTTGAGACAGGTATTGACAGATTATCAAGCAGTAAGACTTCACTCTTCATAAAAGGCCATAGCTGCAGCACAAGAGCAATTCCCTACCCTGCCCTCCCCTAAACCATGAGGATTTTGCTAAGTATCACATCACAGGAAAAAGTACATAAGAATATGAAGAACCTCCATGTTCACGTTATTAAGTGCCCTGATTACAGCCACAGAAAAGGGATCTTCTGTAGATTGCATCTTGAGCCCAATCCTCCATGTACACTCTTCTGAGAAGCTGACAGAAGAGTGTATCTTCCTCCATAAAGTCATTAAGAGATGGAAATTTCTGGTTTGACTTTTAAGTCAAGTCATTTTGATGCCTATCTGCAGCTATACCTTGCTTTCCCTGTCACTGTCAATAATCTCTTTGATGCAAGACCTTCATGGGGCACCAAAAGTAACCACAAGAACAACGAGACTCACTAATTAGAAGGTCCTGGTTTGCTTTTGTTTTTTAAACAGTAAGTTAAGATCACAAAAGGTATTGGAGCCTGTCTGCAGACACATGAAAACACCAATATCGTGGTTCACACACGAGGTATCTTTTTCATTATGAAAAATTAGGACTGAGCGTGTATTTAACTGAAAAATCAAAATTACCAGGCTATACCATATCAGAGCAAGATTAACAACTCTGCACTTTCTTTTTCCCAAGCTCAAGCCACTGACAAAATTTGTGAACCCAAAACAAAAGTTAGAATGGTAAGCGCGCCTAACTAGCGAGAAAAGCCCAAGCAGAAGACTCTCTTTTGTTAATGGAGAACTACAACAGTCACAGAAATCAAATTTCACGTAAACGCAAAAAAGGAAGCATATAACCAAACAAACGAATCATATCGAATTTGTAGGAAGCAAAATCTAGTGGCACAAATCAGTTGGTCGCAAGAGTGGAAATCTTGGCGCCGCGCCATAAAGCTTGCAATCTTGAGAATATCCGGTCACGAATCTTACCGTTTGTAACGTCTGAATGTACAGCAAAACGAATAGAAATCAGCTGTTTTTTAAGTAAACCCTACCTATTACTCACTCGTGCGTTTTCGTATTATGAAGTCAACCTCTTTCCAAAAGGACGTTTCCAAAGCCTGGACCCGCAACAGGCGCTACACAGACGGTCATCACCCCGCATTCTGCACCCTGAAGCAGCTTAAGCCTCACGGACAGAGCCACCTGCCTGTAGGGGGCAGGGGGGGGCGGTGGCGAAGGGTCACCCCGACTCAAACCCCGCAGCCTTCCAACCTCAATTATGCCCGGCTGAACTCGGGGGAAGCGCCGCCAACGTGGCTTCGGCCGGAGGGCTCGCTCTCCGGAGCGACGGGCGCCAGCCGCCGCCTTCCCCCACGGACGCAGCAGCCGGG
>VZSF01010427.1:20718-39239 GCA_013398295.1 Chionis minor
CGCCGCCCACGTGACCGGCCGCCGGCCAATGGCGAGCCGAGGCGGGCCGGGCGCCGCGCTCCGCCGCCGCCTGCAGACTCAATTCAAAACCCGCCACCGCCCGCAACTGTCAGCCGGCGCGCGAAGGAGGGAGGCCCCGCCCCGCCGCGCGGCTGAGGCGGCCTGGGCCCAGCCGCCCCGTCCTTTGTTGCCGCCTCCGGACAAAGGGAGCGGGATCGCGGCTCGAGGCGGGCGCCCTGGCACTCCCCCACCCCTCCTTTCCGCGCCCGCTGGGTCCCCTCGGGGGTCCCTCCACCGCCCCTCGGCTACGAGGCGGGTTCCCCAACGCCGCCGGCCTGCGCCCCCGGGGCTGGCGCCCCTCGCCTCGCCGGCCTCCCCCCCTCCCCGGCCTGCCAGCCGCCGCTCGGCCCGCGGGAGACGCTGGCGTTTGGCATTGCCGCTTGTGCCTGTGAGAAACGAAGCTATTTTGCTGCGCCAGACGTTTCCTATCCCAAATTTGCTCTTCCCTCGTCTGTAGGCTGCACACTGTAATTTGAAAACGATGCTCGGCTCCTGACCCTGCGAGTATGTGAGTGCCCGGTTTTAGGTTGCCTCAGAGGAGTATGCTCGTTTCAATATTAAAAATGCAATTATTCAGGTTCAGCTCAACCAGGTTTTGGTGTTAGCATTTGAATATTCCATATCTGATGTTAGTCTGGCTCCTGACGGGTCATGGAGAATGAGACATGCTCCGCTTAATTACAAGTTGAACATTAATTCCTCAGGAAAAGCATGAATCCTTCAGTGCTGCGTGTGCAACGGGTGAAAAAGCCACATTCATCTGCGTGGAACTGAACTCGCTGAAGGTCTGGTCTATGGCTTTTAAATCAGCGTTATCCATTATGCCATTATCCATCGGCAATTAAGTAGGCTTCTGGAGGTCACTTTACATCAGGACCACTGGGCATTGTTGCTGCGTGTTAAAAAGTAGAAACTGGAAAGAGGAACAACAGCTCAAAGTCTCAATTGTAAACCCAATTGTCCTTCTCGCAGAAATTCCTGTAGAGAGGCCTTGTCAGCAGGAAAATGCTGAGATTTCCCTCTACTTACATTTCCTCAAAGTCTAACCTTACTAAAATAGTAAGGTTCATTCTAGAATGAGCCATGACAAGATTCCAGAAACCTGGTAGTTTTCCACCGGACATGAGGTTGCCCCCATTGGGAGCTGGGTGCCCCTTCTCAGTTCCTGGACGTTCATTCTCAGTTCAGTTAGGTTGGCAAAACAATTTCTGCAAATTTCTACTTTATTTTCTCAAAGAAAATAAAAAGTATTGCAGTCACAGGGGTGTATATAGCTAAAGGTAATTTAGCCATAGTGGGGAGCTCCTGTTTTTTTCCACATGGTGCCTTTCCTGACACAAACCATTATCTGTTTCCCCTTTTTCCTTCTTTGCCTGTTATTACAATTTGCTCTTTTCCAGCCCTTTGGAAAAAATAGCAAAGCTGGCTAAAAAGGGTGGTAGCAGCTGGGGGGAGGAGGGAGAAATCTCTATAGCACCTGCTGCAACATAAAATTGTCAACAAAGTAGGATTATAGCCCAAGGTAGTTTTACACTGCAGCTGGCACTAGAGTGAAAGGATTTGTACTCACAGGCAGTACAAGAGACAAATAAAGTTTGAGACATTTTATTGTTCTACAAACGGAGCCCTCTGCAGGTGTTTAGTTCTGACTTTGATTCTGTCTACTTCCAGGGTTTAATCTAGTGCTGGGTTTTAAATCATTGAGTTTTCATTTCATTACAAAAATAAATACTGTTATTCACTCCCTGCACACCCCACCCCACACCCAGTATTTGTTTTGCAGTTAGTATGCCTGAAGCAAAGCAGCTTTTTTTTTTTTTNGTTACGGGTGGGATATGTTTCATTTCACCTCTAAAATTAAAAGGATGTATTTAAAATCCAAACTATTTGTAAGGAGGCCTTCCTTTCTCTTCAGAACCTCACGCTTTTATTTTTTGTTGTTGAAATGATTGCATTTTAGCTTTCCAGCCTACCATATAAGATGAAATTAGATGGGACTTACTTAGGAGACTAGGTTGACTAATACTGTAAAAATTAGATGGAAACAAATATTGTAGTAGTAGGGGCTGGCCAGACCAGTTTGCTTATTATAGTTACCCAGTGGAAGACAAAATGTTTCTCTTGTGAATTTCACGCTTACTTTCCACGAATCTGTGTTTTTAGGTTGTTGCTTCCATCTAATTAAAAAATAAATATTGATGTCGCATTTCCTATATACATTACCAAATAGTTGAATCTATTAAAATCTCATTATTAAAAATATAATCTTTTGTGTGGTTTCAATGGCAAGATTAGTGTCCATATGGAAGCAATTTAATCTTCAGTAATCATGCCATCTGATTTCTCTGCCGCTTGCTTACATTTGAGATTTCTTGCTACTACTTGAGAGATTGAATTAATCTTGCTCTACTAGGCTGAAAAAGAAAGTAAGAAAAGAATCAAACTTCAAGTTGCGCCTCGGCTGATGTCAAACGCTTTACTTGTGAAACTGAAAATCATTGTTCCTCTTTGCTCTTGGCAGCTTGGGCCTGATACAGCGTGCATATGAGATATACTTCCTTTGTATAGAAAAGCTTCTAAGTGCCATTATTAAATCAGCCAGAGGAGTCACTGCTCAGAGGCACAAGGCAGCCCTGGAGGACTGAGCGCAGACACTCCCACGCCGCCAGACCTATGCCCAAGGGAACCAAGAGTCTTTTCTCTACCTCGGAAAAACACGCCAAAACAAAGGAACGTGATGTTTACCCGTGCGGGTGGCAACTCGACACGAAACATTTTCACCTTACGAGACACTTCACTGCTTTCGGAGCTGATCTCTGAAATACATCAGAAGTACTTCAACACAGCTTCAAAATATTACGCAGCTACAACTTAATACCTCTACAGACAGCATAAATTGTATATATCAGGCATGTCCACATCTTATAGACACAGTAGGCTACACTACATTTAGAGTTGCCTCTCCTTAACACGGAAGGCATTTCACTGACTGAGACATTTTCAAAGTCTTTCAACACGCACCATTTAACAGCAAATGTCTTCTTTGTATGCTGATTTAAATGAACAAACTTCTAGAATCTGGGAAAGTTTGTGGGAGATTAGCATAAATTCTGTAATTCCTAGTAAATGAGCCATTTTTACTGTTGCTCACTTTGTATTCTTAAAACAGGTTTTTTTAGATATGTAGTAATTTGTTTTTATACCATGTTTACTTCTAAAGTGGACAAGAATCAGGGTGAATACATTCTGCAACTGTGTCAGTACTCTGAGTGTTACGTCAGGGATTTAAATACAACTCATTTAAAGAAGAAATGGACAAATATTTTAACTTTATGTTACCTAATCTGAGTATTTATCAGAAAAAAAAATGCCTGTTTGTTTGCACTTGGGGAATGTCTGCTAAAGAAGAGTCAAATGTAGTAAAGGCTGCGGTTTGAGCTTTCAAGAAGCAGAAGAAAATAAGAAGAAATGAATACAAATGCTTTTCTGTAACAGCAAGAGAGAAAAAAGTTGCACTTCTGCAATATCTATCAGGGCTGTTGTTCCCGTCAGCTACATCCAATGTTAAACAAATGAAACTTCACTCGGTATTTTCATAATGTCAGAGCACAAAACAAGCTTGTACATACGTGGTACGGTACTAGGCCTGACCCAAAGTCCAATTAAGTTTACAGTTCGGTGCTGAGAAGACTCCTTTTCAGGAGATTCCATTTTTTTCTGTGCTATCATATACACATGATAAATGCTACAGTATGTTGTTCTGGCAGGTCAACCAAAATGTTCATGTCCTTGCTTATCTAGTGCTGAGAAAAGACTATTTCTGGGGATAAAGTGTCTAGGAAACAGAATCTTATTTTATTTTTCCCTTGGGATGTTGCTGCGGCAGGAGGGGAGAGCAGGGGGGTGACTGCAGCTGTTTAGAAAGATAGCGAAGTCTGGAGACTCCTCACATGAGCAGATGGGATAATAGTAATACTCCTCCCTGGTTTTTGGCTTCAGTAATGTAAAAATTATGCCAGATAACTGTAAATGCTGCATGGTCCATGTGTTTCTAATTCCTCCTCTGTATAGTAATAACTCACGTATGACTGCATTGCTCTTAATAGGTCCCCTCATGAGACTTGGAAGTCTTGCCTAAAAAATACTTTAAAAATATTAACTTTATACTGTATCTCACAATTCAAACAGAACTATCAGTATTGCCTGCATGCAAATTAAATGGGAAAAAAAATAAAAAAAATAATTCCATGATTTTTTAAAAATTACGCTTCAAGTTACATCGGAAGCTCAATTTTTCATTTCTGCTGAATCTTTCACACTGAAAATTTTCTTAGAAAACTTTCTGTGGTATTCTGTGGGATCTCTTCCTCCAGGAGAAGCCAAAATAGGATGAATAAATGTATTTGGGATGCTAGTGCCTGTGAGAGGCTGCTAGACCTATGAGAGCAGGGGGAGGAGAAGGGAACGCAGCCTGGAGAATCAGTGCTGTAACAGCAGAAGCGAAAAGAACCTTTGCAAGGACTGCAGTGCTCCTCAGTATTTGTTATCGCAACCACCGCTCTTCCGTCTGCCGTGCTTAAGCAGATCCTAAACCATGCAGGGATGCATGTTTAAAGGAATGCACACATGAGGTGGGTGGTTGATATTGGCTGATATCCAGGGAATAGTCTACCCTCACTGCTGAGGTACCCGGAGGGGAGATGTAGTGATACGACTGTTAGTCAGTCGTACTTGAAGTCATTTCTCACAGTGACTGCAAAACACCAAAGGGGAGAGAGAGAAACTGCAGATGGTAAAGGAGAAGCAGTAACTGCTAATTATGTGCCTCCACATGGAGATCTGATTAAGCTCACTTTAAAAACGACTGTGCAAAACTAGAAAAGTTACATTTCTGCAAACCGGCTATAAACCAGTTACAAATACAGAATCTCCTTGCTAAGAATAACAGTCCTTAGCACAGATGTCTTATGCTTATAGAGAAGTACTAGTTTTAGGGAAAAACTTTTTGCCAAGAAATTACAGAGGCATTAACCCTACTAGTACATGAGAGTGCTTTGCTGTAGCTGGTGACAGAACAACTCTGATTCAGTTGGTAAGGGTATGATTAGAGAATACATCAGTTGTTACCAACTTCTGTGGCTTTGTCATTAGTTTTACAGAACTCTGCTGTTTTCTTTTAAGACTAATTATATTTGTTCCTCTGATTAATCACAACTCAAAGTTTTACTTAAAAGATTCTTGTCCCATTAGAGACAGAGAAAAAAATTTGTTGAAAGCGTGAGTCAGTGCAAAACTAAATGTCTTAAAGAAAATTAAACCCTTGCTCTAAATATAAGATAATATCTGACCAGTAATACTAGGCGTAGTGAGTTTCCCAGTTTCACTGCACTAAGGTGAGTGCTTATGTAGTTGATGTGCTCCACCTCTCAGAGCAGGTTTAGCACAGAATTTCAGAAAACTGGATTTTAATAGCCTGTTCGTCTCTCACATATACTGCTCTCTTGCCAGTCAGAGCTCCTTTCCTTAAGAGAATAAACACCTGTAAAAGCCATTTGAGAAATACCTAACTATATCTGACACCGTGAATCACTGGCTCACCAGGCTGTCTCCTCCATACTGCCTGAGCATAAGAGCAGCAGTGCTAGCTCACAGAAAAAAAACAAAAACCCAGACACCACAACCCATGTGCAGCGGTGCTGGGATGGATCAAGAAGAGTAACTCAGACTGATGCACAGTTTTAGGATTTCTTTGCTCCCCCCAGAAACTTAGCTCCAGACTCCCTAGCAATGGAGTTATGATAGACCGCTTTTTGAGATCTTCAGTGAAAATACTGAAATCTTGGAATATCGATGGTCTGTCTTCTCCTACAGTAGTTGCTGTGGACGACAGTGCAAATATAATAAACATGCCGCAGATTTCAGGTGCAGGCATGTCCTTATATTTAGTTTTGTACCAAGAACCTCTTTTATGTGGCTGGGAAGATAAGGAGTGTCGGTGTTTGTTCTAAGGGTGTTACAGGCATTGGAAATACCAGTTTTCACACTATACAGTTGAGGACAGAGGCATATGAAAGCCTTATGAATTTTGAAAATAAATTAGCAAGGTAGTAATTATGATTTTAAAGTTTGGCGTCTAGGTTGTAGAGTTAGTCTTTAAAAGTCTTATTCATAAAGAAGTCTTATAAAAACTGTACTATGTTTCAGAGTTAGGAACTGCAATTACCTCAACGTGTCAAGGGACTTCTAATATAGAGTATTGGCATAAGGAAGATACAATAAACCACAGGACAATGTCAATGCAATTAAGGCTAGTCTTCCTCCTAAGCATTTTACATTTTCTGTAAGGGAAAAAATCCAGCACAAAAAATCCACTGAAAATCAAATAGGATACTAAGTTCCTTGTTCCCCAGAGCCCAATTCTGCTTCAGTTGAAGCCAGTATGTTCAACAGCATCAGGATTCAGCCAACCAATGGGATAACAAAGAGGTTGCATGGGTGCATCACAATCTTAACCCACAAGTGTTTTAGGATTTGTTTTATTAGTGTTTGTGTGATTAGTGTGTTGATAAAATCTTAGTTTAATTGCTATTATAAGCTGTAAAACATTATAATAAAATATAGAAATAAGATCACTGTTTGTGTTCATTTCACTTACAAGGCAGAAAAAATTAGGTCTGAGAGTTAGTTGGTTTGACTGACTATTAAAATTTGGTATTAGGCAAAAAGTCTAATAAAATATTGTAAATCATTGGACAGCAAACCATGATGTTAAAACTGTCTTGCACTCAGATAATCACATATTTAAAATACACCAGAAAATATGATTTTCAATATTTCATCGTAAGTCCTACATTTTTAGCATACATGGAAGTGCAGACAACTACTGCGTATTTATGATCTGATACTGAGGGAGATAAGTACAGTGTTTCAAGATATATGCATAAACATATATCCAACAACAGCAATAGTACTCTTCTGACACTTATGATTTCTTGCACTGGTGTAATTGCAGCGAGCAGAATCCAGAATAAAGATGATTTCTTAGCTGTGTAATATTGTCTGATAGTGTACTCTCTCTAATGGAAATTCAGTATGTGTTTTCTGTACTTGTGAAAATTCAGAAAAAGGGAGGCTTGCTTCGGACTCCTCAAATTGATAGTGATAACTTCTTCCATTTTTAAGTATTGCTTTAACTATATCTGTCAAATTGTACCCAGTCTTCCTCAGCAGAGGAAAAGATTGCAATCTTCAAAACTGTCATAGTAGTGTCTTTTCACAGCCCAGCTATCTGTAGCCCTGAGTTGTGACGCAGAAGGGGTTATGGATGCCAAAAAAACTATACAACCACTTAAGCCATTCTTTTGAGACCAAAAGATTCACCAAAACTTCAGAAGGAAGTTGCAGCATGTTTTTGGCTACTAAGTTTCTAGTTCTGTGACTCTATGAATACCACACTAACTACAAGTGAGTATGGAAGAATTTCAGCTTTGCAAGTTTAAGTTTTTTGGTTTGGTTTGTTGGTTTTTGGTTTTTTTGTTTTTGTTTCTTTTTTTACTTTGGCAGTATTTAGTTTCGGCATGCTGCTTCTTACTTCCTGAAAGCAGATACAAATATCCCTAGATTTTACTATTTCATTATTCGGTATTCTTTAAAAGTCAAATGTTGGATCTCCTAAGCAGGCTCTGCCAGTACTTGAAGTATTGTTTAATTTCACCTGGTTCACAGGGGTAATTAATGGGCAGAGCTGTATTCTAATACAAACCTCAAACTGCATGCAGATTCTAACCCTCTGGGTGAGGGCTGATGTAAGAGTGATGCAGAAGACAGCACATCTTGCCTCACTCAGCTAAGCTGCGTGTAGAGGTCTGAACGGTGAAGACCGCGGGCGCCCACGAGCAGAGGACCTGGAGCTCAGGAGCGCTGTTGCTGACACACCAAAGCCAAACTCAGCACTCCTGGAAACCCTTTAATTCACAGAGCTGTGGGTTCTAAGTGGCACAGGGGCGGTGTGCCTCGTCAGGGTAGGAAGCCATTCGCAATGGATTTCACTAGCTGTCCTGAAGCAGAGGTAAGAGGCACTGCACAATCTTCCCAGAAGCACAGAAGCTGAGCCCACATAGGTCCTCTCGCTCCGAAATCATTCCTGTGGCCAGTCATTCAACCCCTGTGTAGATCTATCGCCACACGCATACAAAGAGTCGTACTTTAAGGAATGTGTTGCAATAAATAGCTACTATTATATATGAGGGTATATCAATTTTTGTTGGCTGAGAAAGTTAGTGTCGAGGCATACACAGGTAATACACCTTCCTGGGCAAGAATTCGTTATAAACTAAGAATTACTTCATGCACTGAAGGGGGATAGAAGTAGAACTTGATTGGTGCAGAAATTACTAGCAAGTTTTTGTATTTTAAATTACTAGCAACATCATGATAAACGTTCTTCCTTTGTGTGCCTGCAGAAAGTAAGAGGGCATAAGGAGTCCCTTACCAACAACTTTCTGATGAACCTTCCTAGAACCACATGCATTTCTTTATCTGCATTGCTATGTACAAGACAAATTATTCACAAAGAAGGACCTATACTATTATGCAGAGCTTTATTGTACAGATTTTCTGTACTTTAGTAAGTGATCTGACCCTATAATTTTTATTAGTAACTGCCTTTCACAGAATAATGATGCTTATAAAATAACCCTTCTTGAAGTTTTCCCTTCATTGACATCCGCACTAAACGGTGCAAGAGCACCTAAAATTTAGTGCAGAAAATTAAGAATTGTTTATTTCCATTCTGCTTCAGTGACTGAAATCATGTTTTGTTCTTGCCTGTAGTAGCCAGCAAGCAAGTTTTCTGAAAAATCAGCTCACTAGCCCAGCATGAATGAGCAATTAAGATGAAATAAACCAAGAACTAACAGTACAAATCTGATCTTCCTACCCACACATGTGTCCCCCTCCCAGGGGCTGTGTCCTGCTGTAAGGCAGAGCTCCCAGCTTGTGCCCAGGCAACTCACAGCCATGCTGGCTGAAGCAGGTCAGATCCGAAGCCAGGATTAAACAGCAAGGTTTGTGCAGCCCTGTCTAAGGGTAGTCGGGCAGGAGCTGTTGGCAAGATGGTCGGCAGTGAACCTCATAGGTTTCTGAGCCAACTGGATACTCTCCCGTGCCACTCAGGGGTCACAATGCCTACAGTGGGCATGGGAGAGGAAGGCATCTTCCTGCAGTTCTCCTCCCAGGTGTGCTCATACAGTCTCCTCTCTGGACAACTCCCAGTACCTAGAGAGAGTGAGGAAGAGATGTTATCCCTTGAAAGGGCTGTTAGATCTTGATGGTCATGCTCTGGGTGGGATTTCCAAGGTAGTGGCTCTCTAGAACCTCCATTTTTGTTCCCAGGAGAAGCAGGCATCTATGACTCCCCTCAGCTGCTAGAGTAACAAAGAACTGACTAAATATAGGATTATTTATTCTGTAATGGAAACGCTCTTTTTTACTAGCCGATGTTTTCAAGGAGCCCTCTATGTATGCACATAGATTCACACTCCTGTATTTTGTTTTCTGTCAAGTAAGACTCTGAATTTATGACTGCCATGATCTCTGGGTGTGTCTCGTTGGGAATTTGGACCTTAGTGGTCCCAAATGTGTGGACATCATTTGCACCGATTTCCCCAAATCAGTTTCTTTTTTGCACTGAGTACCCTCAGTGTACATGCGGTTCTTACATGTGCCACTACAGTGTTTCCTGCTTAACCACTAGAAATTACATTTAGAATTACGTTACCTTTTGAAATGTCTCTAAGTGGGACAGGGCGGTAATTGGTGTTTGAAGTCACACCTTCCTAAGTTTGAGGTACTCTGTTCATTTTCTCCTGGGCACTCTCTTTACTTGGATTATTGTACAATTCTTTGCACACATCATTGTCTGCCTTGCACATAAAGAATTTTTGGCATCCTAAAGCTTAGTTACTCATGGTTTAAAAGATTTCAGTATTAATTCCAAATGGCATCTCACAAAGGGCCAAATTCCACCCAGAGATAAATGATTGCTCATCCATGCCAACTTTAATGGGATCTGCTCTGCTTAGCAGAGGACAGGATTTTATAAAAGGCTCTGATCTGATCCTGCACCCATTTGCAAAAGTAAATACTGTATACTTCTCTTGAATCATTATTGAAACAGCAAACAATGTTAAGCGCTGCAAAGAGGACAAGAGTACTGAAAAAGAACTTGAGTTAATATTCTTACTGATAAAAAAAATTTTAGAATTAGTAGACAGAAATCTTATCTCATGAATAAATAGTGCTATACTTTGTAGTAGCATGTGAGTGGGGAAAAAAGTTTTTGATAACAAAGTCTTTTTAAAAAATAACATATTTCCTGTAGGTTCTTATAAAGAAAGTAGTCTAATACCAATAAGGTAATTACTAAGATAATGATATGCTGGCTGCAAAAGAAAACTCCTATGACTTTCTAGAACTACATTTGCAAACTCTAGGAATCTGTCCATCTTCCAGCCTTCTTGAAGGATGAAATAGTTGCTGAACTGGTTCAAAAAGTTCAAAGACATCTGGATAATTCTTTCACTCCTTGTGCCAAAAAGTGCTTCAACATCTTGCAGAGATGACTTAGTTCTGAAAATATGCATACAACTAGACAACAGTGAACCTGCAAGATACCCTCTCCAAAGTTCTGGGCTAGAGACCTAAAGCAACAAATTCTGTTGCTTTCTCCTCAGCCTTGCTTTCAGGATGTAGCTTATTTTTCTTGAATGTGATTTCCACTAAATAGGCCACTGCAATACATCCCGTCCTCTTCTGTATACTAGTATCTAAGAATATTACACCAGGGAAATATGGTGTATAGTGACAACCAAGAGACAACCAATAAGGATGTAATTTATTTTTTATTCAGCATGTGGGATAAGCGCATGCTTCACTTTGAATCGGCTGCCAAGCATCAGAAGGGGACTACTGTAAACACAGTCACCTTAAAATGAACTCCAATGAATTGTTACCTTTTTTAAAAAAAAAAATAAAAAAATTTTTAAACTTGAGAGCACCATCTGCATGCTTTAGGACAGAAAACTCATTATTTCTTCCTCCTCCCCCAGCAATTCTCACATAATTACCTGACTAAGCTTTAAAGGTGAAAATACATAGCTCTACAAACATAATAAAACTGCTTTCAAAGAACTGGCTTGGAATCGTGAAGCAATACTAATGCATTGCCTTTTTACTATTATTATTTTTAAAAGCAAATAGAACTACTGTTGGTCTCTGATAAGCGCATACAGCCCGCACAAACTTAAGCCCACAGCCAGCTCCTTTTGAGAAAAAGCTCTTTCCATGCCTGTCCTTTGCTAGGAAATCCTTGAGGCAGGAGTGACGCTAAGAGGAGGAAAGAGATGACACACTTTGTCAGCATTTTTAAAAATTAGATTTGGCTATGTATTTTGGCTGAGGCAAGGGTATGGTGAGTGCCCCTGTTTAGATTTCAGTGAGCCCCCAGCATCACTTTAAAACTTTACTGAGCTTGGCTCCGCGTCCTGCTGTTAACATCTCAACAAATTTAGGACAACAGAGTGCTGTTTCCTCAATTACTCTTCCTTGGGGGAAGCCTGGCCTCTGAGCACACATCAGATCCAGATTTCCTCCTTACATTCATGATTCAGAGACATTATCCGGCATCTGGAGAGGATTTCCTTCCGGGATGCAACTGCTCACTTTGGTCACACTCCTACATCTTCAATCTGAAACTCCTGAGTCACTGAACCTAACTCTTTCCTACTTGTCTTTTCAATTTAACAAAATACAATCAATTTCTCCCAGGTCTCCTGAGTCACCTCTGACGCTTTCAAATATTCTTAGCCCTGTGACCCTTAACATTTTTTCTTTTCTCCAGCAAGGGGGAGTACGTTCAGTCCCTGGTGAGGCTGAGCTCCACCTCCTGGAAGGTCCAACTCTCTCTCAGAAATACTCTACAATAAACAGGGTCTGATTGATTTGAAACATTTAAAGATGTCCCAGGGGCCCGCATTCTGCAGGTGAAGTCTGATCGCTTCTCCAGACAACTGGAGCAAACACGTGGTTGTACTTGCATGGGGAAGAGGAATGACAGCCGGTCGCAATGCTGCATGGATAACAATATTCTGGAGTGAGTCGTAAGCACACGGGAATGCAGCAACAGCCATACGCATGGCTCAGATAACACGCAGGTGAGATTTTCTCACATATCAATCTTGAAGGCCTCTTCCCCTCCCCCCAGTAGTAGTGAAACCTCTGAAAGAAAATTACCCTTCCCAACACAACTCTATAGATAAGGAGGCTCAATCACTGGGTTATGAAAAAAACCCAAACCCCAGCTTTTTCTGAAAATAGCTTTCTCAAATGGTGTTGTGGGTTTGGGCCGGATCGGCCCAAGCAAGCCGAGCAACAGATGTTCCCTCTCTCCTGCTGAGCAGGAGAGAGAGAAGGAGAGAGACTAGTTTAGTAAGAACTAAACTACTTTAATGAAATATAAAGAATAAAATAACAAAAAAGAAAAATAATAAAATATATACAAAACCGTATTAAGCTCCCAGGATGACAATCACATCACCAGAAGGCACTGGGGAAATCCCAGACTGGACTCAGCAACGGAAGGGAACTGGATCCAGGAACACACAGGTAGGGATCAGAGGCAGACGAACTGACGAAGTCCTCGGATGCTGGCCATTGAAGAAGGAAAGCAAGAGCCCCAGCAAGAGCAAAATCCCAAGCAAGTCGGAGAGGAAGGCGAAGCCGGAAGCTGAACAACAGATGCTGACCCTTTGATCCCTGAGCTTTTATACTGAGCATGATGCAGATGGGATGGAATACACTGTTTGGTCAGTTTTGGGTCACCTGTCCTGCCGCTCCTCCCCACAGATGGGACCCCTCTACGCTTCTCCACTTCTGAGCCTCCAATGGGACAAATAACAAAGTTGCCCGGCCTTGGTCGTTAGAGCAGTAAGTAGAAGCAAGGGCCTCTCTCTCGTCATCAGCTATAAACATGGGTCTTACCACTCTGAGAAAGAGCAGTTTTCTGCACAATCTGCTGCTAATTTCAGCAGTTAGAAGAGGCCTAGTTAGAAAGCAGAGTTACTGAACAAAATTGGTCCTCTTTTACCTCAAACCAGGACAAATGGCCTCAGTACAACTTCACAAATACCAACAACATTTTCATGTCTAAAGTTCTTCTGAACTAGAAAGCATAGTAGTAAACCAGTTTATTGCTCTAATTTTCTTTCAGTTGAAATGTTTTTTTTCTCTTTTCTTCCTAGTGCAAGATCAAGGACTGATACATAAATGAAATCAGTAGTGCAGCCTTGTTTCCTGCGATACGACCTGGTACATACACAGCAAGGAGTATCCTTCTCAGGCCACTTGTGCATACTGCCTTGCAAACACAGGCTTGCAGACTATGTATAGCTTACAAGCTTTTGAAGGAGGTTCATTAAATCATACTGCAGGGTGTTCTCAATTAAATGGCTAAAAGTATTGTGTGTTGAAATGTTAACATCTAACGGCTTTATCTTGATCTGAAAGGTCAAGGCACATGCATCTGCTTTCAGTCATTTTTAGGAGTTTCTGAACCATGGTGAGTATGTGGCAGTTTTGAAATTTCATGTAATTACATCTTCAGGGAAAACTTCTCTGAATTTGCCCATGGAAACACATTTCCTCATAGAACTAAAATATTTTAAATCTATTCCTCATATCAAGTAATTTTACAGAGATGGTTTAGCAGTGTTATTAGTTCCCATTCACAGCTGGAAGGCTTAAGATTCCCTAGCCAAAACAGACAGCTCCCAGGAGCTCCAGAAAGGCGAAAGGAGTATTGTGTGCCATTCTGTATGCAGTTCTGGGCCCCACAATTTAAGAAGGATGTGAACATTCTTGGATGCATCCAGACATGGGCAACAAAGCTGATGGCAGGGCTGGAAGACATGTCCTGTGAGGAATGGCTGAGGACTGTGGGTTTGTCTGGCTTGGGGAAAAGGAGGCTGAGGGGCGCCTCATTGCTCTTTACAGCTTCCTGAGGAGAGGAAGCGGGGAGGGAGGTGCTGACCTCTTCTCCCTGGCATCCAGCAACCGAACGCATGGGAATGGTTCAAAGCTGCACCAGGGCAGGGAATATTTAGACTGCACATTAGGAAGCATTTCTTTACTGAGAGCACGGTCAAACACTGGAGCAGGCTTCCTAGAGAGGTGGTCGATGCCCCAAGCCTGTCAGTGCCTTAAAAAGAGGCATTTGGACAGTGGACTTAGTAACATTCTTTAACTTTTGGTCAGCCTTGCAGCGGTCAGGCAGCTGGACCAGATGTTCCTTGTAGGTCCCTGCCAACAGGAACTAGTTCTGTTCTGTTCTGTTCCATCCTGTCTCGTGCTGTGTTAAGAGCTTTCTGGAGGACCTTATTGATTTCACTCTTAGAAGTGTCTTGGGTAGGGACTATTATTTCTTAGAGATCAGCGGAGTGATTGATTACCTGAACAACCTCTTTCATATCTGCTTTAATCTCATCTGTTTAACTCCCCACATAGTTGCTTAGGTGAACTCTTAGAATTACTTTAAAACTTGTCTCGTATGTACACTCCTGTATTCTCTATGGGGTGCCCGTATAGAGAAAGTTGCAGCAGGCCTGTGTCTCCTTTCCAGATGTGAAATCATTTCTCTGCTAAGGATTCACATGCCCGCAGGCTGCTGGAAAAAAGAAAACAAAAGTGCATCACAGAGGAAGGGAGGGAGGGAGAAAAAAAAATGGTTTGCTGAGAGGCTGGGCTACTTGGCATACCACTTATCCCGTGTATGCTTTTGTACCTATCTACAGGAAACTCGTGGGGGCATTAACACTGCCAGAAATGGCTGCTGAGCACAGAAATATTTTCAGAGTAGAGACAGACTGCCAGGATAGGGAGAGTAGTGCAAGAAAAATTCGTCTATTCAGTCACCTGACTATGAAAGATAAGGAATCCTAAACCCCCCACTTTTCCCACATGCTCAACACCCTCTTCTTTTCATTCAATCATTTGGAAAAGTGCAAAGATGATTATAGCTTTAATACTGTAGTGCTCAATTTATCATCTGCTCTATACTCTTGGCTAAACTGGCAGCATACAAGCCTGCTATCAGTATCAGAAATTGAAGGAACCTAAGAGTGTCTTCAACTTGTAACCCTCAGGGAAAGAGATTGAGATGTTAAATTGTGGTACTGGATACTGTCAGTCAATTTCTGTGGGAAATTTCATGGAAGTGTACTCAGTATTCTCTTATTTCAAGTTATAAGAATTTTAACAAAAGAGTAGTTATAATTAATCCTTAAAAAAAAGGACCGTGACACTACTATTCTCCTTCCACACGTATGCACTCTGATTTCTTTAGACATAGTCACTGCAAACTGAAAACTCTAAAATAGAGCATTATACAATCAATAATTCATTGCAAAATGACAACCCAATCACATAAAAGGTTCAATTTACCTCCAAAAATTTAGTTAAAATTAACAAATGACTTTGCTGAAGCTTCAGTGTTTTGAGAGGTACTGTAGATTTACTTGCAGAGAAACTAATCTTGAATGCTTGTCATTGGGGAAAATCTGGATAATGTGAGAAACTAAGCAGTTTGTAGAAAATAGCTCAGAAGAATAGCATTAAAAATCAAACCCAAATAAAAACAAGACAACACGTTACATGTTTTCAGAGCATAGACTCACTTAGCAGTAATACCAATGATGCATTACCTCATTTGTATTGCCTTCCATAGAAAATAAGATTGTGTCAACTATAATTTATATCCACTGTGACAGAAGTTCTGCAGGGAGAAACAACAAGGTGCAAGATATATTCTATATATTTTCCTAAGTAAATATAAATGCAACTGTTTTAGATTTGAGACCATTTAAGGAAAAATAGTAGGCCACCTGACCAGGATGACCGAGTGGATGAGGTGCTTTATAGACAGATGGGAGTGGCCTTGCATTCACAGGCCCTAGTTGTCATGGGCACCTTCAACCACCCGGATACCTTTTGGAGGGACAACACAGCAGGGCACGAGCAATCCAGGAAGTTGTTGGAATGCATTGATGACAACTTCCTTCTCCAAGTGGTAGAGGAACCAACGAGGAGTGGAGCTGTGCTGGACTTTGCCCTTGCCAACAAGCAGGGACTAGTGGGGAACGTCAAGCTCAACGGTAACCTTGGCTGCAGCGACCAGTAAGTGGTACAGTTTAAGTTCCTTTAGCACAGCGAAGTGGGTGTGTAACAAGCTCACCACCCTGGACTTCAAGAGAGCAGACTTCAGCCTCTTGAGGGATCTGCTTGGTAGGTTACCATGGGATAAAGCACTGGAGGGCAAAGTGACCCAGGGAAGGTGATTCAAGGATCAAGTATTCAAGGATCACCTCCTCCAAGCTCAGGAGCGATGCATCCCAACAATGAAGTCAGTCAAAAACATCAAGAAGCGTGCATGGATGAAAAAGGAGCTCCTGGAGAAACTCAGACTCAAAAAGGAGGTGTACAGAAAGTGGAAGCAAGCAGAGGTAGGCTGGAGGAATACAGAGAAACTGTCCAAGCAGCCAGGGATCAGGTTAGGAAAGCTAAAGCCCAGATAGAATTAAATCAGGCCAGGGACATCAAGGGCAAAAAGAAAAGCTTCTGTAAGTATGTCAGTGATAAAAGGAAGGCAAGGAAAGATGTGGGCCCTTTCCAGAAGGAAACAGAATACCTGGTGACCTGGGATATGGAGAAGGCTGAGACACTCAATGACTTTTTTGCCTTAGTCTTCACCAACAAGGGCTTTAACCACACCGCCCAAGTCACAGAAGGGAAAGGCAGGGACTGGGAGAATGAGGAGCCACCCACTGTAGGGGAAGATCAGGTTCAAGACCATCTAAGGAACCTGAATGTGCACAAGTCCATGGAACCGGATTAAATCCATCTGCATGTCCTGAGGGAACTGGTGGATGAAGTTGCTAAGCTGCTTTCCATTACATTTGAAAAATTGTGGCAATCTGGTGACATTCCCACTGACTGGAAAAGGGGAAATATAACCCCCATTTTCAAAAAGGGTAAAAAAGAAGACCTGGAGAACTACAAGCCATCAGTTTCACCTCTGTGCCCAGCAAGATCATGGAGCAGATCCTCCTGGAAACTATGCTAAAGTATGTGGAAAATGAGGATGTGATTGGTAACAACCAATATGGCTTCACCAAGGGCAAATTGTCCCTGACAAATTTGATGGCCCTCTATGATGGGGTTACAGTGTTGGTTAATAAGGGGAGAGCAACCGATGTCATCTACCTGGACTTGTGCAAGGCATTTGATGCATTTGTTCCACACAACATCCTTTGCTCTAAATTGGAGAGACGTGGATTTGATGGATGGACCACTTGGTAGATAAGGAATTGGCTGGATGGCCACACTCAAAGAGTTGTGGTCAACAGCTTGACGTCCAACTGGAAACCAGTGACGAGTGGTGTTCCTCAGGGGTCAGTACTGGGACTGGTGCTGTTTAACATCTTTGTTGACGACATGGACAGTGGGATTGAGTGCACGTTCAGCAAATTTGCTGATGGCACCAAGCTGTATGGTGTGGTAAACGCATTGAAAGGAAGGGATGCCATCCAGAGGGACCTGGACAGGCTTGAGAGGTGGGCCCATGCAAACCTTGTGATGTTCAACCAGGTCAAGTGCAAGGTCCAGCACATAGGTCAGGACAATCCCATGGACAATACAGGCTGGGCAGAGAATGGAATACCTTGATACTGAATTACAAACAAGCTTGAAAGAGGAAAACAAAATTCTTTCTGGGGAAAAGTTTTCAAGGTAAGATTTTTCTGTATTTGATTAATATTGGTTGGCTTTTTTTAATATCTGAAAAATTAATCTCTCCACTAGCAAAAAAAAAGTAGTATCTAGAATACCTAACTTGTGTGTGGACTCTCCTGTTATAACTCCAAATAAGTATTTTTTTCTTGTTGGTTTTTAGATCTGTATGTTCATGATTCTAGAAATGTGTTTGGCTGGGCCATATTCAATCTACCACAGTTGAGTGTTCCTTCCTCCTTCTACAGCTCTGAAAAAATCATATCTATCAACATTGCAGATAAGGACATGAGAAAGCTTCAAATATGTCCTTTCTAGATATGAGAAGATTTGTTCTGCAAGAACTTCCTAGGGCCTGGCACATCACAAATGAGATAGGATGCAGTAGGTCCAAATTATCAAGATGCCACAGCTGCTGCAAAGGTTGACACTGTGCAACATGGTCTCCAGCTGCCTGCTGAATCCAAGAGGATTCTCTAAGAAACTGCGAACAGTTTCTCTGCCACATTCTTGAATCCCTGAAGCAAACTATGAGCAGGCTGCACAGGATGGCATCCAAGCGGGTTTTGAATGTCTCCAGAGTCAGAGACTCCACTGACATGTGGAAAATAGACTCCACAACC
>VZSF01010428.1:0-13649 GCA_013398295.1 Chionis minor
AAAGGGAGAAACAACCCTGGCAGGATTAAAGGGGAGGGGTCTCTGCTGGGATAGGTGCTGTGCGGTGTCCCTTTTCTTTTATCCATATAGATAACCAGGCCCCGAGGCTGAGGCCTACAACGATAAGGAGATTAGGCGGATTGGCTCATTTGTAGTGAGATCCTCCAGCAGGGATATTGGGCTCTCTATAGACCCACCAGAAGGTTATCTAAATAGGCTAGACTTGAACTAACCCGGAGCGGGGCCCTGGGGGAGGCTCCCGGGACAAAGCGGGGGACGAGGCGGGAGGGAGGGAGTCGGGCAAGAGCGGCGCTGCTGTTAGCCGGCGACTTGGAGATGACGGGCAAGCACGACGCTGCCATTAGCCGGGGACTTTGGCATCTCCTGCTCCACGCCTGGTGTCCCCGGCAGCGGCCACCCGGTTATTCCCTCCAGCCAACATGGGAATGACCGGGCTCCACCTGAAAAGGCAGCTCAGGATGCGGCGGGGATGATGTCTAGAAGTCGTGGAGGGCTTCATGGTGGCACCACCAGGCTGAGATGTTGGGATGGTGGGACTCTGGGATGGTGGGATTCTGGGATGGTGGGGCTCTGGGATGCTGAGATGTTCGGGAAAGCCAGCGGGATGGGGAAATTCAGCGCCCGTTGGCATCGGGATCGGTCAACTTGGCCCTGCACACCCCTGCGTCGCCCCACCAGGTTCACCCCACGCAGGGACGTCGCTCCCTTGGGGTCCCACTGGCACCGGCTGTGGCTGGGGCAGCTCTGGGATTTCCTCCCAAAACCCGAAAAATGGAAGGGCAATTATTTATTTTTCCATCCTATCAATCACTAGTTAGATGGGAACCAGAATTCAGTTAAACCTGTACAAAAAAGAGGACTTTAGGGTTTTTTTTAATATTTTAACAAAATCTTAAATAAGCTGAATTTGTAAGAAAAAAGGTCTTGCGTGTCCCAAACATTAATTTTCCTGTTTAAACAGACTCCCAGAAGACTGAAGGTGCTGCCTGCAGCCAGGCACCTGGACCGATTCCCCCAGCACACTTCCCATCTTACGTGGGATTTGCCCTGCAGAAGCGGGAATACAAAATCCCGTTTTCCTGCCTTCAAACTCCTCGTCACTCTCCCAACTTGGACAAAACAGTCTTTGAGCTGCAGCACTTGAGAAAACCAAAATGCAGCAAAAATTATCTTTACATAGAGGATGGTATTAGCAAGAACCACTCCGGCAATTTGGGGTTTAAGTACTTAGCGGCTGACTTTCAGTGGTTCGGTAGTGTAACTTTCTTAAAAACTTTAACAGCAAATATGTACAGCTATCTTTTATATATGTATATAAAACTGTGTGTATATATAGATATTTAATTTAAATGTGAATAGATTATACTAAATTTAGGCTTTAACCTAGGTTTGCCGTAACGTTAACTTTAATTTCAATTCGATTTAAGTTTTTGAGGCAAAAAGTAATTCATTTAAATTAAAAAAACCCAGCTGCAGCGAAAAAAAATCAGCTTTTAATTAGAGCACCCACCTTTTAATTTTTTGGTTTGTTTGGTTGGTTTTGGGAACTGATTTTGCTCCACCCTTTGCTCAGCATGACAAGCAACAGTCCTTGGGCATGGCGGGGTGGCTCGAGCCACCCTCNGAGCCACTGTCCCCACACAGACCTTTCCATGGAATTCCCGCATGCAAACCCTTCCTTGCGTCCACCCTTGGGAGCCAGGAAAGCGGACACAAGAATTTCAGCCCCATCTTTTTTTTTACCCTGGGGGGAGCGGTGTAAATCAGCCCCCTCCCCTCCCTTTGCCCCTGTGTCAGCGCCCCTCCTGCCTTCCCACGCTGTAGCCTGCCCCCCGCCTTATGCACCCCTTTTTTCGGGATAGCGGTGCCTGGAGGGATGGTTGGTGGGACAGTCACCCTGTGTCCCTCCCCCAGCCAGGCTAACCCCTGCTCTCCACACCCAAAAAGGGGCCAAGCGCTGCTGGGGGTGTCCCCACTGCCCTGCCAGCGGGGCGGATGTTGGGAAGCAGCGCTGGCGTGTCCCATGCCGTGGTCCTTGCTGCCCAGACATCGCCCCACTCCTTGTGGGGACACGCAGCCCCCCAGGATACAGGCAGAGATACGTGGCCGGAGATGTTACCCCCCGCCCCGCCGCCTGACAGCCTCTGTCTCTGCGCTTATCTCCACCTCCGACACCAAAAGCTTGAAAAGTTATTGTTTTTTTGATTTTTTTTCCCCATGTACGCCAACCTTTCCATTTCTCCCCTGGTGTTTTTCCTTCCCCCCCCACTCCCTCCCCTCCCTGGCTCCTCGCTCTCCGTAACCGCACCAGCTTGGCGCAGAGCGATGCTCCCGCAGCCTGACAGCTCGCACGCAGCATCCTTCCTCCTCCTCCTCCCTCCCCGGCCCCCGCCGCTTTCTCCTCTTTCCCTCCTTTCCCCCTTTTTAGATTTTTTTTTTTTCCCCTCCTTACACTCCATTCTCCTTCCTCTTTATTTTATCTCGATTTGCCACAAATCTGTTCCTCCACAAAGCAGCTGCCATCTTTGTTCTTTGCCATTATCAGCTGCGGCGCACGGGCCAGGCCAGGCTGCCGGGCAGACAATTGCTGACTAATAGAGTGTCTGAGAGCTATTGTGGAGTGTGGCCCAGGCAGATCTGTCACCCTGTCCTGTCACCCGTGCCACACCGACACCGGGGGAAAGCGGCGTGGAAGGGGGAGCGGGGAGAGCGATGGGAAAGGAAGAAGGGAAACAGAAGGAGGAGGGGAGGAGAAAGGAGAGGAGGAAGAAAAGAAGGGGGGAGGAGAAGAAAAGAAGAAGAAAGAAGGAGAAGAAAAAAAGAAGAAGGGAAAAAAGAAGGGAAAAAAAAAGGAAAATGAAGGGAAAAAGAAAAAAGAAGGAAGAAAGGAAAAAATGGCAGGAAAAAAAGAAAAAAGAAGAGAAGAAATAGAAGGGGAAAAGAAGGAGAAAGAGTGGGGGGGAAAAAAGAAGAAAAAAGGTAAAAAAGGAAAAAGCAAAAGGAAGGCAAGAAAAAGAAGGGGGAAGGAAAAGAGAAAAAAGAAAGAAGAAAAAAGAAGGAAAGAAAAAGAAGGGGAAAAAGATGAAAAGAGAAGGTAAGAAGGCAAAAAAGATGGGAAAAGGAAAAAAGAGAAGAAAAAAGAAGAAAAAAGGGCAAAAGAAGGCAAACAGAAGAAAAAAAAAAGGACAATGGAAGAGGAAAAAAAAAACGGGAAGGGGAAAAAGAAAAGAGAAGAAGGGAGAAAATAAAAGGGGGGAGCCATAAGCCCCAGCGCTGCTGGGCGGGCGCCGCCGTGGCTCCCGGGCCCTGCGGGAGCAGCTGTGGCCACGCTTCCAGCGGCTCCCGGCTCCAGCCGCCTTCCCCCTCCATCTGCTGCGGAGCAGGGCAGGCCGGCGGCAGCCACAGGGTTTGGAAGGCTGATGGTGGGGGGTTCCCAGTTTTTTGGGGGTGACCAAGCTGCTATGGCCATGTTTGCCTTCTCTAGTGGCTAGTATGGTGTTCCGCCACGCTCCTGCCGGCTCTCTGCCCGGCACCAGTCCTGCGGGAACATCTTGCCTGTGAGCCCATCACCTCTGCGGCAAATGGAGCTGGAAGGGGCGATGCACCCACTGCCAGCTTCCCCGCTTCGGAGCCTTCGCCTGGAAGGTGCTCAGGTTCCAGTTTGGGCTGAAACTCAGTGTTTTAGACAACTACTGAAAACCCAGGGAGGGGACTGTGGTTTCGAGGCTGGCAAGAGGGAAGCAGAGCCATCCTGGGGATGGCCTGGTGCTGCCCGGCACGGCTGGGAACGCCGCGGCAAGGGTCTCCACCCTCCACCCAGAGCACACGCAATTACCCTCCTGCCCTTAACGAGGCCTTAGCGCCTGATATCAAATTTTGTGGCAGAGAAATGCCAAGGCTCCTCACCCAGCCGGCAAAACACCCTTCCTGGTGTCCTCAGGGGCTGGCATCCCTAGTCCTTCCATGGCCAAACTGCTCAGAGCTTCATGACGGGGACCAGGCACAATGTCCTGAGCCAGGCTGGGGTCTCCCCCGGAGGCAGGGTGGCAGAGGGGGCACAGCCTCCCCGCAGACCCCCATTTGTGCCCCCAGCATCCCCACAGCCGGGCAGGGGCTGGTCCCTGCTGCGTCCTTTCTGCAAAGAGGACAAGAAGGCGAAGGAAGCAGTGTTTTGGGTTGAATTCTTTGGATTTTGGGCTTTTTTTGATTCCCCTCCTCACATCATGGACCTGATGCCGTGTGTGCCAGCGCCACTGGCCCCGTGGGAGGGATGCTGGTGGCAGGGAAGGGAACGCTGGGGCTCCATGGCATGCCTCCGTCCCCCGGGGAAAAACAGGGATGGAGGGGACACGGCGGGGTTGGAGGGGACAGGGCACCCAGGGGTGCTGGAGGGGCGGGGTGCAGGGTGCTCCCTGCGGGATGCATCCTGCGGGATGCTGCTGGGGCGAGGCGGGAGCAGCGAACGGCAGAGGGGGCTGCAGGTCAGGAGGAGCAGGGACATGGCAGGGATATGGCAGGGGACACCGGTGGGGACAGGCTCAGGGCTGCCGGGATGTCACAGGGCAGGGATGAGGGGGGGGACACAGTGGCCTGGATCTGCCGTGGTCTGGGATGCAGCCAAGGGGCGCAGAGGGCGGCAGCATCGCAGGGTGCAGTGACAGCGATGTCCCCCCCTTCCCCGGGAAACACGGGCTCCGGTGCTGACATCTGTCTCCCAGCGGGTCCCAGGTGGCTTCCCCAGGGTGGAATTCCACCCAAAAAAATCCACCAAGAGACGCAGGGTGGTCAGAGCCAGCCCAGGGAAGCGGCTTTATTTTAACCAGGCTCCGGCGCTGCCCGGTCCATGCGTGTGCGCACAAGGTGAGCGGAGCTGAATCCTTGATTTCCCCAGTGGGTTTTGCTCCCGCTTGCTGTTAAAGTTGTGAACAAAATGACCGGCCATGCATTGAACGGGCTTACATCGCTCTCCATATGGAAATGAAGATAATCCAAGTCTCAGCTTTGTGTTCTCCAGGAGCGAGCCGGGAGGGAGCGGGGGGCCAGGGGGATGGGGCAGGCTCGGAGCCAGGGGGATGTATCCTGCACCGACACCTCCCTCCTGGCCGAGGCTGCATCCCGAGCCGGCACAGCCCCATCCTTCCTCGCCCCATTGGGGTGATGAAGGCTTTTCGGGGAGACGTCGGCACGGAGCTGACAGAGCTCCCAGCGCCTGGACAGCCCCGATTAAAGCTAAGCCCAACTTCATGCGCGCACTTAAATCGGAGCCTCATGCCCTGACATTCCCCCGTCAAATATTTAGTTGCATAATTCAGCCGGTGGGTTGGTCTCTCTCTCTCTCTTTTTCTCTCTCTCTCTCTCGCACACACTTACACACACAAACACAGACCGCCCGGGGTCTGCTTATTCCAAATAATAACAAAGAAGGATTGTTCTTCACAAACAAAGTATTACTAATTAGACAGACTTTTTTTATTTGGCGCTCCTGGTAAGACCCTTGAAGTGCCATTAACAACGTTCAATTTAAGAAAGAATAAAAAAAAAAAAAATTATAAAAAAACCCCCAACCCTAACGTGCAAATAATTACACGATTTGAAATGATGTCCAAAATTAAATCATTCCTCACCGTGCACTTTTGCAGGCTGTGGCTTGCGTGTTTGCCTCTGGTCGTGGGTTGGTTTGCTTTTTGGGGAGGACAGCATCCGGGCGGCTATCGTGTCGGTTGTAAGGACTTTGTCGTTCCCACCGCCCGTTCCTGGTTCAGTTCACAACTTTTGGATCTCTTTTTGCTGCGAAAATCAGGCAGGCACTCGGTATGGACATCACGGAGACCTGCCTGGTCAGGATGGAGGATGATGAGGGAAGTTTAGGGGGGGGACGGGAGGTCCAGACCCTGCCCTGCGTCTGGGTTATATTTCCTCTGGCCACCCCACAGATGACTTTGGGACCCCTCACTGCCACCAGCAATCCCGTTCCTGTGCTGAATATCCCCACACAGCAAGAGTCGGGGATGCCCTGCCGTAGTGGGGAATTCCTCTCTGCGGGATGTGGGGCCCGCTGGAGCGGGATGGGCGAGCGCCTGGCCTGTCTACCCGCTCCCGCCAGGATGAAGAGATGGAGACATCTGCCTCGATGGAGACATACCCCCGGGGTGCTGAGATGCTGCACTTCCAGCTTCACCCGGGAAAAAAAAAAAAAAAAAAAAATATTCTTGTGGATTTGGCCGCTTTGCCCCAGCTGTCCCCAAACCCGTCAAGGAGGTCCCCACGGGAGAGCATCGTCCCCACCCGCCTCGCCTACCTTCATCTGTGGATAAAACGCGCGTCTCAGCTTAGCTCGATGTCTTGGCTCCCCCTGTAGCCAGTGGAGAGAGAGGCACCCCTAGCCCCCCCGAGCAGAGGGGTGCCCGCTGCCAGCCAGGGCTTCCCTGTCCCTCGCTAGCCCACCTACCATCCCCCTGCTTCCGAGGTGCCACCAGCTCAGATTGCTCCCCAAAAACCTCCTTTGGGGGCGTCCCCCGCCTGCCCCGGCACCGAGCATCCTCCCTGGGGTGGGTACGCAGCCGAGCTGTGCCCAGCCGGGCAGGGGGTGCCAGTGGTGGGGACCACCACAGCACCCACACATGGGCTCAGGTGGGGGGAGAGGAAAACTCGGGCTCCTCAGGTAGGATCTGCTTTAACACGGAGCTGGGCTAAAAACGCCCGGCGGTGTGGGCGAAGGGCGATTCCCGCCGCTGCAGGTGCCAGCGCGACGCTCCGGGAGCCTTGGCATGGCGGGGACGCGCGCAGCCGGCTAGGAAATGGGGACAGCCTCTTGATCACACCACCACGCGCTGGCAAATTGCCGTGACTTAACAAATTCCCGCTGCCGAGCTGAGCTGTGGAAATCGCTCCAGTGCACGTTCCCAGCCCCCTGCACATGTGCAAGGCGGCGTTTTTGCTTAAGCCACATTTTCCTCCGCCGCTTGCAGCGCGTCCAAGGGGTCACCTGGCTGCAGGGGCTGGCCGTCAGCAATCCCCCCTGGAAAACGCCACGTCCCTCAGGATCCGGGGCCTGGCAGCGGGGACACAGCCCTGTGCCTCTGGGTACCCCACCCCAGCCTCAGGCTGCATCCCACGGGACCCCCGTGTCACCGTCCCCTTCCAGCACACAGGGAGCTGGGTCCAGCCTGTCCCTCCTGCGCCCACCCTCATCCAAACCTGGGCATCTGGGATTTTCTAGGATGTGGGGCTTGGCCACCAGATTGCCCAGCGGGGCAAGGTCTGCCTGTCTGGGGCGGCTGCTCCCGGCATGGAGGGAGACGCCTCCCGAAAGAAAATGGGGCAAAATCAGGCAGGTCTGATCAAGGATGAGACCGTGCCCGGAGCTGTGCCAGCTTTTGTACCCTGAGACAACAACGTGAGAGAAACGCTTATCCCTCCCAGGATCCTGGCCGGAGCCCTCATCCTGCTCCGTGCCCCCAAGGGCTGGGAGGGGATCACCAGGCTGACAAATTGCCTGGGGGACAGACGGCATCAGAGATGTTGGAAAGGGCCATTTGTACACGTTCCTGCCAGGGCTGCTGAGCACAGGGAGATGGAGGGGGGCGGAATCATGCTCTGCTCAGCTGGGAGCCGTTCCCAGTGAGTTCGGGACGGAAGGAGTAGGGAGCTTCCCGCGGAGGTCCAACAAAGCCCAGCGCTAAGGGGTTGAGTTTCTGGAAATTGAGAAAAACCAACCAACTCTTCCTCCAAGGACTGAGCCCCGAGCCCGGGAGGTACCAGGGCTCAACCCCTCCTGCCACCCCAGGTTTGGGGACAGGAGTGACAGGGCTGGCACCCGCAGGCAGGTTCCACAGAGGAGGGGGAGAGCGGATGTCTCTGAGGTCTGGGCCACGCCGCCAGCGTGACAGTGTGGGTGTGCGTTCAGCCCTGCTGGAAAATCAGGCCTGGCTGGTTAATTAAAGACTTGGGCCGGGAGATCTGCTTATTCAGTTCTGCTGTAGCGACACTATAAAATTGTTACGCCCCATTTCATGCGCAGAGGCTGAGGCAGCAGCTAGAGGAGCCGGCAGAAGGGGCTCGTCTTTCTCCCCCGGGGTCATTTCTCATGGGCAGAAGCATCACAGTCAGTTTTTTGTCCTGGGGAGTCTCAGTGACAGCTTTCACCCTCTGCAGGTGATCGCCACCCTTGTTTTGGGCTGCCATCCACCCGTCCATCCACCCATCCATCCATCCATCCATCCATCCACCCATCCATCCATCCGTCCATCCATCCCACCTGCACTCTGCCCTGTGACTTGCCCTGGCGTTTCCGTCACCGCGCTTGGTTCCAGCCGGCCGTGACAAAGCACGCGGGCACCTGGCTGCTCTCTGCTTTGAGACCATCAGAGGCCAGAAAACCTTGGATGTGCCCAAGGACTCCTCTCTGCACATCAAAAAAAGCCACGTACAAACACGCAAGCCCCCGCGGGATGTACCTGCTGCCCAGTGACGCCCACCTACCCAGAGCTTTGGGGGGGGTCTGCCTTCTCACCCAACCCAAACCATGGCTTTTTTTCACTCAAATTGGGCTCATTCCTGCAGAGGCAGGCTGCACACGCTGCCCAGGCATTCCCACTGGCATCCCGGACCCTTGCTCCTTGGCTTCAGCGTCCGCCCCCAACCTTGTTCTCGCACCCTGAACAGTATGAGCGTTCATCAAAGTAATTGACGCGGATGAAATTAGCGCTTCCTGCTATGTCGGACAGATAAACTTTGCTGAATATTGATTTTGCACAAAGAAAATGACATGTGCTTGGTCCTCACCCTTTATCTGGACGGAGCAGGGAGATGCTGGGGGAGGCGAGGGGGGAAGGAGGCAAGCCTTCGCTGGAGAAGCATCCATAAGAATTACTTTTATCTCTTCTTCCACAAGAAGACAACAGAAGATAAGGCTGGGAGACAGTGGTGGGGGAGGCGGGGAGGGGGGGAATAAGGAAGAGGAGCCCAGCAGAGACCTCCGCCGTGGGTTGGACGTGGCGCTGGAAGGGGTTGGGGCCTCTTTGTGCACGGCTGCCCTGACAGGCACAGGATTTGGGGAAGATAACTGGCTTTTCAGGGACGTGCATCACTAAGAGAGAGCGGAAACAAACGTGGACTTCTCTTCCTCCTTGCCGAGCCCCACCGCTACGGCTGGAGAGGGGCGACGCCATCCTGGAGGGCAGGGGATGTCCTCATTGGAGAAGGGGCAGCTCCGCAGGGTGATGGACACCCTGGGGGGGTGTTGGTGAGGGATGTGCCAGACCCTCCCATCCCCTTGGCCAAACCTGCAGCGCTCAGGTGTGCCGGGAGCGACGGGAACGCTGCCAGCTCCATGGGAACAGGGTTTCCATGGGAGGGAAAAGGGTGGGCTTGGAGAAACCCATGTGCAGCCGTGTTAAGATTTGACTTTAGAGATTCATTTTCCCTGGTTTAACCACTTAAAAGCAAAGTGTCTCTTCTTATCATGCCGTGCTGCATCCCTCCAGCATCACGGAGCCGGACAGAGCCGGAGGGTCACCCAGCAAAGCATCCCACCAGGTTGGCCCATTCTCAGCCCCTCTGTTCCTTGAGGGACCGTTCCCCCCCCTGCTTCAACACTCTCACACCAGAGTCGCATCCAGCCCTGAGGTTTTATGTCAACACCGCACTCCGCAGAAAGGTGCTACGGGGAAAAAAACTTTCGCATGTGCTGTTTTTCCCAAAGCGAGGGTCAAAGATGGCCTTGGAGGCGTACACCATGGATTATCTCATGGGGTAAACAACAAACCAACCTTAGACTTTTGAAAGGCCACAGGAAAATTCATTAATATACCTTCTTCTGCCCTGGCACAGCCTACTTCATTGCTGAGCCTCCTTCAGACAAGCAAAGCAGGGTCACCTGCTGACTCGGACTTGCGGGTCCAGTCATAGCCCTGCCAGGTCCTTCATGTTTTGCCCGCGGAAGTGAGTACCACCTACCAATATCAACACAGGGCTGGTTTTGTAAAAACCTGACACTCTTGTCAACATTAACTTGCTCATTAAGTGCTTGGGGAACCCAGGGAGATGTTGAGAAATGCCCTGTGTGAACCTCAGAGAGATGCAACACTAGACGTGGGGGAAGAAGACCTGGGCAAGGAGCAGCTCGTGCTCACCAGCACGGTGGCAGTAGGGACAGCGATCGAGTTTATACATAAAGACCAAAAAAGGAGGATGTGGAAGGCAACGAACCTGAACTTCCTATGCTGTGCTGAGCCGGGCTGGGCACGGAGCGGAAGGTAAGTGGGGAGAGGCCAGGAAATGGGTCTTGGGGGTATGTCACCACTTTCCTGAGCACTTCCCCACTGTGGGGCCATCAGCAGGGCTGAACACTTTGGTCCACCTCCTGCTCAGGTTCAAAGACTTCAAAGTATTCACGGATGCTCAGCTCCAACTAGAGGGAAAATGATGGTTCAAATGAGCTTCTCTTGGTGATGGTCACAGCTAGGGAGTTGTTTACTTTGATTTTCCTAAGATATGTTGATGCGTAGCTCCAGCAAATGCCTCTCAGAAGCTTTGCAGAGGACAAGTCTTCCTGGACAAGGTCTTCCTGGCCTTTTATTATTTTCTACAGGCAGAACTACAGGTTGGCAGGTGATGGAATCACACATTTCTCCAAGGGCCAGGCTCAGCGCTCCATGGCACTGAGTTCAAAAATCACAGGAATATGTGGAATGATCCACCTTTTTTTTAATGGCTAGAAACCCAGAGTCCAGGATATTGCTGGTAGCGTGGGGCTTCCCCAGGTGGACCTGAATCCCCCAAAGACCCCAAGACCTTCCTTCAGCTTGGGTGCACTACTGACACACTCTAAGTCCACACCAACCCCTCTGTTTTCCCCAAATCCTGGTGGGTGGCCGTCCAGATCTTGCCATTTCAGAGCCAATAAATGTCCATGGTCCCTCAGGCCAGCAAAAATGACTCATCGAAACACCAGGGGGGATGAACCAGTCCAACCCAGCACTCATTTAACTTCACACCATCCCAACAAAGGCTGCAAGTTATCAGCAGAGCATCCAGCTTCTCCAGTTTTCCTGGACAAAAAAGCATCTGATCCAATATTACAAATCATCTTCCCACCTGGGAAGCGAGGAGCCATTTCTGTGACCATTTCTCTTGGCTGATGCGCACTTAGGAAGGCTTCGTTTAAACCAGCACCTCTTTCTCCTTCCTTTGCATCTTCATCCACCAGCAGAGAATTAGCGCGCTCGGTGGATTTGTTCTGCTTCCCACTTCCCATCAGGGGTTTCCTTTTTCCCTGGGTAAAGGGAACCCAGGTTTCATCTTGGCTGGATCATTACCATTTCTGACTTCTCTTTCTTGATTTTTTTTTTTCCCCTGGATATACCAGGCCTTGGGGAAAAAAAAAAAAAAATCTCAGCCTTTCGTTTGCTGCGTGTATTTTCTAGACACAGTGCCCTGACATTGAGAGCAAACAGTTATTAAATAAACGCATTGTTAGGCATGCTTTTAGTCCTGACACCTCTGGTAAATCTGCATTTATTATTTAGTGAATTAAGTGGGTTTAAATCAAGTTATAATCGGTGGGTGCCCTTGTACTCGGTATTTTATATCCTCCTGTGCATGCTTTGTTTGCAATTTCTGTACAATTTCTTTAGGTGCATTATATATTTTCCTTGAAATAGCATCACACTCTGCGCCAGTATCCAGCTTCCCAGAAAGGCTCCTGCTGTTAACGGTTTGATGCCCAGTCCCAGCCCCTTGTCCCTCTCCCTGCCCTACGCCTCCCCTCCCACCCAGGGCTCTACAAGAGGAAAAAAACTTTTGCCAAGTCACATTTATGGCTGCATTTCTTTGATGGCTGGCCCAACACCTCCCAGTTTGTGGGCTCGCAGCTTGCAGCCCATGGGAATTTTTTCCCACAGGAGACAGGCGGTGCTCAGCCCTCGGGATGCTCATGGATGCCGGGGACGGGTGAGGCCACAGCTCACGATTAAAAGGCTCACGTGGGTAGGTGCCACCTGGCATGAGGAAGGGTTGGACAAGCTGCCCCTGATTTCAGCAGCCCTTTGGGTCTCTCAGTCTGCTTTTCTTCTCCTGAAAAGGTGCCAGCAAGCAGCGGCTGAGTGGGTACCGGGTGGCTTTGAGCTCAGGCTGGTTTTTGGTCATCTCAGCAGCTCTAAAAACGTCCATGGCTGGGGTTAAGGTTAAATCAGCCTCCCAGCTGCTCTCTGTCACCCTGCCCATGCGTGCGAGGTCCCTTCTGCCACACACAAGGTTGCAATTGCTTGGGATGGAGGTTTTGCCCTCCCGCACGCCTGGCAGCGGTGGGGCTCCCCAAGGAAAGGAACCCATTGCTGCAGGAGCTCTGCCACCTCCGAGACCCCACAAACTGTGTAGGGCAACAGGGTGAAGGTGCTGCCCCGTGCCTTGTGGGACACACAAGGCACAGTTCAGGAGGAAAAAACTTGCAGTTGGTTTTGTGCTGGCTCCATCCCAGCTGGTTCCCAAGCTGCATCATCCCCTTGTATACCATCCCCACGTCTCTGGGGGTGGGGGGTAGGTCCCATCACCTGTAAAACCCCAGTACGGGCTTCCATTGCCCTGGGTCTACCACAGTTTAGATGGAGCAGCACTCCCATCATTAGCTCTCACACTGTGACCTTGACCAAGCGCTCCATCTCAGCACTGCTCACACCCTTCTGCCGTGATCCGCTTTCCAGCCGCAAACAACATGAGGTCACAGGGTACCCTCCTCACCATGGCATGGTCATCTCCACCTCTCCATGATGTGGTCATCTCCACCTCTCCATGATGCGGTCATGTCCACCTCTCCATGATGCAGTCATTTCCACCTCTCCATGATGTGGTCATCTCCACCTCTCCATGATGTGGTCATCTCCACCTCTCCATGATGCGGTCATTTCCATCTCTTCATGATGTGGTCATCTCCACCTCTCCATGATGTCTTCTGACCTGGAAACCAGAGCCTGTACACACCACCCATCACAGCACTACATTCTGTGCCAAGGACTAGGAGTAAGAATTGTCTCACCTAACTTTTTGGTGCCTTCAGCGAGCTATCAAAGCCTGAAGTAGCTGAGACCTGCCTTATAAGCCCACTCACAAGGTCGCAGGCTTGACTCCTATGGTCAGAAACGTGCAGAAGATAGGGGTTGACCAAAAACCCCAAGACTTTCCAGGCTGATTTTCTACCAGCCTTGCAGGAAATCCTGCCCACTCTGCCCTCGCAGACTCTAACACCACAGCACAAGAAATGGCCTTGCCGTGTCCTGGGTGCTGTTCCTCCTCCTCCTGGCTGTTGTCCAGCTGCCCCTCCATCACACGCCATGGTGCCCTGCTCAACCCCACCTCAGTCACAGCTCCGGTGCCCGTGTGCTGCCCCTCCTCATTCCACCCTGGGGTCGGTGCATCCCGTCCCCCCCCCCCGCCTGCCTCCCCTCCCCGTCCCCCTCTGCGCCTGTTTTCCCATTTATCTCCTTTGCCCGGTGAATATACATAAATATGAGCAACTGTGTCTGTGTGTGACCTTACCTGCCCTGACTAAATTCATGTAGTGTCTGTGAAGATAATTCTAAAGCCATAAGAAGATAATAAAAAAGGAAAGATAAAAAAAAAAAAAAAAAAAA
>VZSF01010428.1:13654-28828 GCA_013398295.1 Chionis minor
AAAAAAAAAAAAAGGGCAAGCATTGTGGTTTGTATTCTCTTATCTAACCTTCTGCAGGCCCTGGGTGGGAGTGCAGTCCCTTGCTATTTAAAGGGATGCCGCAGTCGGGAACTGCACAAGGCAGCTGCGGAGAGGGAGAGGGACCGTGTGGCCCTGGGTACCACGGGGGACATCGGCTGGCCAGGTCCTTGTCTGCTCTGCAGAGCACGTGGTGACCTTCTGGTTGGGGAGAGGAAATCCCACCGCTGGCAAAATCTGCCCCCCACCCACAAAAGTACCTGCCTGGCCTGATCCTTCCCCTCTGTCCCACTCAAACAGGAGCGGACATGCCAGCCAGGAAAACCCAAGGAAGCAGCAAAGAACTGCGGGGCACCACGACGAGCAGCTGACGGCAGAACACCGGGGGCCTGTTGCGAAGACTGAGCTGGGAGAGGGAAAAACAAATCTCTGGGTGTGATTTTATTTTTTTTTATCCCCTCCCCAATCTAAAAATACCACTGTAGCCGAAGGCAGCCTTTGCACAAGAGGGCATTGATTGCAGGGATGGAGGAAATTATCACCGGCTTCATCGCGGCGGTGTCATCTTTGAACAGAATGGCTTGTCAGATAGATGTGAGCGCGGGAGTCAAAACAATCAGGCGAAACAAAATATGGCATCCTCCCCAAAACGAGACCTCGAGGAGATAAACCAAAGGGCCAGGGAGAGAAATCCTGAGATTTCCCCCGGCTCCAAGAAATGCTGAAATCTCCGAAATCACTTTCCCAGGGACTTAATACTCTGCCGTCCGAGCCGTGCTCCGGCCCCGTGCTGGCAGGCAATTTGGTTCTGGCTTCACCTGCCGTGCCAGCCCTTCCATGCTCTCCATGAAGGCACAAGGCTTGGACCAAAAATGGCCTGAGCAAACCCCAAATGCTTCTGAGCTTCTCTCAAAAGCACTTTACTCCTTTTTCCCCCTTAGCTTTGCAGTTTTGCACGGCTGGGATCTAAGCAGGATAAGCCAAATCATCAAGGAGCTGGCAATAAAAAGCTACGGAAGAAATAAAACAAGCCCAATGAACCCTTGACAAGCAAAAGGAGGATGTGGTTAATGAGGTCACCAAAGCTCTGGGTCTTGGTCTAACAGGTCTCAGGAGCAGAAGGGGAGCGCAGGGTGCTGCGGGACCCTCGCAGGGAGCCGGGTGCCCTACAACCACACGGCACAGCCGGAACATCCCGCTCCTCCAGGGCTCCTTGGGTGAAGCTGCTCCTTGGGTCTGATCCTGCTGCTGCAAACCCCACATCCCGGCGGAAGAGGAGCTGCGGGGGCAAAAAATGCCCCGTCCTTGCCCCTCGCAGCCAAGGGTGCAGGTAGGACCCGCTGGAGAAGGTCCTGCCTGGCGAGTAACTGATGGGAAGGAGACAGGGACGGCCACCACCGGCCTAAGGGAAGCAAGATGAGGGACACCAACGCGCCTCAGTCTGCTGCCCCCCTACTGCCGCCCACCCCCCCGGTACACCGCGAGGGCTTTCTGCCGCCTTTGTGCGGCGGCTCCGAAGTGGTGTCGCCACAAAGGCGGAGGTGAAAGGGGTTAATTCGGGGGACAGAGGTAAGATGTGAAGATGCAGAGCAGGACAATGGGCCGCCTTCCTCTTTTGTCAGCGCGGCCATTGTGCCGCGTGTGAAAAATGAAATCTGTTTCATTTTCCTCCCAGATGCGATCGGGCGCCTCTATTTAGAAGCCATCAAAAAAAGCAATCAAAGTGCTGGGGGGGGACATACACACACACACACACACACACAGGGGGGCGCAGGCCTGCCAGACACGGGTGCACCCCACCCCAGAACTGCCTTTATTTATTTATTTGGCGTTTAACATTTATTTAGATTTAACCCCCTCCCTGCCTCCGGCGTTCAAGTGGCTGAAACAATCGTCAAAGTCAATGGCGAGAGGGTCTGGGCAGCGGAGGGGGGGTCAGTGCATCCCTCCCGCCCTGCTCCGCATCCAGGCGGAGAGGTCAGGATGAGCCCACCAGGCTCCTCGTGCCCACCCCATGGCTCTGGGTGTCCCACCTTGTCCCCTACCACATCCCCACTGGCACCCTCCGGTTTTGCAGGAAGGATGGGCAGCTCCGCTGTAACTGTTAATCAATATTTTCCCTTCATCCTGGCAGAGGCAGATGAAAGTGGAAGGAAACCCATCCCCGCCGCTGCTCTCCCCCCGTTCCTGCCTCTCCCCAAACCAATCCCTGGGTTTGCCACTAACGTGAGAAATTTTCACCTCCAGCGAAGGTGTGAAACTTGGCAGTTTTGTTCCCTCCGAGGGGAATTACAGACTTTGCAGAATGCAAACAAACAAACAAATGCAAATTAACCTGAAAAAGCATGTTTTTTCAATACACGTTTTAACCTTTGGCTCAAATTAACAAAGCCAGCTGGAAACGCTTGAGTTTTATTTTTTCCCCATCCAAATACACAGCTGGTTGTCCCCCGAGATGCCAGTGGGGGTGAGAGGTACCGGGCAGCGGGGGCTGAATTTGGGTGGTGGGCAGAGCAAGCCCTGGACCCCGATCTGCGCCAGGAACCCCCAACTCCCCAAAAAGACTGAGGGAAAGGTGGGCAGAGCTCACTCAAAGCAAAGGATGTGTGAGAGAAGGGTGCTGAGGTCACCATCCTCCTGCTGGTGGGACCCCACTCCAGGTCAGTGCAGCTGCTCCCATCCAAGACCCAACAAGCTCATTCCAGCTGTGGATATCCTGGGCTGGGCAGCACTTCCAGCTTTCTCGTGGCAGCCCATGCTCCCCAGGGTCATTGTCCCCATTGGGCTGGGCACGGCCACATGTGGATGGAGCTGTGTCAGTCCTCACTTCCGCATGGCCTTCTCAGTGAATCCCATCCCTGGTGCACTTTGGGGCCTTCCCCAGCCACCAGGAGACGAGGATCAATTCCTGAAGGAAGACTGCGTCAGGGTTGGCCCTGGTGCCAACTCTACGAGAAGCAGGCTTGGCAACGTGCAACTAGGTTTAGTAGCCAGGACACTTCCCGAGGTCCTTCCAGGTCTGCAGGAAGGGAGCCAAGGGACCACACTGGGTGACGGGCAGGGAGGGGAGCGCTGCGGGGCTGAGAGACATGTCCAGGGCTGTGCAGGGAGCCTGTGGCAGAGGAGAGGACTAATCCGCTGGTTGGAGCCACCAGGACTCAGCAGCTTCATTCACAGTCAAGGGCCACGTATCCTGCACCCCATCCCATCCCCAACCTCCCACCCACAGCCGGAGCTTGGAGGTGGAGGACGACGAGGCAGAGGTGGCTCAGATCCAACTTTGCACAACCTCCTTCTCCCGGCGACAGAGGGTAGGATGGGGAGGGGGGGCCACAAGGCAGGACCATCCTCCTCTCTTTGTGCCAGAGCCAGGCAGATGGGTGGCCCTGCCAGCTCGGTGGCCACAGCCCCCTCCAAGCCCAGCTTCATCTGCCAGCTAATAACCCCGTGCTCCCGTCCACCTCCGCATTGTCTCCCCGCGCGCAGGCACACGTGCGCCAGCCTTCTGGCAGCCCCCGGGCAGGCACCGTCCCCACAGCATCCCCGGAAAGGCGGCGAGCGGGACCCCGTGGCCAGGGGAAGGAAGGATGGCAAGTTGGCGGAGAGACCGTGGGTGTCAGATCACATAAATCAAGCTCCGAAGCCTTCCTATTTAACACACTCTTCCCCTTCGAGTTGTCAGTGAAACCGTTAATTAATTAGCTAATCCCGCAATGAAGTGGATTCTAAATGGATCTCCCCTCCCTTCCCCCCATTTAGGTAATTACTGCTGAGGGAGCTTTTGTGAGAGTAATTTTCCAGCAGGGACAGCCCCGGATGGCAGAGGGAGATGAATTTAAAGACGGGGGGAAATAATAATACAAAGCAAGGGGATGAAGGAGGACTCCTTATACTTCAGAGGCGCTGCCAGGACCAGGAGACTGCTTCTCCTGGCCTCTCCCAGACAAGGAGGTGACCAACATAGGATGTGCTCAGCACCCACGTATGGGAGCCGGTGCAACAAAGTCATCTCAGCCTACTCCTGGATGCTGCCGACTGTGGGCACCACAGCACCAGCCCAGCTCCTCTCTGCTCACACTCTCCAGCCTCCTCCAGGAGATGCCCAGGCTCTGGATGGCACCAGCGATGCATCTCCAGCACCAGCCAGCAAGAGGGGAGTACTCCATCCCCTTCCCTACAACTGCTGAGGTCACAGCAGAGGTTCCCCACAGCGGGTCGTGCTTGCCTGTCCCACCACTCCACCAACGCCTCCCAGCTATGGCTTACACAGGTCTGGTTCCGGAGAGCTTTCCACAAGAAATTCCTCGATAGGAACGAAGCCAAAACCCCAAAGCCTTGACGGGTGGTTCCTTTCCAAGCTAAGCCAAGCAAAGAGGGATGGGGTTTCATGGCCAAGCAGAGAAACAAGCCAGCAGGCCTCAGCCCAGCACCTACTGGGGCATTTATTTCAGAGTCAAGGCACCAAGATAGCACTGGCAGCATCAGAAACAGCATTTCTCCTTCATATCTTGCTCCTTCCATGGCCCTGTGCAATTCCAAATCCTTTTTTGTTCCTCGCTATGTCAAGCAAAGTCTCCAAGCGAAGATTTTTCAAAGGCACCTCGAGTTTTAGATCCTCAGTTTCATGTCCCCAAGTTCTGCTGTGTCCAACAGAGATACTGGAGGAGTGGTGCAAGCCTGCCTGCTGCAGCCGAGCTGCCTTTGAACTGCCTCGCTCATAAACGCGTTCAAAATCAAAGGTTATTGCTGAAAAAAATCCCAGCTTGGCTATCTTCCGGGTGCAAAGAAACCTCGGACTGCAGCCACCGCGGCTGCAAAGACACCCTCCCCTGCACCCATTCCCGACCTCCCGGCACGGGGGGAAGGTGAGGTCTGGTGGGTGACAGCAGCTGGAGCCTCGAACCGCTTCTCCCTTGGGGTGGGGACAACAGCACGGGAGTCTCCCTGGAACATTTCTACATGCTGGGCTAAGTGAAAAGGTGCAAGTTCATTACTGGGGAAGCCCAAGCTTCAGATGAGCATTTGCTCCCTGTGCGTAGAAAAATAGGTTTGCTGTGGGGAGGTTGCTCTAATTTTAACAGGTGCTACGACTCGTCTATAGGGAAAACATTCCCATCCCTCGAAGAGGTTCCCTGAGCAGCCACCCTGCACCTGGCGGAGAGATTTACATTTTCCATCCTTTCCCACATACATACTAATTTCCCCTGGGACACAGAGAAGCAATGTGCCCTTCTTTTGGTAGCTCGCTGTATATTCTGCCAGGCTCCCAGAAAAACCTCATTACTATCAAATATGAACCGAGAAAAGCATGGGTGGTGAGGACTTCTCTTTCTTCCCCTGGAGACGTGATGAACGGGGTGGAACAGCCAGGAATGCTTTAATACCTTTTTCCCTAAGGCTCTCCCCAAACATAGATGGGAGAAAAGAGGGATGCAGCTCTGCAGCTTGCCATTGCCTTGTTCTGCTGGCGGTGCAGCTGAAGCACCTTCTGGGACTTTCCACCCTTACTTTCTTTTGTACGGCTTCTTCCCTTCCAGCTGCCTGCCAAGGCTCTGACAGAGGCAGGTCTTGTTTGCTTCTCCTCCCAAGGAATAGCCTAAACCTCAGCACTCCACATTGCAAAGTTGAGATAAAAAGAATATCCCAGCAACATTGGAGGTGGCTCTGAGCTGGCTTGGGGACTGGACCTGCTCTGGGGCTTTCTGTTCCAGCAGTGGAGAGGACCCCAGGGATGGGGCAGGAGGGGCTTGGGAGGGGGTCATCAGTCTCTGGTAAGATCATGGAAGATCTTTTATAAGTTGTCCCAGAAAAATTGGTTTTGAGATAAAGCCAGGTAATCGGAAAAGCTGAGCAGGATATGGTGGGGTGATGGCTCAAGTTCAGGGTGTAAAAATCAAGAACTAAAATGGCAATGGCTTAATGCCATACCCAAAGGGTGTTGTCCTGGATGGCAGCGTGTCTGGGATGGTCTGAGGGGCACCGCTCTGATTCCTGATGCAAAACCAGCCCAGCTGTGTCCACACACCCAGCCTGCAGCTGGGACACGCCACCCGTTCACCAGAAGAAGTGCCTCCGCAGTAGGGTTGGTCCCATCAGGACAGCATGAGGAGGGGGAAAAAATCAGCCCACCACAGTTGTTATCTGTCCTTCAGCCACAGACATAACGCCAGAGGCTGTGACCGCTTTAATCTGCATCTCCCCTCTCTCTCCCGCTAGAAACAAGTGTAGTCAGCTGGAAAATTAAGACCCAGGGTTGAACCCGGAGGGGCATTAAGAGGGGCAGCCTGGCCAGCAGACACGCAGCGCAGCCTGCCGCTGCCCCGTGGCATCCCTGTGCCACCCCGGCTCTCCCTCCCTCCCCATTCCAAACCCTGCCGGCTCCCTGTGCTCGGCACCGCGGCCGCGGCGTGGTAAATCACCGGTGACAGCTCCAGTGGGCACGGCACGGTGGAAACACACTCCTGCCCGCGCTCACGGGCAGCTGTCGCGGGCAGAGGTCCAAGGTCAGCTAAGTGTTTAATGGGCCTCCTGCGAGGACCTGCGATGAAAGACAGGCGGGAGAGGAGGCGAGAAGGGAGCATATGTCACCGCCTGAGCTCCGGGGCTGGTTTGAAGTGACAGGGGGATGCTGCCCATGCAGACAGGCGAGCGGAGCAGATTGCTTTTCCGAGCCCGTCTCTTTTTCCAGGAGCCCAGCAGGGACCTGCTGTGGCCTTTAGCACCCCTGTGCTTGCAGCTCAAGCAGGGGTGATGGACATCTGGATGCCCATAGCACGGGGTCCTGCCAGGACAAAGGCCGGCAGAGCGTGGCCAAGGACCGCAGCTCTCGCAACAGCTACAACAAAAGCCATAACACAAAGCAAACCCAAACCAAGCAAGCCAGGGCTCCCCTGGGTTTGGTCCTGCCTCCAAATCAGCATTTCCCTCTACTAAGCTGGGTCAGAAGCTGAGCAGGAGAAGGAAAATGTCAGTGCACCGTTCAAGTGTCATCTTGACACAACACCTGGGTGTGAGCTACCTGGTAAGACCACCTTCTCCCCTTGAAGTCTCTTGACCAAGCACACCTGGAACCAGGCAGTCCCAGTGTCTCCCCATCTCAGTGCTGCTGGTCAGCGTGACCAATAAAACCAGTTCGGATGCAATTCAAGTTTGGAAAGGTTTTCCAAACTCCTGGCCAAGCCACAAGCGGAAATGAGCGATCATTTTCAGCAGGGTATTTTCACTACTATCCCAAATGAAAAGGATGTTACGCTCAGACTCAAACTCAATGTTCTGGAGTTGTTGAAACATTTTGGCTTCTGAGTGTCCCTTGTTAGGTGTATGGATCTCTCCTCAACTGTACTCTTGCATCCTGTAGTGTCTCCATACCACACTATACCATAGTAGCTGATAACTCTCCTATATAAGACAATACCTGGATGGACATGGTGGTTTCAGGTTGTTTTCTTGCGTCTAGTAGTTTGATAACTTAAAACAGCCACTCCTTTACTGGTCAAGGAGTCAAGCTCAAGTTAACGTCGAGTCAAACAAGAAAATCATTTCCCACTTCTGTGGCCGGAGCAGAGGCAGGGTCTAAGCCCCGTCCTTTGGAGATGTACTGGTTACAAATAACCAACCAAAAGCCAAAGAGGTGCTGACGCCCTTGGGCAATCAGGGCTGCGATTCCCCAAGCCCCTCTGCACAACCTCTTACCTTTCTCCAAAGGGAAAGCCAACTGTGACAGCCTCTGTCCCACACCAGCTTTCCCTCTTCCACCTCCACATCACCTGGCTCACGACCCTTCACATCACCAAACCTGTGAGGGTTGTGCTCATCCTTTATTGGCTGGGTTGAGCCTGTTGCCTGGGTGGCATCCCAGGAAAGAGGTGTCCTGGCTTGTGTTTTCCCACATCTTTAGGAGGGCTCTCCAAAGCAGGAGAGCTTTGCCACACAGGAGGCTGCTGCACCCCCTGCCCACCATGTGCAACTCAGCCTGATTTGAACCAGCTCCCGGGTGCTGGGGGTGGAAGGGAAGAACAGGGGAGGTGGGGAAGAGCAGAGGGCTGGTGCAGAGCAGCACGTCCTGGGGGGAAGGAGGGGGAGAGGAGGCCTCTGGGGACGTGGGATACGAGGTTTGCTTTTGCAGACTGAATCAAACGTTGGAAAGCTGGTGAATTAGTGGTGTTTGCTGAGCAAACGCTGCCGGGTGGGGATAGGCAGAGGAAGAGTGTTTAAGCACACAGTCCTTTATTTGCTAGCAAACGTCTCCAGCTCCTCCTCTCCCTCCTCTGTTCCTCTCTGTGCCTTCCCCAGCTTGTGCTCCAAAGAGGCTGGATGGTGCCTCCCAAGAGGAGGAGGGGTGAAATTCCCATGGGAGGGAGGAAACATGGGAGAAGCATTTTCTTCCACCAACACATCTGCACCAGAAAAGCCAAGAGGAGAGCAGTGGCTTGTGGGAAGGAGTGGGTTTTTGTCTGAAGAATACACTCATGCTCAGCACTGCTTCTTCTGCTGAATTTTCCATACCAAACAAGGGCTGCACTCTGGATGAACACACTGAGGGCATTGCAAAACACAAGAGACAGTCGCAGGGACTCTGGAATCACTACGGAGAAGCTTATGCTCTTAAAGGCTTGGCTGCTGCAGAGCAGGATTTCTTCTTACAAGTTGAGGCAGGGCTTTTTTTTGACCTCACTTGACTCTTGGGGTCCCAATGTCCATCTTAAACCCCTCTCCTGGCTGCAAGGCCAGGGTGGGGAACTGATCTGGAAGAATTGTTGTGAAGACGCTGTGAGGACACAGCAGAACACGCAGCCCTTATCCCTCAGCTGGAAGCATCCATGCCAAGGCTGAAGTGCCAGGTCTCCTGTTGTGGTGAGTGCATGTCCAGGTGAGAAAAATGCAATCCTCCTGTCGGGACTGGGAGATAAGGGTGGAGCTGCAAGGCTCTGGAGGAATAGGTGAAGGCACCAGAGGACTGTCCTGCATTTCACCTGTTGGCCAGGGGTAAATCAACATTCAAGTTACAGGGAGCTGCTAAAACCACTTCCTCTTGGGATTTCCATCATTTCAGCTGGTCTTGAGTGCCTGCACACCAAGTGTGACCTTTGACCACCCCTGCTTGGCAGTCACCACCTCCTTGCTTACGCGCATGGAACCAAACCTACACCCTGAAGGTCTGTGAGCAGCAGCACTGGGTGCTTCAGAGTGGCCTGCAGCACATCCCTGCCAGCCTTTTGACCAGCTACCTGCGACATCCGGTGGTTTGGGCTCAAAGGAGAGGAGAGGAGATGGGAGCTGTGGTGCCCATCCCTTTCTGACTTCTAAGCAAGTTCAGATACATCTCCTCTGGAAACTCGGGCTGAAATACCAGGCTGTCTTCCCATTCTGAAATTCCTCCCAATTCCCTGTTGATTCTCCATGTCCTTCTGCTCCTGAGTGTTTCTAAACCACATTCCTTAGGCCTCCCCACCGTGCTCCTGTCTGCTCCAGCCTCTGGCCAACACCTCAGTGCACCATACCACGAATCACCTTCCGCTACTGGCCAACTGCTGCAAAAATGCTTAGGTTCAGGTTGCCACCTCCATTCATAAAACATCCCCCGCCTGCAACCGCTGGACTGGCTTTTATGGAACAATCTTAATGTTCATTCACCCTTTGAAGGCCAGGTGCTTAGACAGCAGCTGTGCTGCACACACTGCTGCGTGAATTACTCACTGCTGGCAACGCGCGCATCATTCATTATTAAACCACTCGTGCGCCTGGCCTGCGGCTTAATCCAATGCCACCACGGTAGCTGCAGGAGAAATCCAGCCATCTGTAAAAGCAGCAGCACCTCTGTCAGTGGTGGCACGGCTTTGCGTGGTGGCAGTGGCAGCTTTAACATGCCTCCAAGGAAGAGCCGTGCCCTGGCATCCACTGGGGCACCCAAGCGGTGCAGGATTAGAAGTGAACGTGCACAAAATTGGTTCTTTCTCAAGATGTAAATTATCGGCGGTGAGAAATCTTCAGCTGCTATAAATCAGCAAAGCTTCACCGAAGGAAGTGGAGCAGTGCTGATTTACACCGCCTGGCAGCTTGGTCCAGCTTTGGAGCTTTGTCTGGGATTAGTGGGAGAAATTGTTGGGGAGGGGAACACTCTCATTACCTTGTCCTGAGTAATGCTTTGCTTTTCTCTGGTGCACGTTGTTAGGAGCTGGATCTAATTAGTCATTGCAGGAAATGCCTCAGCTTCTCCTGTTCCCCACTGCTTGGGAGGGAAAGGGGGGGGGGAGGAGTTAATCCTGGACAACGTGGGAACAAATTCTGTTGTGAAAGCAGGTCCTGATCCCATAATTTGCTCTGCAAAGAAGCACGTGCCCAGGCACATCGAACCATCCCGGCTCCAGGAAGACGTGGAAAATATATCTGGGTTCTCCCACCGAAACCCAGCAGGGCCAGCCCCTGAGATGCTCAGCAGTGCCCTGACTGTCCCGCTCAGCGTCAGGAACAGCCATCCCTGCACAGGCTGAGCAAACAGAAAGCGTGCAGGGAAGGGGAAATCTTCTCTGCATCTCATCACTGCTCATGGGGTGGGAAGAGGCTCGTCAGGGAGCAGCTCCTCCCTGAGCAAAGGGGAGCAGAGGGTGACCCCAGTTCAGGGTGCTCATAACAGCGTCCTACAACAGTCCCAGACAAGACAAGGTTCAGGCTCTGCCCAGGGGGTCTCACGAGGAGCAGAAGACAGGCTTCTTACAGTGTAGGTCCAAGGGCCATCCAGGAGGCAGAGCCAGAGATAGACACACCTACAACGTAGCCCAGGGAGGAGGCAAAGGCACAGGACTGCCCTGAAACAGAGCTCCAGAGGTGGCTGGGGACCCAGAGGAGGCTGGCCAGGGCAATTAAGGGCAATCAGTGCCTTGATAAGGCAGCCCCATTCCCTCCCCATGAATTGGCTTTAGTTTTCTTCCACCAGGTGTCAACTGCATGGACCCCCATGAGATACTCTAATTTTAGGTACCTGGTCTTGTCCCCTGGTCTTTTCTTGTAATGCACCACATTTAAGGTTTTTGGTCTTTGAATGCAAGGGTGTTGGTTTGCAGATGGAGATTGATGAGTGTTTTGTAGCCCGTGGTGAGCTGAACATGTGGAACTCGTGTTCTGCAGATGCCTCTGGTCTCTCATGTGGATAATGTCAGCGCTAGCAGGATCCCAACATCACAGATTGTGGCGCTCTCTTCCAGGTCTACCTGTGCAAGCTTCTGGGTCTCACAGAAATTTGAGTTTTCTAACTGGGCTAAATTAGCTGGGATGACTTGACTCCCTTCAACATTGGCGACATCTCTCCAGTCTGAGGAGCTCTTCGGCTCAGCTGTGGCAACAGCCACATGTGTGCTTTTAGCTCACACGCTTGTTAGGTACAGCCTGTTTAGCTCAAATTATCATGATGGTGGTAGGTGCTAGAACAGCACCAAGGATCTTCTCACCGCGAAGATGGCTTTGATTCAGCGCGATGTATTTAGCATTGCAGGCAAGACTCTGATTTACACCGAAGTCAAAAGGTGGGACAGGAGGAGAGGAAGGAATTTACCACCTTCTGCAGCAGAATCAGCACTGGGAAATATTTCCCCTACGCTTCATCAGCTGCAGCTCACCATCAGACATAAAGGCACAGCTCCCTTTCTGGTACCGCAGTAACAGCCTCTGGGACTAGGGCAGAGCAGACACGTGTTGAGGTAGCCTATCTAACATCTTTACAGGTCAATCTGCTGTTCTTCCTCTCCCTGTGCCTTCTCCAGGCTTTCCTGATGCCATATGTTGACTCCCTTGTGGAGTCTTAACTTCCCAGGCAGAGCTGGAAGCAGGGAACAGTGACTGAAAAGCGAACAGGGACATCCCAGCGCTGGCTGCAGTGGAGCTCAGAGAACTGCTTCACAAACACCAGGTTTGCTCCAAATGTTTTTCTTGTTGACTGGCTTGCTGTCTGCAGATCTAGTGCCAGTTTACAGTGTCGGTTTTCGTCAGACACAAGTACAACTCAGAGAGAAACCAACTGGGGGCCTGGCAGAGGGTTGCACGTGCCATATATTCACTACCCCTGGAAACCAGTGCAGAAGCCCTTTCTCCCTGTGGTGAGACAGGCAGCAACTCACCCTCGCTGGGGGACGGTGCCAATCCCTTCTTTTTTCCTGGGCTTCCTGTCTTCATGAGTGCCAGCTGGACCTGGACTATGACTGGCAGCAGGAACATCCACAAACCCGTACCAGAGCTGTATGCCAGCTTGCCTTGGCCAGGATGGGAGATTGTTCATTCTGTGGAGAGCTCGGCATGGTAACTTCTCTTGTCAGTTAATGAGGGCTGATAACCAGTTATCTCAATCAGTTATGAGTTCTTGAAGATCAAACCTAAAGACTTCACGTAGATAAACTCATTTCGTGCCCATGTGGTGAACCACTGAGCACCAGCAGATTCAACCAGATTGCTGTTCTTGACTCCCCACAGTCAAACCTTTGGCTAAAGCAAAGGCAGCCTCCAAAATCCGCATTGCCTTTGGAAATTCTGGATGTTCAGTCATGATGTTTTCCTTCCTGAAATGCAGTGAGAGAGACTGTCCCCACAACGCACCAGGTGTTGGCATCGTCGCTTGGAGCTGAGCATCTCCTGGTCAGACACCCAGCGGTCCTGCACAAGGCCATGCAGCTGAACAGCTGCCTGAGCTGCAGAGTCAAAATCATGGGAAAAGGAACTATTTTTGTGCCAGAGGGTTGGCAACTGAGAGCACGAGCAGGTATTCCCACCACCAAGCTGTCAGCACCTCCCCTGAGTGTCTGCAGAGGGTGATTCATAGCCTGGTGCTCGGAGATGTTCCCCCTGTGGGCAAAGCTCTCCCTGTTAAAAATGGGAGAAGACTAACTTCTCCCTCAGCATCCGGTGGCTAGTGGGGAAGCTGCTCTGCTGACCTTTGCACCGGCCCAGTTACACCCACCCCAGGTCTATGGTGGGGCCTCCAGCCCATGCTGATCTCCTGGCTTGTTCCCTGGTGACACTTACTAGCACCAGCTCTGGCAGCCCTTGGCCAGGACATGGGTGTGAGATCCTTCTGTGTCCTCCAACGCTGGCTGAATGCTCAGCCCTTCTCTCCTGAAGGACTTTGCCATGTGTCTTAGCACCTGCAGCAGAACAGACCATGAATAAAACTTCCTGGGATCAAAAACCACATCAAAAAAGTCAGGGAGAGCTGAAAAAAACCCTCCCACGTGGGGCAGGTGCAACACACGTAAAGTTGCACATGTGTGTGTGTGCGCACACACATACACACACACTGCTCCCCGTCGCCTCTGCCTCCTCCTGCTCCTTCTCTCTCTTTCATTCTTCTGAAAGAAAACTTGATGATTTCTGGGCTTTGTTGGTGGTTAGGAGGAGACTGGATAAAGAGTCTGAGAAAGTGAAAGAGGGTGCGCAGGGCTGCAGGAGGAGAAGGAGGGGAGAGCAGGAGAAGGAGGGATTCTCGGTATCTACAAGGGAATTAAAGCGCTTTTACTAGAGTGAAGAAATCAGCTAAAGAATGGCAGGCGAACAAAAGCAGCAAGGCTATGGACAAGTCGCTCTGAATAGATCCAGATCCCCTTAAGTTTGTAACACCCCCTACACACTTCTTTTTTTCCCCTTCCCCCCCTTAAGCCTTTGCTCCTCACTCCTTCCAAGAACAAATGCAGAGCAAGGGGAAAGGGGAAGAAAAAAAAAAACCACACGAGGGAGGGAAGGAGTGGAAGAAAGCTAAAAAAAATCAAATAAAATAAAAGGTAATCCTNACTTTGGTTTGCTTTCCCCCTGCCCCCATCCAAAGCAAGCAGGCAACACTTTGTTGCTACTGAGCTGAAATTGGTCTCCTCTCCGAGCGGCACACAAAGAGAATGGCAATTAACCTTCCTGTTCCCTGGTGACAGCGATCTAATCAGTGCTTCGCCCAGGCCTGTGCCAGCAGCTCAAAGGCAACAGCCTTTGTGCAGGGGTTGGGTAGCGCGGGGAGGGGAGGCTTTCGGCCATGCCCTATATCGGGGATGGGGTGGGCGCTCCATGGACAACCAACCTGGATTATTTCGGGCCAACCGGCTGAAGGAAGGCACTTCAAGGTGAGGAGACTTTGGTGGCTGTTGGTGGTATGAATCGGGGCCACCACCCCACATAAGAAATAAGACGTGGACCCGTTGGAATGAGTCTAGAGGAGGGTCACAAAAATGATCCAAGGGCTGGGGCACCCCTCCTGTGAGGACAGGCTGAGAGAGCTGGGGTTGTTCAGCCTGGAGAAGAGAAAGGCCCAGGGAGACCTTATTGTGTGGCCTTTCCGTACTTAAAGGGGGTTTATAAGAAAGATGGGACCAAACTTTTTAGCAGGGCCTGCTGCAATAGGACAAGGGGTGATGGCCTTAAAGTAAAGAGGGAAGGTTTAGACTAGCTATAATGAAGAAAGTTTTTACACTGAGGGTGGTGAGACCCTGGCCCAGGTTGCCCACAGAGGTGGTGGATCCCCCATCCCTGGAAACATTCCAGGCCAGGTTGGATGGGACTCTGAGTAACCTGATGTAGCTGAAGATGTCCCTGCTCACTGCAGGGGGGTTGGACTAGATGGCCTTTAAAGGTCACTTCCAACCCAAACCATTCTAGGATTCTATGAAATTCTGGCCAAGTGCAGACCTGGACCAGGTAGTCCTGATTACTGGTGGCCCAGTAGGACTTGCCCACTGAAGCCAGAGGGCAGCAGCAGCATAATGCTACAAAGATGCTGCAAGAGGTGTCTGGGGGTGATGTGGTGGAGCTCCCAGACAGAGCCAGGCCCACCCTGTGTTGGGAGCTGAATGGTCTAAATGGTCCTTAGGCTCNCGAGGGAGGGAAGGAGTGGAAGAAAGCTAAAAAAAATCAAATAAAATAAAAGGTAATCCTCAGCCACTTTGCCCCTCTGGGGGCTGCTCTGGGCCAGATTAAAGGTCCGGTGTGAAACCATTCTGCTATTCAGATGCGATAAGCAGGATTTACAAGCAAAGAGAAAGAGAGAAAAGAATGGGCGAGAGGAGAAAAGGAGAATTATTTGTGTCTCTTAATACTTGTTAAGCACTTCTCTTTTGCTAGACCAGACAAGACACAGCTCTGCTCAAAGTCTGTGCACAATCCTGCCCGCTTGTCCAACACCACCCCCCCCCC
>VZSF01010428.1:28840-48709 GCA_013398295.1 Chionis minor
TAAGAAATAAGACGTGGACCCGTTGGAATGAGTCTAGAGGAGGGTCACAAAAATGATCCAAGGGCTGGGGCACCCCTCCTGTGAGGACAGGCTGAGAGAGCTGGGGTTGTTCAGCCTGGAGAAGAGAAAGGCCCAGGGAGACCTTATTGTGTGGCCTTTCCGTACTTAAAGGGGGTTTATAAGAAAGATGGGACCAAACTTTTTAGCAGGGCCTGCTGCAATAGGACAAGGGGTGATGGCCTTAAAGTAAAGAGGGAAGGTTTAGACTAGCTATAATGAAGAAAGTTTTTACACTGAGGGTGGTGAGACCCTGGCCCAGGTTGCCCACAGAGGTGGTGGATCCCCCATCCCTGGAAACATTCCAGGCCAGGTTGGATGGGACTCTGAGTAACCTGATGTAGCTGAAGATGTCCCTGCTCACTGCAGGGGGGTTGGACTAGATGGCCTTTAAAGGTCACTTCCAACCCAAACCATTCTAGGATTCTATGAAATTCTGGCCAAGTGCAGACCTGGACCAGGTAGTCCTGATTACTGGTGGCCCAGTAGGACTTGCCCACTGAAGCCAGAGGGCAGCAGCAGCATGATGCTACAAAGATGCTGCAAGAGGTGTCTGGGGGTGATGTGGTGGAGCTCCCAGACAGAGCCAGGCCCACCCTGTGTTGGGAGCTGAATGGTCTAAATGGTCCTTAGGCTCACAGCCTCTCTGTTCTGCAGTGCTTCGGGAGATGATTGCACCTACCTCAGACAGGTAGGCACAAACATCTCAATTACACCCCAACAGCCCCAACAGGGCAGCATTTCATAGAATCCTAGAATGGTTTGGGTTGGAAGGGACCTTTAAAGGCCATCTAGTCCTCACAGCCTAAGGAAACCTGAGTGTTCGGACTCTTCTCAGCGCTGCTGCTCACAGGAGGTTAATCAGTCCTCGCTACTTCTTCATGTACTTCAGAACTGGATGATGGGAGAAGGATTCTTGTGGAAAGAAGGAAGGAAAGGCCAGCCCAACCTCCCATCACCGGCACTCTTCTCTGGACGAGGAAAGCACTTGTGTTTCATAGCCAAGAACTACACACTGAGCCCTGCAAATCCTCGATTTTAAAACTTCTGCATGAGCTTGTAACATTGTTTTTTGTTTTTCTTTCTTTCTTTTTTTTTTTTTTTTAAGTGGAAAACAGCATTGTTAGAGAAACATCAACCATCCTTTACCAAAGAACCACTACTCACCAGTGAGACTTTTCAGCAATCCTCCTCCACTCCATGTTTTTCCATTTTTGCTAGACCTGGGGATGAGAAACAGTTAGTGCGTTATTAAAAGACCAAGATGTAAGTGTTGGGTTTGTGCTACATTCAAGGGAGAAAACATGAACCTCCTGGAGGTCAGTAAATAATTGAGAAATGCTTGAATTTATTTTTTAAAACCTCTGAAAAATCCATTCGTTGACCAGTTCTCTAATTGTGACCACGGATCCAAGTAACCAAAGCAGAGGACTCAGAATTAGCCTTTTGCTTTCTCATGAGCCTGGTCTTAAGTCCCAGCAATGCAGGAAAATGACAATGCAATGTCCTCTTGCAGGCAAACAAATAAACAAATCTTGTCCCCCAAAAAACAACCCTCATCTCTCTTTTTTTCTTCTCTTGCTAGTTCTAAGAAAAAAAAAAATCTTAAAACTGTCGATGGAGTTTTCTCAGGCAGACAAACTTCAGCTGCTCATGTTTTAGAACAAAACTTTCCTACTGCAGCCAAGGAGGAGACCTGTGCCTACACCTTGAGGGCATCTGGTGGGAGATGGGCATTCCAGCTTGGAGGTTTGACACCACTGCCCATCCCATCCATATGGGAAGCATTGTCCATAATCACCTGCTTAAAAACCAATTCCTCATAATATTTTATGGTTTGGAGCTTAACATTTCAAGCTTTCAGGTGGTGAGGGCTCTATTGGTCTTCTCCAGGGCATGGCACACCTCAGGGCAGGTGAGCACAACCCTGGCAGAGCTTTGTAATCTGAAAAGGTGCCAACTCCTGTAGCTTCCTAACTTGCCTAGGGGCCTTCCCGCTCAGGTTTAGCCCTGGTGTGCCCCAGCCAGGGGGAAAGGAGTGGATTGAGGGAATTCTCCTCCCGAGGAGCTCACCGAGGGCCGACCATTAGGAAGGTGATCAAGTCACCGCCCTCTGCCTCTCTGTTCTGCAGTGCTTCGGGAGATGATTGCACCTACCTCAGACAGGTAGGCACAAACATCTCAATTACACCTAAGAAGGAGCATAATTGAGCCTAAATTGATTCAAACAGGGGCAATTAAAGCAAAACTCAGGTCCCCCGCGGGGAAGCCAAGGCACGGCTTATTTTTAACTCGCAACCACACCAAAAAATAATAGTCGGAGGGCGGGATTACACCTCTCCCCTTTGAGGGGGGGGAACGGCAGACCGAGCCAAGCGCTCCAACCGCCCCCTCAACGCCCACCCTCGCCCGCAGCCTCCGCGGCGGCGGGGCCGTTTCAGCACCATGGTCAGCGCCCGCCGCTCCCCGCCTATAACGCCCTCCCGAATTCCAAGGGGGAGCTGCCCGCTCTCCTGCCCGCCCTCCTGGGATTCCCGCTGGCTCCTTCTCCACACCCAGCCAGCAGCAGCCCCAGGAGGGCTCCCACCGTGTCCCCTCGACATGTCACCCCCTGCTTCGGAAAGGGCACGGCCAACGGTTGCTTGGCAAGGACGCCTCTCCCATTCTTGGGGAGGTGGAGACCTGGAGCGGGGCTGGATCGGCGTCGCGCTGTATGGAGAGCAAACAAGAACCATCAATTAGAAGTAATTACCACCCCCTCCCCATAACTTAAGAGGCTAATATTAGGCTTCATTTTTAAGAAAGGTAATTTGACGACCATAAATTACAATTATAAAAACTTCATTAGAGTCGGTAGCAATCCATCCACCATTGTTCTAATTACACACTGTAGGAGTAATGAATGCTAATGGTTTAATGTACAATAATTACCACAATTGAAAAATAATAATAATACAGAACAACCTCAGTTATCCAAATGTCACGGGGGACGTGGAATGGGTTGGGGTAATCGTGGTTTCAGATAATTGAGGGGCTCTTCAGCGTGATTAATAGGTGATGCGACCTCTGGGTGGGGAATGAGGAGTTTTAAATTAATGCAGTGTGGTCAAGTGAGGTAAGGCACTGTGCAGAGAAAAAAAAATCAGGCATCTTCTGTCTTAGCTTTGAATTTTACTGGGCGTTTTTGATCTGAAGTAAATTTATTGGTTTTGCAACTGAACTGTGCCACCTCCTGATGATTTTCAGGTGTGGTTGGCAGGGTTTAAAGCAGAAATACAGGTCTAAGTTTGACATGCTGGGCAGAGCACAAGAGGCAATTTCAGCCCCTTGCAGCACAGCAACAACACCGAATCGTAGGATATTTCAAGTGGGACAGGACACCACGAGGTCTCTAACCCAACCTCCTGTTCAAAGCAAGCCCAACACTGAATGCAGACTGGGTTTTTCAGGGATGTGCCCAGCCAGTTCTTGAACCTCCAAGGATGGGGATTCCCTTTGGCCCCTGTTCCACTGCTCATTTATTCTCACAGTGAATTTTGTGTCCTTATATCCCATCAGTTCCTCCCCTGCCTCTGTTTATACCCACCTCCTCTCCTGTCATGCACCTCACCAAAGAGCCTGAACACCCCCAGTGTCCTCAGCCTCTCCTCCCTCCAGCCCCCTGACTGTCTTGACATCCCCCTGCTGAACTCACACCCATTTATCTACACCTCTCTTTCACTTATTTATTTATCAACATCTTAGCCCACCCCAGGGATGGGGGTTTGCATTTTTCCCTGTTAAATTCCACATGTCTCCTGCCAGCCAATTTCTTCAGTCCATCCAGATCCCTCTGAAAGGTTGCCCTACCCTACAACAGGCTGAACCCTACGGTTTACCATCATCCGGAAACTTGATGAGGAGCATCCCTCCTCATCCTCCAGGTCACATATTGCAGAGGATGAACATATGAAACAGGAGAGATCTCAGGACAGAACCCAGAATCACTCTGCTTGCAATATAAGATAAAGACGAAATAAAAGGATTGACCCCAGCACTCGTTCCTTTGTATGAATTGCTCAGTTTGCTCCTGCATTTGATCCTATTCAGCGGAACTTATCTTGTAAATAAAACTGTGGGATTTGCCATGTTATCCTCCAGCAGCAGGTTGAAATCTGTCAGCCGGCTCGGTTACGTTGCCAGGTCACTCTGCCACCCTGGCTTTGTTGGGACACAAAGTCAACACAAAATAGTTTCAACATCTGCCTTTCTGCAAGCGGTGCCTGAAGGGAACCCCTCAGCAAGCCGTTTCACCATCAGAATGGGTTTATCACAGGAGATGAGTTTACTATCGCCCCTTCTGCTGATACAGGCTACACAGAGAACATGAAAAACATCGCTGTGGAACGTAGTAGGGAACTACAGAACATGACTGAAGGAGAAAGAAAAGAAGTCAAGGCTCCAGAAGAGTGAACAAAGCAAGTCTGCTGTGTCAGGAAACAGAAAGCAGACACTGGAAGCACAGAACCATGCATCACCAAAGTGACTCTCAGAGTTTTTCGGGACCAGTACAAGCTGAGCACCCAAGCAGACCCATGTTGGTGTGTGCATAAACGTGAGACTTGTCTTGGAGAGCTTTGCTAGCTCTACCCTTAACACCTCACAACGCATCCCCGTGGACGGGTGCTCCCCACATACCTGGGCACTGTAGGGTCTTGCTGGTGCTTCTGGGCTGTGTTGGTTGGTGTGAGGGATCAGGAGACTTGGATGTCACTTTAAAAGGTCAGGTTTAGGCTTCTTCCTTCTTGCCTTGATAAGCAGCCTGATAGGAAGGGAAACGTTGTGAGAAATCAGAATGTCTGATTCATTTGCTCCAGGATTTGGCAAGTGTCACCTAACGACCCCTGAGCCTTTTCTAGCCTTGACCAAAGTCCTGTGACTAAAACAAGTTAATGAGAGCTTGCTGCTAAAACATCCCTAAGAAACAACAAGCTGGGGCTGCGAAAATACCAGGCTTTGGGCTCTTATTCTTGCATCCTTGCTGCCATTACAAAATGTGGCAAAGCTTCCTCACGACACGGGGACATCTCTTGGAGCAGCCCAGGTTTAGGCATTCATTTCCCACAGATCTGCAACCAGCCCAGTTTCTGTAAGACACCTCTGGAGCCTGAAAGCAGATCCCATCCATGTCCCACAGTCTGATTAGGAACAACGAATTCTTCATATGCTTCCTCTTTAATAGGATCCTAATTTATAAGAATGCAGATAATATATCAATGGAAATTAACTTCACACTTTCCTTACACTGGCAGGTTGAGCTGCAGGTGAGTGCAATGTAATTAAGAAATTAAAAGGTAATTTCCACATATGCTTTCTGCTAATCTAACTTGGCAATCATTTAATTTACAGCAGGGGACTGGCAAGGAGGCAAGCCAAAATAAATAAGATAATACTACATTTAATCGCTCAGCGGAATGGTGATGGAATGGAGTGGGGTCTGCGTGGAGCCGGCAGGGAGGGGTGCGGTGACCCCCCCGGTGCTGCTGATTGAAAGCAAGGCTTGCTTTTCATTTCACTTCTGTAGGAATTAAAACTTTCAGCCGCTGCCACCAAGTTTCCTCAAGCTCTGTTTTTTCAAATATTTTGTTTCTAAAGTTAGCTTTAAAAAATTCCTCTTAAAATTGTTGCTCTATTTTCTGTAATTAATTGGTTTTTATGGTACCTGACAATTTTGACTTCTCGATTCCCACAGAAGAGTGAGGAGTTTCTTTAATCATTGAATCATTTCCCATTCTATTCCCATTCCCAACAGCTGGGATGTGCAGAGCAGTGAGACACAAGTAACACAGCACTGGGAAAATCCTGGGGAAACTGAGGCACAGACCGGTCAAAAGCAGAGCTTCTCAGTGGCTTCAGCCCACAACCCTGATCACAGCCAGCCCCAAGGGAAGGGCAACTCAAGGACCACCAGCTGGGGAGCACAGCTGTGCCTTGGGTTGGGCCAAGGAGAGCAGATAAACTCCAGGGATGCAGATTTGCTGCTACAAAGCACTGTGTGACATCTGCTGCCACCACAACTGCTGGACATCAAGGCTGCCCAGCCACTCCCTGGGGATGCTCAGCCCTGGGACTCCCACCTCACGCAGCAGCTGGGGACAGCAGCGGGAGGAGGCTGAGCGTCCCCTGTGCCCTGCTGTCCTGGTTTGAGGACACCCGTGATACACCTTGTCCGACCTGGATGAGTGGGAGAGCGCAGATTTGTGCCGAGGAACCCCTTGGTGCTCCCCTTCCCCTGCCAGCTGTCCTGTTGGGGATGGCACACTGTTGTGTCCTTGCCCCTGGGGGAGCAGGGTGAAACCAGCAGGTTTGGGCTTTCCAAGCAGGGGTGTTAGCTCTCAGGTAGGTCCCAGGGGGCATTGAAGCGGAGGAAATTCCCCCAGGAATTGCACAGGCCCGGCTTGCTCCCAGGACATCCCGAGCAACACTTTGCAGCCCAGAGCCCTTGGTGCCTTCTCTTGAAAATTACACACGCCACCAAACCTAGAGGGGACGGCCCCAGAGCAGGTGGGTGAGGGTGATTCCCCTCCCCGGTCTCCTCCACACCTTGCAGAGCTCCCCGATACCTTGCTGAGATTCAGGTGCCCCGGGCGAGGACGCAGGGGAGAGGATTTGGACCCGGTATCTGCGCTGTGGGAACACCTGGAGCCATGCATGCCAGAGCCCGCCTCAATAGAGGCAGGAGCGCCAGCCCCAGGGCCTCAGCAGGGGATGGTTTTCATGTAACTCCAGCTTTTTGTTCCAAAACCTGAGCCGGGGAGGGGGGAATGCTTCCCACCTCCCTGCTGGAGCCCGTCCCCTCCTCCACCGCCTGTGTCCCCTCCATGCAGAAGCTGAGATGCTTCCTCCCATTCCCTGGGCTCCCAGAAGCATTCATATGGGAGCTTAATCCTCCAGAGATGTGGGGACACGGGGATTACCGGCCGACCTGGAGAGATGGGGCTCATCTCCCCTCCGAGCAGTTGGGCTGCCAAGGCAGGAATGGGACCACCATCCCACCCAGACCCTTCTGGAGACCCTGCAGCCATCTGGGCCAAGTGGGATGGCAAAGCGTAGACCTGTGCCTCCATGGCAAGAGGACTTCAGTGCCTGCCGTGACACCCCTAAACGGGGTTGCATTATCCCCTGTCAATAATTTATCTGACGAGTTGCAGCCTGCTTTTGTTGAATGAATTATTCCCAATGTAGAGGGAGGTTATATTTGTACTCTTCAAGCAGCTCTAGAAATGGTCAAATAATATTTGCCCAGCAAATTGTTAAACGGCAATTCTTCTGTCACTCATTGAGTAAATTATTCACTGAGCACTTGTTTACCCGCTGCGGGCGCTCCCCGCCTGCTGCCGGTCTCTTCCCCGGGCCGCTGCCGTGCGGGCAGGCAGGAGCAGGAGGGCACCTGAGCAAACAGGCACGGGGGTGCGTATCTGCCCCAGCCCCTGAAACCCGGCTGGGGTCTTTGTTAGGGCTGGGAATGGGGAAAAGCTGCTGGGAAGCATGTCCGGATCTGGGGTTTGGTGCATTTCAAGGTAGAGGATGGTTTGTGGTCCAGACACCAATGTCAAGGGGTGCTGGGATATGCTGCTGGAGCTTCCAGCAAGCTGGCAGCAGTGCCCACGGGGTACTCACATGTACACACGACACACACAAGTGTCCTGAGCCTGCTCCGGCGGCCGCTGGTCTTCAGTGACCCGGGGGATGCATTTCTGGGGTGGCAGACAGAGGAGCGCGACCCCGTGTGCGCAGAGCGGATGGAGGGCGATGAGCTGGGAGGGGAGACGGGCAGTTGGGGCAGAGGAGCCCACAGGGCTGAGCTTTGCTGGCAGAGGAGATATTGCCAGAGCGATCCTTTTACTTTCTGGCTTAAGCCTGGAAAGAGAAGACCAGCTGAGTGTTTATGGGACAAAAATCCTCTGGGTTGTAGATCCTTGGTAGATCATCACATTCATAAAACTAAATATTGTGACTCACTTCCTTCTCTCCTTTTCCCTCCTTTCCTATTCACCGTACTCCTCTACTCCTGACCCATGTCCATACTCACTCGCCCTGGAGGAAAGGGATGATTTTTCCAGGCTGGAACCCTGCAGCAGTAGAGAAGTACATCCTAAACCCCTCTGTGCTGGGCAAACAGCTTAGGCCCCGCTGAAATCAGAGCAGGGGCTCCGACCGACTGACCCCAGGGCTGAAACCAACTGCTTTGTTTTGGGGCATGAGAACCAGCGGCACAGATAAAGCTCAGGGACAGAGCATACACGTTGCCTTGAAATATTGCCCAAGAAGTGGTTGAATTATTGAAAGTAATTGATTTTTTTAAATGAACAATTTTAAAACTATTCTTTTTTTTTTAAAAAAAAAGGTTTCTGATTTAATTTTAACCACCTAAAAATAGAGTGGGTGGTGGGTTCTGGGATTTTTTTGTCTGGTCAGGTTTTTTACCTGTGCATCTCTGGTTTTCATCTTGGCCTTCTGGGAGCAGAGAAACACTGTTTTAAAACCAAAGCTTTCCCTGATACTCCAGCAGCAGAACTGTCTCTTGTAGAACCCATTTTGGTTTCTAGCTGAAAGTGCCCAGGTATTCCTGCTTAGCCAGGGAAGCACCTTCCACCTACCTGTTAGAAGTTTAGGTGGAGAGACATTAACCAAGCCCCAGCCATGAAAAACCTGCAGAAAAATGCTATCTACTCTGGCACATTTGGGGTAACATCTATTGGGGTAACATATATTATCACAAACCTGCTACTTCCCCCGTTACCACGGAGGTATCACAGGGGTGCAGTGGCCTCCATGTCCCACTGTCCCCCGTCCGCCCCATGCACCTAGTCCCTCTCCTCATCCTTCTCTGTCTTTCTTCTTCTGTGTATCTGTCCTGCTTTTCCTGTCTTGCTGCGAGATTTCTATGCCTTCACCCTCTATTTATTTTTATTATTTTCCTCGTTTAATCTCCCTCCCACGCCTCCCTCCCTTTCTAGGGATTGCCGCTTGCTTTATCTTTGCATTAATCTAATCCCCTCTTACAGCTTTTCTCCAAAATAATCCAACCAAGTGACCATCCCACTTACTGCTCCATGACACGGGACCGATGCTGCTCTGCCCACGGTCACCCACCCTGGGAATACCATGGTCCTGCCCTGTGCCTTACACTAGAATTGGCCCAGAGCATCTCCCTCCCCTCCAGCAGGTCTCCACCTCCTCCCAGAGTCATCCCCCTGCCATGTGCCCACCTTCCTCCCGCATGGAGCCACCAGCCACATCCCCATGCCGGAATGAGCCTTTACACCTTCTTCTGCCCATCACAGTCTGGGCACCACCCGCTTTTCCAGGAGTAGCTGCCAGCATTCCTCACAGTTCCCTTCTGAGCACCAAAATTCATCCTCTTCCCTCTCTCTCCTTTTCCCCTTCCCTTCCCTTTCTTTTTCCCTTTTCCTTCCCTTCCCTCTTCCTCTTCCCTTTTCTCTTTTCCTTTACCTTCCTCTTCCTCTTTCCTTTTTTCTTCCCCCCTTCTTCCTCTGCCCTTTTCATTCCCCTTCCCTTCCTCTTTCCCTTCCCCTTCCTCTTCCCTTTCTCTCCTGTTCCCTTTTGCCTTTCTTTTTCCCTTTTCCTTCCACTTCCCTTGCCTTCCTCTTTCCCTTCCCCTTCATCTTCCCTTTCTCTCTTTCCCTTCCTCTTCCCTTTCTCTCCCATTCCCTTTCCCCTTTCCGTTTCCCTTTTCCTTCCCTTTCCCTCTTCCCCTTCCCTCTCCCCTTCTTTCCTTTCCCACATGCACGCACACAGGTGCGCACACACGTACATACATGTGCACACATGTGCGCGCACACACACACAGATCCCCCAGCCCCAGCCGTGCCGGGCTGCTGTGCGGGAGGCTGTATTTCATATGCATGGCCTGGGATGGACCAGGCTCTCCAGCCAGTAATTCACTGATTGGAAAATATTCCAGAGAAGGGGCTGAGGACCGAGAGGCAGGAGGGGGGGGAGCCGAGGCAGGGGGGAGCCGGGAGGGATGAGATGGGAGTTCTCAAACTGCGAGTCCTAATACTAAGCATGTGGCCATATATTATTTTAATAAAGCCAGCACATCCTGCGCTCACGACAGCTGCTGTTCCCTTTCTCTCATCCTGTGAATCTCATTTATTCCTCATTAGCAAAATCACCTGTTTGTCAAATAGGGACAGAGCTGTAAGACATTAAATTGTGCGAAGGCTGGCGGGGGCCTGGGGAAGAGCAGGAGGGAGGAGAGCCGGGCAGCCCGGCTCCTGCTCGCAGATTGAAGTCAGAACTTGACGAAGATCTCTTGAAGGTTGAGATGGAAAAGAGGATTTGGGGGAGTGGATTAGGCAGCATCTTTAAGCACTCTCTTTTTTTTTTTCTTTTTTTAATTTTCCCCTGCCTGTTCTCAGCCTCCTGGGAAATAGTGCTTTGCCCGGCAAAGGGATGGGGCTGGGTGCTCGGCACCTATGTACAGGAGGGCTCGCATGCACCCAATCCATGGTCCCCCATCACCTCCTGAGCAGCAAACAATTTAAATCCATGGTCACCCATCAGCAAACAATTTTCGCTTTCAGAAGAGGTCGGGTACAAAATTTCATCCAATTCATTTTTATTGGTTTGGGGTTTCTTTAAATGGAGCGAAGACATTGGTGGGACTGACCTGTTCTTTCAAAGAACTGGAGTTTTGATGAATCAGGATTTTCCACTAACATTAAAAAAAAAAAAAAAAAAAAAAAAACCCCTGGCCGACAAAANAAAAAAAAAAAAAAAAAAAAAAAATCCCTGGACTGCACTAAATTAAGTGTCTGTCGCCCCACCAGCCTAGCAATGGAGTCTTTTTCTGCTGGTTTTGCAGCTTACTCGATGTTTTTCCTAATTCCAACCCTGGCTTTTCCCTTTATCAGTTGACTGACACAAGGGGAACAGCTGGCTGAAAATCAAGCTTTCTGGTTTGCTGAAATTCTCCCTGTTTTTTGGAGATTTGGCGTTTTTGGTTCAAATTGGATCCAACCCAACCATGTGCACGTGAAAGATACAGAGAGAAATTTGGGGAGCTTGGGGAGATCTTAGCCCCCTGCATGGCTCTGGTGTTCCTGCCCTACCTCCTTGCCAAAAGCTGGGGGGAAATACCTGGACGGCAGCTCCCATGTCTCCAGCCTCTTCAGGAAAGCCTGAAACTGCACATTTTTTTCCCAGGAATCTATTTTGCATTTTGGAAAACTCCAGCTAATGTGGGAGGGTTTGATCCCGGCGAGCCGGAGTTCAGGGATCTGCTGTGGGAACTTCTGACCCGCTCTGCAGCGGGGATGTCTGCCGACCCCAGCTCTCCACCCCCCAGCCGGGGTAAGCCGGTCTGGGGTCTGCAACAGGAGTCACCAGCTCTCGGGAAGGTCATTTTTAAACCTGAGGGAAATTAAGGATTAGGAGGTGAAGGAGAAGATCGTGTCTGCACATAATTTCTACTTACTCCATTTTTTCCTACTTGCCCTCTTTGCTCCTCTTCTTCCCTTATTTTTTGCCTTGTTCTGACCATCCCTTCATCTTCTCTTCATCATCTTGTTTTTTCTTCATGTTTCCCTTCCCCAGGATGCTTTCCTCTACCCAATCCCCTCTCCCCATCCAGCTCCTCTCCCCACATCTCCAGCTTCCTGCTGCTGTTGGAAGTCCTTCCTCCCCACCCTCGGTGCATCTCGCTATCTCCACAGCTCACTTCTGTCTTGGGGGACATGTATGGGGACATCTAGTGTCCCAGTCCAGTGACCCAAAAGTCCCACAGCACCGAGCCCATCTCACTCATAGCCTGGTCCATTGGGGGACTCTTTGTCACCCACCTCCGGGCTGGTGTCAAGGCTGGCTGGGGGGACAATAGTGACCCCCCCACCCCAGGTTGCAGCTGCATTTAATCCACCTGCCTTGGCTCTACTCCCCCTCGCAGAGCAGGAAAAGCAAAACCTGCCTGGATTTGGGGCTGGGGGCTCCCAGTGTGGATGAGCTGCAACCTATGCCCCATGTCCGGAGGGATGGACGGGGTTCCACCACCCCTCTCTCCCCTTCCCAACCACCTTCCCCCTGGGGCCCAGTGACATCCCCCTTCCCCACCCGCGCCACCACCACGTGTCGATGCCACCGTGTCCCCCCCGCCCTCTTCCCCCCCCTTCCCTCCTTTCTCTGAAAGTCATCAGGCCTAGCGAGGTCTTCTCCCACTTATGCAGCTCATGAATATTTAACAGCATCTGCTCTGGAGGCGATAAAGCCTACCAATCCTTGACAAATATGGCCTAATCTTTTCAATTTCGGGGTGCAAATATTCCTTCAGAGTCCTGTTTGTCACCTAGATTAATGACTCTGGCTCCCATAATCCTTTGGTGCTAATTCAAGTGGTGGCTACCAGGACGGCGCATGGCAGAGGGATGCTGGGACACATATGAAGGAGAGATTACTCACTTGAGGGCCCTTTGCTGCAGGGTTTTGTGCCTCCGTTGGCAGTTGGGGATGAGGAGGGGGATCTGGGTGTTTATTTTTCCCTCTTCATAGACGCTGAATATCTGTCCCGGATCTGGCACAGGCAAGAGGGGATGCTGCCCCGAGGAGAGGGGTTGGCTGCCCCTTTCCCCTCTGTTTTCTCCCTAGGGGTGGAGTGCAATGGGAGGCACGGTCTTGTCTCCAACCCCAGCTCCTCATTTTCCAGCACCCGATGCAGACAGCAGCTATGAGGTCACCAAACTGGCTTTCCAGCAGCCCTCCGTGCCCGGGCACGCTATGGGGCTCCGCTTCCAGTTAAATCCTATCCTGGGGATCAGAGGCTGAACCCTGGGCTGAGTTGGCCAGATCGAAGCCTTCATCGCCCCAGTCCAGCCCAGTCCAGCCCTGCTGGTCCCATGCCAAGACCCCTCCATGCACCATGGTGCCTGCCCGGGGAGGTGTGGGATGTGGGGCCAGGTGATGCTCAGCTCTCGGCCACAGTTGGTAGGAGAGGTGATGGTTTTGGCCAAGCTCTGGCCAGCGTTGGAGCTGATGATGTGCTGCAAGAGCCACAGTGATCACCCAAGCCACCACACAGCAGGAGCCCGGGCACTCCTGGGCACAGAGCCGGCTGCTCCCGTTTATTTAGTCCCTGATCAAGAGAGGAAAATACAGAGGGGAGCCCGGGGCGGCGGGTGGGAGGGCAGGGAGAAGGAGGGAAGGGGTGGAAATCAATGCCAGAGCTGATCAGTGGTATTGACAACTTCGCTAAGGGGCTGACGGCTCCCATTCATTGCCCCCGCGCCCACAGGGACTGTCCCCGCCACGGGGGGGGGGGCTGCCAGAGGGACACCCGCAGCCCAGCTAAACACCGCCGAGCCTCAGCGAAGGCATTAACGGCCGGCCAGAAATCGAAGATTTGTTATTATCCAGCGGTGGAACAATAGCCTGGCTGGGCATATTCATCACTGCTCCGGCCCTCGGGGGTGGAAATATGTTGAGATTGCAGATTATTTATTTATATTGGGGAGAGGGGGGATGCTGGCGGCGAGAAGGAAGGAGTTTCCTCCTCTCTGCCGTACACTGCTGCTCGACACAGATCCCTCCAATGGCCCTGGGGGCTGCCTGAGGCTGAGCACCAGGCACTGATTTACAGGGGATCACGGCCCTGGGTTTCAGAGCATCCTTTGGGTAAAGAGCAGAAGGAAATGTTGAGACCTACTGGAAAATTTGGAGGTGAAGCTCTCAACACCGGCAGTTCTTGTCACCGTTTGTGTTGCAGGAGCGCCGCTGAACGCACAAGCAGGTTTGCAAGGAAAGCTCTTGAGGTGCAAGGCTTTTGGGAAGAGGGTCCAGAGAACCCTCTGACCCTCTTGATCTAGAATTGTCCATGCAATTCTTTCTTATGGAGCTATCTGAAAGGCTCCAACGTGGAGGATGTGAAACCGTGAAGGTTCTCATAAATAGGGTTTGGGGTTTGCTCTGGCTAATAAAAGTTGCTAGGGCAACCCCAAAATAACAGGTCAGTTTTACACCAGGGAGCTGGGTGTTCCCCAGAAAAATGTGATCGAGAGATCGAACGAAAAACTTTTCTCCAGTGGTGGTGGTGATCCTGGGTGAACACGGGAGGCTTGGTCCTGAGGAAAATGTCCTGTCTGCTTGCCAGGTGGGAAAAACTTCCACCTGAAAGAGGGAACTGCAGAGCACAGTGAATATTTACGGCTCATGAGCAGGAAGGAGTTATTTTTAGGTTTGTTTTATATTTCTGTGGCAGAAAACGCTTTCTCAGCCAGACAAAAATAATATTGTGGATAAAACAAAAGTGGAAAAACATCCTTTTTAAAAAAAAAACAAACAAAACCAAAATCAGAAAAAGCTACTGCTTTTCACTAGTCAGAAACCGAATGCAACTTCTGAACAAATCAAAAGAGAATTTCTGGCTTCGTTTTGGCTTTGCAGCTAACAGTTGCTGCAGTTCTTGTTTTCTCTTAGCTGATCCTCACACCTGCTACCGGCTTTTGCTGAATAATTCGTGCTGGGGATTCAGGATGGCATTTACAGCCCCAGCTCCTGGGGGTGTGGGAGCTTCCCGAGCCCTCCGGGATACCCACCGCAAGGGCCAAGTGCTGCCGGGAGGGAGACGCAGCCACCTGGGGAGCGATGCTGGTCCCAGCATGACCAAACCCCGCCGGGGGACTCTGAGATTCAAACCCCGGGGGAAGAGAGGAGGAACAGGGAGGGATGGGGAATGCCAGCCTGGGGGGTAAGGAGGGAGGGTTAGTGTCAAAGCCCTGACTCCACCACAGCAGCTCCAAGCAAAGTTGAAAAGACTGGCTCAGGAGAACAAAAGCCCACTGCAATGCAAGGGGACGGTCCAAGCAGTGCTCCCTCCACCTAATCTGCTTCCCTACCCCCCATCACACCCCACACACACACACACCCCCCTTGTCCCTGGAAAAAAAACCAAAGACCCCCAGCCCTGCGCATCCCACCACCCCCACCTTGGTCCCCGTGCAGGGGTGGGGGTCTGTGCCACTGATGCTGGCACCAAAGGGCAGTGCCAGCCCCACTGCCCGGTGTGGGGACCGGGGAGCATCCCGCAGCCGCCTGTGCTGGCATGTGCGTGCTGGCTTCCCGCTGCTCCCTGCCCCCTCTCCTTCTCCTGATATTTTTTTTTTTTTTCCGCTGAGCAGGCTCAAAAAGCAAAAGCTGGCGCCTTTGTAATACCGCAGCATCGTTAGGGCCCTCCTGAAACTGGGGCGGGGAGGCGGGAGAGACCGGCTCATTAGCTGGACGCTTTGAAGTGGGTTCTGTTTGGGGTTCATTTGTATGCCGGCAGAAGGGAAACCTCTGTGTTTCAAGGATGTTTTTCTGGAGGGGCTTCCTGGAAACATAACAAACATGACCCCGAGGAGCGCTCCCCCAGCCCACATAGGCAGCCCCAGAGGGTGGGAGATGAAAAACACGGGGCCGTGCTCAGCGCGGCACAAAGGCAGCCCGGCCCCGGCGGCGGAGTGGCCAAGTTCCCTTGGAGAAGACCGAAGCTGGCACCAAGCGAGCCTATTTGTTGCAGAAGTGGTCCCAGTCCAAGGGATGGGGAATCTCACAGCTCAGCCCCATGTCCTCCCATCCCAGCCTGTTCCCAAAGAACAGCTGAGCAGCAGGAGACCGGCTGCTCCTCCTCGGGTGCCCGACGGGCAGCCCAGAGATCGTGGCAGGTCTGATGTCACCGTGGGTTGACCAGGATCTTGCCCCACTCTCACCCCATTTACTGTGGCTGGATGCCAGGAGACAGAAATCACGCCATGACTCTTGATTGAAATCAACATAAAAAGGTGCAAAGTTGGGTTTCCCCTCTGCGCCACAGCTTCCCAGCCAACCCAGCACAGCCACTGCCGGGGTGCTGCGCTCTTCCTGTGCCACTGCCTCAAAGTAAAAGAAATCCTGAGCTTTATGGTGTTTGGAGGGACCTCAAAACATGTTCCTGAGATGCTCTGGCTGCTGACTGCCCGGCTGCTCCCCACTTCAGGATGAGGGATGGGCACCTCCATCCCTCCCTGGCCAGCAGCTGGGGAAATGGCTGGTGGAACTTTCCCAGGAAAGGAAGAAGAAACCCTCAATAAATAGAGCCTGGATGGCTCTACCTCCCTCACGCTTCCTCTCTCCCTCTTCCCTTCGGCAGTCTCTCTTCCTCTGCTTGTCTCTCCATGGCTCCGTCTGACTCTGCCTCCCCTTCTCCCCCCACGTCTCCTGCAACGCTGCCGGTGACAGGGAGCGCTCGGAGAAAGACGAATTGAAATGACACGCAAGCTCCAGCGTGACTGCTGGGCTGATGCATGGGGAGCCGTCACTTGGTGCTCGTCGTGAGCGGTACAGATGAGGGAACGACCTCCTCTGCCAAGGGGTCAAGGACATTTGAAGGGCATAGCAGGTAGAGCTGGGGCGGGGGGAGCGGGGAGGAAAATAGTCTCTTCTCTTTTGTCCATGTTCCTGCCAGCAGCCTGGAGCACCTCATTGGCATTTTATAGCCGGTGACTTCCCAGCACCGCTTCTCTGTGCTAAAGTTTCTTGCTTTCTGCCAATGAGAGCAGCAAAGAGTCAGCCCAAGTCTCCTGCCTTCAGCATCGACGTTCCTGAGGGAGCGCTGGAGATGTGACAGGGCGCTGCTAGCGCCAGGATCCCAAATCCTGCCTCATGCCTCATTCCGGGTGGATTTGCATTAGTGCCAAAGCAGAGATGGGGCTTACACAGCAGAGCTATGCAAGCACCAGGCAAAACCCAGTGATGAAGAGCTCTTCCGTCATCTGCATCCCTTCTCCCCATCTCAGGCCTGAAGTCCCCCTTTGTGACCTCCACCGAGCTGCAGTGTCCCAGGCACAGCCTAGCAGCAGAGTAAGCCCTTCCAGAACTACTAAACCCCCTGGCTGGAGCACGTTTGCTGACCCCTACTCTGCTGGGAACCTGGACCATCACAGAGGACCTTGCTGGGCTTGGCCACGTGGAATGAACTCATCTCACAGGGAAACGATTTTGTCATCAGCTCATAAAAGAGGTGAGCTTGGGAAAGACCTCTGTGGATCACCTACCTTCACCTTCCCCAAGCGAAGGTGACTCGAAGTCTTCAGCTTCTCCTTTGGCTTACTCTGTAGCCCCGTGCTTGTAGGATGGAAGCTAATCCTTCTGGAATGTTGTCCCATCCTTTGGGTTGAAGATCCAGTGGACTCCAGCCTGGAAAAAACGGTTAGACAAATCCATCATTCTTCAAAATGCTGTCTCAGGGTGACTGGGAAATTCAGCTCAAAGCTACAAATTCCCATCAAATTTGGCAAACCAGCTTGCCTAAATAAATGTGTTTCTAACAGAGATATCACACTGGAAAAGTTGGATCGCTTCATCATGATGTTTTTAACTGAAGCGAAACAAATTTGGATCTTTCATTTGCTTTGATGAAGGAGGAAAAAATATGTTAAAAAATAGTACGAGGTATTTTATTTTTAACGAAACATTTGAATTGGCTCAAGAGAAAAAGAAAAAAAACCCTTGCTGGTGCAGGGATAAAATTAGTTTAGTTGCTTGAGTAAAAGCGAAATGAAAATCATCTCCCCAATACGCCACTGAAAATGAGCCAAGATCTGGGAATCCCCTGTGCCAGGTCCCGTTGCTCCCAAGGGAGCACAGGGAGAGGTACAGGGGTGACAGCCCCATCTGTGCCACCCTGGCCACGGCCATAAACCCAAGCCAGCGTGTCGAGCGAGCAGGTTGTCCGAGATGTCTCTGCCTCCTCCCTGGGCTGTACGCCTGCCAGGAGAAGCGGTTGGAAAAAAGGAAGAAAGAAAAGGCTATCGCAAGGCTGGACAGATGCAGACAGTTGGCACCAGCCGCTGAATTACCAGCCAATTTCCCACATAGAACCTGGGGACCCGAGCTTTCAGCTGAGCACATTAAGGCTGGTGCCCCTTTTAATTGCTGTAGATCTTGACATGTGTCCCTCAACTTTGGTGTCTCTGACAGCCTGGACAAAGCCAGCTTTCAAAGCGGAGGAAATGCTGTTACCTGGTTTATTTAGGGTCTCGCTGGTGTGTTCTGGACCCGGTGCCGGTGCAGTTGGTGTGAGCAGATTCAGGCTCTGGGGCTGTTTTCTCTCCCATCCCAGCACGGAGAGCAGGCAGGAACACCACCGCTATCGTTTCTACCTCTGTGGATGCTGAAAGTTGAGTGCCAAGTCAAGTCTTGACCAAGGCAGGAGACTGGGGACCAGCGAGGAGGCGCAGTGATGCGATGACCCTGCGGACATGCCGCTGGAGCTCGGTTGCTCTGAGAGGCAAGACAGGGAGAGGAGAAAGCTGTGAGACCCTTAGCAGGTCCTGTCAGCCTTATTCACACGTTATCAGATGGGGGAAGCCCAAAGGGCTGTGAGGGAGGTAATTAATCTTGGTCTTGAGCAGAAAGGCTCTTGGAGAGGAGGGGGGAGGTCAAAACGAGGCGCTGTTTGAGGAGAGACAGGAACTTCGCAAACGCTTGAATGGATTTTTGCCCTTAATGTGAAGCTCACCCCAGATCTGAAGACCCCCTTGTACTTCCCCCCCCCCAGTTTAATTTGGATTTTTATTTGGGATCATCAGTTTCTCCTCACCATAAAACACATCATCATCACCGTAAAGCACTTTTATGACACCTATATCTGATTATCTGAAAGCACTTAATCAGCGTTAACTCATTAAGCTTCCCCACGGCCACAGCGTGGAGGAGGCAGAGGTTGGTGCCTGCTCCAAGAGCGGCTCCTCGCATGGGGGCTGTCGGGCTGCAGCTGGGGTCAGAGCCACGAGCACCGCTTGGTCCCCAGCTCCACGAGCATTTTGCCAAAGGGAAATCACTGCTTTTCCTCCGCGGAGCAAGGCTGAGCGGGTCGGATGTAAGGTTTCTCTGGTAGGTGGATCCGCACCATCTTTCAGGGCTCAAAGGAAAAGCACCTCCCGCAGATTCTCAGCATCCCCAAAGAGGCGCTAGGGCTGCGTCGCCTGCACCTTGCGATGGGATTGCTGCGTTTTCCCCGCTTGCCACCTGTCCTAAACGTAATACGTAGGGTCTCACAATATCATACATAGGGTCATAATATGTAGGGTCTCAGCCAGCTCTGACTGTGAAGCAAGACAGACCTGTTTAAACACAGCCTTCCTGATGGCAGAGAAGAGAAAATCCAAATCTCAAAGACCTCAGCAAAAATCAAATCTTACTTACCGAGATGCAGCAACTTGCTGAGCCCTAGTAACACCCCACCTGCCTGTCCCAGAGCCGAGCCACTGGATTTGACCCTGAGAACAAAGCACTGGAGCATCACCACCCCAACGGGCTTTGCCGTGTCTGAGTGTCCCGCTGCATCCAGCACAAGGGACGGCTGTGCCAGGCAGAGGGAGTGGGGGGGACTTACCTGACCGCCCCCACTGTGGGATGTTGCCAGCTCCCCCTCTGCACAGCCACCCCCAGAGTCCCCTCCAGCAGCATGCCAGGACAAGGCAACCCCCCGTCTGCAGCGGCGGCGCTCAGTTATTTTCAGGAATGGCCGTTCTCCTGGCTCCGGTGGCAAATTAGACCCCTTGGAAAGGGGTGGTGGGCAGGGTTGCCCATCTGCTCCTGTTTTTGTCCATCAATTAGGCCTCATTTCCAGCGTGCTCACTGTGGTTCATTGGTTTCCGCTTCACGTTCCTCGTAGTTTTCAGACACCGTTGCAGAACAGCTCTGCGCTGTCTCCAGAGAGCTCTTGCCTTTGGACTCAGGCCATTTTTTTCCTCTTTTCTTTGCCCCCACCCCCCACTCCCTGCCCCATTTCCCGCC
>VZSF01010428.1:48814-62976 GCA_013398295.1 Chionis minor
TTTCCCGCCCCCCCAGGCTTGTTCAAACGGTTCTCCCCTGGGCCAACTCAAAGAGTAGACCTTGGCCAGCCACACCATGGCACACATGGGGTGCTGCAGGATGCCCAGGATACCCCCCCCCCTAGCACTCACCCATCATTTCATCCACTGGTGTGTTCTCAGACACTTCAAAACCTCTCCACAGTACTACTTCTGCCTGCCGCCTCACCAGAACAGCGGCGCTCTCCCACATCTACACCACCCTGCTTGGCAAAGCCACCCATCCCCAACATTTCCTGCTGATGCAGATAATCATCTCTCCCTCAGCCTGCTTTTCTCCATCAATCCTATCACCTGTGGACAGTGATTTCCACTGCAGAGCATGTGGAGCAGGTCCTCGCCTCCTCCTTGCCCCTACATGGAGCTGGTGACATGGCCACATGGACCATCAAGGTGGTTGGTCTGCCCTAGTGGTCTCTCCCAGCTCCAACTTGCCAAAGTCCTCCACCCATTTGGCCAGAAGAAACTGGATGCTCTGGGCTGTGCAAACGTTTCTCTTCAAATCCAGGGCAGCGGTGCTGAGGGGGCAGCGCTGGTTGGAATGAGATGGGAGAAGAGACCCAGAGCTAAGAGAGGTTAGAGGGTTCGTGGCAAGGAGAAGGGATAATGTTCAGCTATTTCTAACACTACTTCAGCATCGTGAGCTTGAGGGGAAAAACTTTTGCCTCTGGGCTTGGAGAGGCGGCTGTTTCTTTAATTTTTGCCTTCAAAAAAAAAAAAAGTGACTAGCTAGATAATGCGGGTGGTGTGGGCTTGAGACGGGATTAGAGATCTGGCTTTCACATCCTGGTCAACCCTGTCTGAGTTTAGGACACAAAAACCTGGAACTAGATGGGGGAAAAAAAATAAGTGCTGGTGGGACTTTGGGTGCAAGGCTGGGACGCCTCCATCCCAGTCAAGGGTGTGGGGTGCCAGGGACCTTCCACCCCCAGGCAGCCTCTGCTGGGATCTGTCCCTGGGTGGGTTTGGGGACAAAACGTGGGGGTCTCCCACTGCCCCAGCCAGTAAAGCCGGTGTGGGGCACCCCGGGGCAGGGCTGGGGCTCAGGAAACTCAGTTGGGGGCTCTGCCTTCCTCCATTCATTGCCACTGGGGTGCCCATCCCACAAGCCTCCTACAGAATCAGCAAAGAAACACTTTATATTCCCAAATCAAATAACAGGCGTTTCTGGCAAAGAGAGAAATATAAAATAAATGCACAGAAGACCTTGGCATGTACGTGGGCTAAGTTTGTGTTAGTGTTGATGGAGACCCCCCCTTCATATTTGAGCTCCTATCCCGACCTTTCCTTCACTGTCTGGATGGTGGTGCTGCTGCATTTGATCCACCCATTTTTACTCCCCAAACATATTATTATTTAATTCCCTCTGCAGCCGCCTGCAGCTCCTGATGGCCAAGCAGTTCTTCAGCTGATAAAAAAGTTGAGCATCAGTCAGTAAATCAGTGCCAGCAGAAGTGCTGAATCATTAAATCTTATGCCGTAATCTATTGTAGCTGGGTTTAGGAGCGAGTTGCCGGGAGAGCACACACACACAACACTGCCTTTGGTATTGAAACATGAATGCCCACAGGAGGAAGGCAGCATCTCTGTCTGGAGAACGTGAACACCCTTTTCTCTCCTCCCTCTACCCGTTTTTGCAAGCTTCGGCTAGATTCACATTGAAACTGAACAAAATTGGTAGTGCTCTGGGGCTGTACACCCCCGAGCAGCTCCCCGCCTGACCCCACGTCCGTGTTTGTCACTTGGGTCTCATTTCAGGGAGGTGTTCAGGGAGCCCTGAAGCATAAGCACGAGTCAGGGAGGTGGTCTGAGACCCCGAAGCAGTGAAAGGGCTACCCACCCTTCATCATCTCTGCCGCACCGCTGCCTTATTCCTTCCCCTCCTGCCCAAGACAGAAAAATGCCTCCAAATCACCTCCCTGGCAGCTGGAGCTCAGGCTGGCCGGGGGGACTCTCCCCACCAAAGCCCTTGATGCTTGTAAAGAGGTGAAACCAGCTTCCAGCCTTGCAAGACTGGCGTGTCCCACAGGAGCGCACATACCTTACTCTGTCCATCCACGCATATCCAGGATCGTGAACGCAGTCAACGGCATCGGAAGGCAAAACCAAGCTAAAACACTCAAGACAAAGCAGAGCAATCCCCGATTTTCCTGGTTGTGACCAAGGTGGCTCAGGCCCATCTCAGTCCCTGCCTGAAAGGAGAATTCCTTTCCCCTGTGAAGAACTGCGTATTTTGACTTTGTCCTGAGTTAAGACTGAAAAAAAAGAATTCTGATTTTTTTTTTTTTAAATGGGGATTTCTAAGTCAGGGCCAGCTCTGATGGGAATAATGCAAATAATTCAGAGCTGCTTTCAGAGCCCTAGCTGCACCTTAGGGTCAAACAGGTCTGAGCGGGAGCCACCACTTAGTGTAATCCCACTTTGCCAACATGGAGAGATGGATCTGGGATGCCTGGACCGAGCACAGTGCCTTTCCTACTCATCCACCCCATGCTGGAGTCTTATTTGGGGAGCAGGAGAACGAAGGAGTGAGAGGGGAAAAACTCAGCACTGGAACACAGCACCTACCCTTTCACAAGCCACAGGCTGCTTTTTTTTCCTCCCTCCTTACTAGATGAAAGGAGAAATGAGTTTCTAGATGTCGGGCAAAAGATCCCAGAGCCTTGTCCAGGGCAATAATAGCCAGGGGAAGCTGCTTTTATTGTTACACCCTTATTTTTACATAGAATCACAGAATGGTTAGAGTTGGAAAGGACCTTAAAAGTCATCCAGTTCCAACCCCTCTGGCTATGGGCAGGGACACCTCCCACTAGACCAGGTTGCTCCAAGCCCCATCCAACCTGGCCTTGAACACCTCCAGGGATGGGGCAGCCACAGCTTCTCCTGCCTATCCCTTCTGCCCAGCATGGCATTTGTAAAGCCATCCGTGCTGCAGCCAGCAGGCAGCTTAGGGACAGGAGTAAAACAAAAGTGAAGGCAGCCCTCAGCGATCTGCAAGGAGATGGTGATGCTCTCAACACCTAAACCCCCAGAGCTCTGTCCTGCCATGGCCAGACTGTTGTCCCATAGGCTTTCAGCAAGAACCTCTGCAGAGATGCCTTCTCCCTGGAGCAAACATCTCAGCATGGTGCCGACTGCCCCATCTCAGGGCTTTGACTGCTCCCACCCACTCACCCTCCCCAGATGGTCCCTTCAGGGTGCCACCTCATGTGCAGTGAGGCTAAACCCACCTAAATCCACTGCTTGTTTCCAGACCAGCCTCGCAATGTAGTGGAGAGTCATCATCTCATCTGCTGCAACATCAGCTTCCCAAGCCAGCCACTGGAAAGCAGCATCCCACATGGAAATGCTGCTCCAGCAGAGCCACTTTTATCCCAGACTGGGCTGTTTCTTGCCCTTCACAAGGTCTTTCTGCCAGGTGAAATGACCATTTGCTTCCTCATTTTTCCTCTTCCTCACGGGAAGCAGAGTAGAGGAGCAAAGGGCAGAACCTCCCTGGAAACAAAGCATGCGCAACCAGCCTTACCCTTGGGGTGGCCAGACCCTGCTGGGCGCAGCAGCACAACCAACGTGTCTTCCCCAGGTTCTGCAGGACCCTCTGGCCAGACACATTTCCACTGCTGTCACCTCGAGGAGCTGCGTGGAGCTGTTTTATCTGCTACGAGGGATCAGCAGTGAACGAACGGTCTCAGTCCTGCCCTGGATCCTCCCAGGGGAGCCCAGTGGTGTTCAGCCTCTTCCAGTTCAGAAGCAGCCTCGGACGTGGATAAGGAGATCTCACTCCTTCAGTAGTTTCCTCACAGCAGTGGTTTTTTATTGACCAACCCTAATTCTTCAAGGGTTTTCACGGTATTTTGGACAGGGAAAGGGCTGGAGGCTCCATGTGCTCTTTTGGGGACCTTCCTCCAGTTTAGTGCTGCAGATCCTCCGGGACCACACGATTTGGTTTTTGCATGAAACCCTAAAGTCAGAGACACAAGTAGATGGACAAATGGGTGTTAGATGGCAGAAAGGATAAACAGAAGGATGAAGAGTTGGGTGGGGGGAGCAGCAAACAGGTACAGACAGGGACGGATGGAGGGATGGCAGGTAGGGAAGGGTACCACGGGATGGCTGTGCAGGCAGAGCCTTGGCTGACGGATTCAGTAGACAAGAAGAGGCACATCAGTAGATTGCTTCCTCCTCTTCCTCCTCCTCCCAGGGCAGCGGAGGGGACGGCCAGCCCCAGGGCCACCCGAGCGCAGCCCGGCAGCAGCCAGGGGCATCAGGGGTCCGTCCCCCCGCCCGAGGACAGGCGGGCTGTCGGGGTCCCGCAGCTCAGCGGGGCGCTCGGCCGGCCCGAGCGTCTGTTCCCTTTGAAGCGGGTGACTCGCAGAGTCGCCGGAGAGGATTTGGCAGGACGGCACTTCTGCGCTGCGGCAGGCCTCATAACAAGAGGACTGGCTTCCCTCCCTCCAGCACATGGCTCTCCCTCCCCTCCACGCTCCCCGTTGAACGTCAGCCCAGCCGCAAGCCCCGACAATCTCCCGTCCCCCCCAGCCCAACCTCATTGTCCCCGGGAGATGCCTCCTTCCCCCTCTCCCTTCTCTTCCTGGCAAATTCTCCCCCTCCTCCTGGATCCAGCCGCTCTCATAATAGCATCCTTTTCATGGAGACAAATTGTCCAGCCGGGGGCTGCACCTGAGGGCTTTCACCCTTTAACAAATAGCCTTTTAATTTTCTGCCAGAAGGGCATGGGAAGGGGGGGGGAGGGNTCACAGAGCTACGCTGCTTCTGAAATCCGTATGGAAAGATTGCCCTCCAGAAAGATAAACAGGAGCCCAGAGAAGGGAGCAGAGGGTCGTTTCCCTGCTCTTATTCTGCTCTCCAAAGAGGTTGGGTCAAATCCAGAAGAGTCAGTCGCCCCAGCACGGGGCAATGCAGCAGCCCAGCAAAGCCAGCCTGGCTGGGGAGGCCACAGGAGATCCCGTCCCCATCTCCCTGGAAGAGCGGAAACTCCCTGAGTGGGATGAAGAACAAAGAAATATGGGGAAGAAACCCCACCAGCACCTTCTCCCACAGCGAGGGCATCACGGGCATCACACGCAGCTTCCACCACAAGGCAGAAGGGTCAGAAGAGCTTGAAATTCTCCTCTCCCTGATGTCCAGCCAGCAAGGAGAATGCCAGCAGGTGAAAGCACCAAATCACTTTCCTCCCCTCACCTCCAGATCCTCTCCTGCAAGGGGAGCCCAAGCCGCCATGCTGGCTTTGGCTGGAATCTGTCACCTTTCCCAACACAAAAAAAAAAATAGGCAAAGAGGTTAATTAGATGTTTGCAATCCAATTTACGTCTTGTTTGTGAAACCAGCATTTCAGCTGTAACCTAGCCTGGGAGCCCCCGTGCCCTCGCTCTTTTGCTAAATTTATTTCACAGCTTTGCAGAACTGGCTCAGCCAGGTCAGAACTCTTCCATTATCATTTTATCACTGCCTCTTACTCTGTAATTACAAGCTGCTTCCCTCACCCCCCTCCTCCTCTTCTTCCCCAGCACCCTCCAAGCACAAGGTGGGAGATGCTGGTCTTGCTTTAAGCTTCTTCTACAATTTGTCTCACCCACTGAGGCCAGGAACGGGTTGGCCCTGGTTTCAGCAGATAAGCAAGGGAAGGTGGCTGGGAAAGGTGGGGGGAGCACACTGTTCTTCGGGCCCCCCCTTCCTCAAGGATTAAAATATTCTGATGCTCTGATGAATAGTAATGAGCACTGGAAGTTAAGGGCTGGAAACCCAGCGCTGAAGAGGCTGGCGTCAATCTGGCAGGAAAGGAGAGGAGCTGCAGAGCCATGGAGGTCTATGGCACCTTCCCTCATCTGTCCTGTGCCCAGACCCTCATCTGCTCCCAGGCACTGACTGGGACGGTACTGGTTGGCATGGGCCATAATTGCCAAGATACACGCAGAGAGGTGGCCAGCACTTTTATCCATACCCTGTGGAAGCACACAGGAGGGCTTTGTGAGCCCTGTTGGCCAACGTTCCCAGCCCTAGCAAACTCCAGTGGGAGGGGAGGGTCCTTCGGGAGCACCTCCGAGGCGGACCACACAGAGCTAGGCACCAGCACCTCCTCCATGCACACAGGGCAGAGGCAGTGATGGGACCTCCATCCCAGGCTGGCCGTGGAGCCAGAGAACAGTCCCCAGCCAGCACAGTGTCTCGCTGCTGGGCTCCACTTGTAGACCCAGGAGATGTGGGGCAGCAGCACTGATCCCCATGCCAAGCACCCGCTCTTCCCCAGCCCTCCATGACATTATAACCCATCATCTCCCAAAACACCAGTCTCACCAACCTCCAGCAAGGGGAAGGGGCCACATCCTCGCTTGGCCCACGCACCAGGGAAGGACCGCGTTCCTCTGCCCAAGCTCAGCCTGAAGGACCTTCCCTAGGAAATTAGAGGGAGTGGAGATAACAGGGACAGGGATACCCACCCCTCCGGGGCACTGTAACATCTTGGCCATGGGCACAAGCCACCACCAGACACAGAAACTGAATTTGGGAAGGAGATGGCCACTGTTTCTGCCCTGGGAGAAAGAGATCCTACCTCGCTGGGTGGACAGAGCCTGGAAGCAGCTGGACACTGCCAGCAGCGCCCTGCTTTGTTGCAAAAATTTGGCTTCATTTCAGTCACCTGTGAGCACAAATCAGACAAGAACTTGCCGACAGCATGAATACACACACACACACACACACGGCCAGCTCAATTGCCCATGAGAAGGTTCATGTAATTAACAGGCAGCCGGCTTTTCTTTCATGTGGCAAAGAAAGGATGGGGAGTGTGTGTGTGTGGTGGCAGGGGGGGGGTATTTTTCTGGGCCTGTCCCCTGAGAGCAGGTTTCTGCAGGACTGCTCACAGGCGTGGGGACCACACCACAGTCTGTGACCAGGACCTCGGGGGCAAGGAGTGATGGACCAGACGCCACTTCGCCCAGCCCTGCTCCCCTCCATGTGCAAGCTGGGTCCCATCCCCTCCCATCCTTTGGGGAAGGAAAGAAAAGTCTTTTCCCTGCTAAATCCAGAGCGCGGGGAGTCCCACTTTGCTGGAAATAGCAGAAGGGTGGATATTGCTGCTCCTTGGGCTGAGCAGCCTGATGCAGGACCTGTGCCACGCTCGCACCCCCCTGCTCTGTGCGATCCCCCGCCACGTGCCAGGATCCCTGTAATATCACCGGGGACAGTATTTAACACTTGTGTCTATCATGATCATGCCATGATCACACGAGTGCAGTTCCCAGCCCCAGGGCACATCTAGCTCTGCCCGCGTCATTCAAGCCACGCACGCTGTGGTTGTCCACAGACACACGCACAAAGACACCTCGATCCCTCCCTAAAACAAAGATCAAAGCCTCTGCTCAGCACCACGTCAGCTCAGAGATGAGGATACCACCCCCTCCCTCCGCTGCTGGAGGAACATTAAAACCCCATTAACCTGGGGTTGTTATTAATCATGCAACATTACCCAGTGGGGACAGCCCTGACGTCTGAGTGCCCGGGCTCCCGCCAGCTCCCCCGGCCCAGCTCCAGGTGACACAGGCATGGAGAAGGTAGGATTCGTTTATAACCGTGCAAGCCCGCCAGCTCCAGATAATGAATTTCCTCCACGAGGCAAAGGGGGAAAGCTTCACCGAGATTGGAAATAATCACCCCGAGGCAAGGCAGGGACTGGACTCTGGACGCCTCTCACCCCTGCAGATGATAATCCCCTTTGTGACTGGGTTAAGGGCAAGGCAAGGAAACCACGATTTATCATCCGCTTGCACCGCATCCATCCTCTGCAAGAAGATTTCCAGGTGCGCCGCAGAGCGCACCCAACGAAAGGCAGAGATCCTGAGCTGAAATCAACCCAGGAGCTCAGGAGATGTTCACTTTGGAGGCCTCCTAAGGACACAGAGGGGACATCTCCAGCGTGCGCCGAACAGGTTAATGCCACGAGAGCGAAGCCTCTGCCTGCATGTATGTAGGCTGAAGCCCCATCAAGCCCTCACAGTTCCGTGATATTAAAGCTTTCCCCTCATGCATAGAAGCAAGCAGGGGGGCTAATTGCTTCTTATGACACTATAATGGTAGGACTATTTACAGTAGATTAAAATCCAATTCATAATGAGGTATAATAACTTTGCAAATGCCAGGATTCGTCAAAGGGTGAGGAGCACCGCTGAGACATAGAGCTAAGCAGTCTTGGACTTGGGGTCCGAGCCTTAGCACAGGAGGAAAGGGCTCTTGCCAGAGCCAGGGTGGGTTTTTTGTTGGCTTCTCCCTCTGTGGTTGCTTCTCCCATATGTTAAGCACAGGGGATGGAGAAAAGGAGTGCAGGGACTAGCACAGCCCTGGAATAGCTTTGCACCCAAGAGGGCGAGGGGACTGTGCTGGGAGGGGGCAGAAAAATAGGTCTGCAGAGGGCCTAGAAGGGGTGAGCCTTCCACTGCCTTCCCACATGGACAAGCAGTTGGACAACATCCACAAAACCGGCTGGGTTTTACCTGCCATGCCAGAAACAGGGCTCCTTCCCAGGGAAGTTTTGTCCGAGATGCAGATAAATCAAAATTTTCCAGTCACGTTGAAACTGGCTGGGTGCCGAGGCAGCCTCCAGACCAGGATCCAGCACTCTTGCAGAAAAATCTCACTTCCTGGGTGTCACACGCCATGCTACACCCCAGAAACCCACCCTCTCTGCCTAGTGAGATGGTGGCCCTTCCCACACACCCCCAGATGGTCTGATTCAGCCACCCACTAAGGGCATGAGCAGAGAGCACCCAGCACTGCCATCTCCCCAGGCTCTGACCCGCATTTGCCAGGTGCTCCTAAAGCAGGGGGCAATTTTCATCCTGCAGGAAAGCGAGGGTTGAGATTGGATCCAGTTTGGATTTGCTTCCTGCTTCTGTCACGTGTTTACAGATGCGACCTTGAACAAGCCCAGCAGCACATCACTCCTCACTCATTCCAGGGAGGTATTTATTTATTCCCTGCCAATGACATGGGCTGATGGTGCCCCCTGAATTTCAAATAGGGCTTGGCTCTATTTTGATAGTCTGGGTGGCTCCGCTAGAAAACAGAGAGAGGAAAGAGCCCAAAAAGCTGAGGCACGATTTCTTCATTTGGAAAGGGAAAAATGCTCCCCAGATTCAAGGGCTCTGTGCAATTTCTGGATCCCACTGAGTGGGTTCAACACAGTGCTGGCACCACGCAGAGGGGCTTCAGCAATGTACCTTGGGTCTCCAGCGACCAGCAAGGTCCTCTGCTAAATACCAGCACTAGGGAGTGCTCCAAAGGGCTTATCACCAGAGGTGGAACTGCAGAAGACAAACAGGCGCCAGGCTAGAAGGAAATGTAAGGCGTGCTCAGGTTACTGTGAGCCCTGCTGTGCTGCCGTGGTGCACTCTCCCAATGTAACCAGGATCTCCAAGCCCAAGCAACATCCCACTGCCTTCCCATATCTCCACACCTGCTTGTGTTCAAAACCAGTTGTCTACTAAAAAAAAAGCTGATAGAAAACTCTCCAGAAATCTAGTTCTTTTGTGAATTTGTCACTCATCCTACTGGACACTCAGTACTCCCAAGCTTGCGACTGCTGATTCACATATACCGAGGACGAGGAGAGCTAGAAGTAATATTTGATTTCATAAAGGCTAAAACCCTCTCATCTATACAAACTCTTCCTCAATGGGATCACTTAAACAGCTACTCCATGCATGGGAACGTAGGAGGAGCATTGAATTATAAACACAGCAATAACCTTAATACTTTTTGTGCTTCAAAGAAAGTCAGCTGAGCCTCAAATACAGCAAAGACAAACTCCGTCGTGCCAAACTCACATTCACATCAGCAAAGAGCTCTTCCTGGCAAAGGCGCCGTGTAGTGCTCTCCCTAGTATCTGAGCTGAGGATGTCCCGTTACCAGGGCACAACAAGTCACATCCCACCTTCTCTGAGCAAGGCGAGCCCAGGGATGGCAGCTGGTGTTGGAAATAAGTCCACGTCAGCAGCAAGTCTCTGGCAAGGCAGGATGTTTGATGTCAAGCTGGAAACACAGTGATCACCACACAGGTCCATGGTGATGAGAAGATCCGAGTTGGGAAGCCAGATCATGGGTTGGAGTCCACATCAAGAGGGTGAATAGTCAGGCATGGACAAGACTGGAACAGGTCCACCTACCCCAAAAGCTTAAGAGGAGAATGAGGACCCAGGCCTGAGCTTAAATAGACCTCCCACTCAGGGGCAGAGGGTGTGGGTGGAGGCCACAGGTGAGGCTGGTTAGGGCCATTAAGGCCTATTAGTGCCCACAGGGCAGATACACATTGTCTTCAGGGCTGAGAGCCTTGTCTGAAAGGTGTGGGTGTACCAAAGCAGAAACATTCTTACTCCTTGGGCTGGACATTTGCCGAGCATCCTAATGAAATTTAGAGGTGTCATTTAGTGTGAATAAAGATAGTGGATCTCAGGTGGGTGTTGGCCGTTTTGGTTAGATTGAAGCCTGGACAACTTGTCCATGGCAGCTCCTGGCGGGGCCAAAGCGAGGTGAGTTTCAGTAGCCACAGGACCGGACTCTCTCTGGGGAGGGCATGAACTGGTTGCACGGTCCAGGAGTCTCCAGGGTTACAAGGCGTACGGGGAGAGGGTAGAGGGGTATCCACCAGGTAGGGACACAACTGCCCGATCACCGCCACCGTGTAGCATGATGCTCCCCGACAGGGACCCCCAACAGACCCTGCCTAGTGATGGGGCTGTCAGGTTTCAAGGAGAGCACAGTGCCTTCTCGAAGCAGAGCTGCGAGGAGCAGCCACAGGCATGCACGTGGCTCGCAGTTTCCTTTTGGCATCCCTGGAGCGGAGGCTAGCACGGCAGTCGCCGCACTGCAGGAATCCTCACACACGTTTACGGGCACATCCTTCCTAGTGGGAGACAGAAGATGCTCATAAAGTGAACCTCAAGCAGAACACATGTATGTTGGATGAATCAATATGTTCAAGCTGTAAAGGAGGAGACATCCAGGAGGACGGCATCTCCAGCACGACAGATGGAACGGGGCCCAGGAACACCTCCGACCGCATGGCACCTTCTAGCATCACTCCGGGAAGGGACGAGGTTTCTTGGCCAGAGTCTGAACCAATTATCTTCTGGCAAACATGATGCTCCTCGATTCACCAACACTGAGAAGAAAAACTCCTTTTTCCCCCATTCTGCTTTTGTTTGAATGTGAGAGGGAGAGTGAGCTGGAGCAGGCGACAGAGCTGAAAAGGACTGAGAGGATGGCATTGCATCCCGATTGGAAAGAGCCAGTGGCCACTGCCCAAGTGAAATTCCAACTTTATGACATAATGGGCTTTTTCTAACCAGCGCTTGCTATTAACTTCGGCACTGGCTTAAACCCCCTGGCCTCAGGCGCAAGCAAAGCAGAGCTCATATACTGTAAATGTTAATACTGCTTTAGCACTGTAATAAGCTAAAAGGTGGATGCAAGATCTGGCACATTAATTCCTTTTTTCATCTTTTTAGCACATTTCAGGGTAATATGAATAATAAATATTTGAGCTCATGAAGGTTAACGGATGGATAGCCCTGGAGACTAGGACTCCCCGGGTAGGAAGGCAGCAGCTCCCTTCCGCGTATTGGTGTCTGCAGCAGCGATCCGGGGAATCAACCTCCTCCAGAGAAGTCAGAGGTGCCTCTTGGTAGGGAAATGTCTGACGCAAAAAAACTTTTTGCCTGGCATACCTGTTAGTAATAATAAGAGTTTTTGGGCTGATGAATGAGTAGCAGCAGGTGTTTCCAAGCATCACAGGGCAAAGCTATGGAGAGAGGAGAGCCTCCTCCATCCCAGCACGAGCGCTCAGTCTCCATTGAACAAGAGCCAGGCTTGGCCAGCAAAGGGCCCCCAACCTTGAAGCTGTTCAGGCATCTAATTCCTTCTGCAACTAGGTCTTGATTCATCTGGATTGAGAAGCTCGGAGGTGGAGCATGGGAGCTGGGCACACACCTCTAGAGTTTTAAACTCCAGTTGTCTCTCCTCTAGCTGACAGAATGGTCTAGAGGCAGACGCACTGTATGGATTTGACCTAGGTGTCCTCATCAGCCCTGAGGCTCCTGGCTTGGCCTTGTTTTGCAGGTGCTGGGTCTAATTTGAAGGACTTGTAATGTCTGTCTGTCAGGTTGCACCCACATAACACCTCGAGGACAGCATCTGTAGATGCTGATCATGGCAAGAGCCTGGCTATTGGGAGAGCCAGGTGAAAAACCTTGCTGGAGCCAAGAAAAGTCTACACATCATCTCTGGTTTACAAAAGCACCACGACATGGAGAACAGGGCTTGGGGAGAAAGTGGCCCAGCTTTGGCGTTCAGTCAAGCTCCACAAGAGCACCCCAGCTCACCTCGCAGCCGTGTGGGCTTGCAGGGAAGCAGTCCAGAAGGGATGCGGAAAATCTTCTAATCCAGCCTACCCCTCCACAGCAAGACAGGAATCCAGACACTCAACAAGGACCAAGTCAGGAAAGAAAGGGCAGGTCTGGTGACCCAGGGAAGGATTTGAGCCCTGTGCTGGGAGAGCAGGCACCACAGCACGCGAATTCCCATTGCTTACCTCTTACAGAGACCTGGCAGGCAGTAGCACTTGCTGGGGAAAAAGGTCCTGGGATGAACAGGAGTATAATCCTCTGGGATGGAGGACATAGGGTTTGCCCAGATTTGATCTGCTATTAGACCTTCACGGTGGGCCCTTGATCTTCTTCACTTGAGTAGTACAGATACCGCCCTGCGACTGACACTTCTGACAAGCATGACCCCTTGCTGGGAAATCCCCAGTGTCACAGCAGAAGCTGTACTGCCACTCACCTCTGTGGTCCAAGGCTGGTGGACATCAGCGCTGTGGGACACCAGGAAACTCAGGGCATGTCCCTTCCCCTGGTAGCCAGTGATAGGATGGGGGAAGGAGGCATGCTCTGCTGTCATGACATGTCACTGGAGGTTAAGGTGCAGGAGGAAGATCTTGACTGTGCAATCAGCCTGGAGCAGGGATGCAACCCCTTTCCTGCCCCTGAAGGGTTGGTCCATGGGGGTCCATGGGTGGTCGGTAGGGGCAAGGATGCTTCATTCTCACCGAAGATGCCTGATGTTCCCAGTCCTGACCAGTGCTGCAGGAAGCTGGGTTAGTTAGCTGGGTTAGCACTGGTTTTGTGCCACTCTGGGAGGACAGTCAGGAAGACAGGAGAATCATAGAATCACAGAACGTTAGGGGTTGGAAGGGACCTCTGGAGATCAACTAGTCTAACTCCCCTGCCAGAGCAGGGTCACCCAGAGCAGGTTGCACAGGATGGCATCCGGGCGGGTTGGGAATGTCTCCAGAGTCAGAGACTCCACCACCTCTCTGGGCAGCCTGTGCCAGTGCTCCGCTACCCTCAAAGCAGAGAGGTTCCTCCTCATGTTCAGATGGAACTTCCTATGGTCAAGTTTGTGCCTGTTCCCTCTTGTCCTGTCACTGGGCACCACTGAAAAAAGCCTGGCCCCTCCTCCCGGCCCCCTCCCTTTAAGTATTTGTAAACATTGATGAGATCCCCCCTCAGTCTGCTCTTCTCCAGACTCAAAAGACCCAACTCCCTCAGCCTTTCCTCATAGGGAAGATGCTCCAGCCCTCTAATCGTCTTCGTAGCCATGTGGAAAAACGTGGGGCTGGCGGGGGGGACACAGGAAGGTCTCCGGGACCCTCAGCAGGGCGCAGCCCATGCCGACGCGTGGCTGGGGGGGCAGGTGGCGGGGAGATGGGGTGCCGGGTGGCCGTGAGCCCTCCTCACCCCGCTGCCCACCACGTTGCACGCAACGATCACTTGCGATGGCTGCGCATCTGCAACCATCTCGCCTCCGTACCCCGGGGTTTTTTTGGAGGGGGGAGGAAGGGGAGGTGCCTGCCACTGTCTGGGGGTGCGTGGCTGGATGCTGTGCGGGGGGAGCCGTGCGCTCCAGCCCCCCCTGTTTGCCTTTCACTTTGCTCACTCTTGCGTGACAGCAGAGCCCCCCTCCTTCCCCGGCAATCCTTGGGGGATATCAAGGGCAAGCAAGAGAAGGGTTACCTGGAGGAAAGGGTTGCTAAGCAACTCCCCCCCCCCCTC
>VZSF01010429.1:0-10757 GCA_013398295.1 Chionis minor
GGAGGCGGCTGGACTACGTGAACCATGCCAGGAGGCTGGCGGAGGACGACTGGGCAGGGATGGAGGGCGAGGAGAAGGGGGAGGAAGGGGAAGACGCGGAGGAAGAGGAGATGGAGGTGGATGCCGGCAGGAAGCTGCCCAAGCGCTATGCCAACCAGGTGAGGAGCTGCCCGCCTCCCCCCTGCATCCCCGGGACGGGGTGGGGGGTGCAGACAAAGGGCTTGGCCGGGGTGGGGGGGGATGTGGGGGGGTTGAGGCTGGTGGGCAGCCACGGGGATGGCCGCCTCGGGGGGGAGAGAGGCGCGTTGTNGGAGATTGGCGCGTTGTGCCTGGCTGGGCGCTCAGCGAGGAGCCGTGCCCCGCTTCTGCCCCTGAGACGGGCTGCGGGCAAACAGAGGGCCGGCGGAGGTGGGTTGCCTGCGTGCTTTAGGAGGTGTGCTGAGGGATGGGATGGCATCCAGCGAGAATGCGACCAGCTCAAGAAGTGGGTCCCTGTGGACCTCATGAGGTTCAACGAGGCCAGTACAGGGTCCTGCAGCAGGGTCTGGGCTGTCCCCGGTATGATACAGGCTGGGGGAGGAAGCGGGGGAGGGCAGCCCTGCTGAGAAAGTCTTGGGGTGCTGGTGAATGAGAAGTTGCTTATGAGCTGGCAATGTGTGGTCGCAGCCCAGAAAGCCACCTGTATCCTGGGCTGAATCCCCAGCAGCGTGGGCAGCAGGGAGAGGGAGGGGGTTCTGCCCCTCTGCTCCGGGGAGACCCCACCTGGAATACTGTGTCCAGCTTTGAGGGTCCCAACAGCAGAAGGACACGGAGCTGTTGGAGCAGGGCCAGAGGAGGCCCCAGAGATGCTGGGAGGGCTGGAGCCCCTCTGCTGGGAGGACAGGCTGGGAAAGCTGGGGGGGTTCAGCCTGGAGAAGAGAAGGCTCCGGGGAGACCTTAGAGCTCCTTCCAGTCCCAAAAGGGGCTCCAGGAAAGCTGGGAAGGGACTCTGGATCAGGGAGTGGAGCCAAAGGATGAGGGGTAATGGTTTTAACCTGAAAGACAGGAGATTTAGATGAGATATTGGGAAGAACTTTTTCCCTCTGAGGCTGGTGAGCCCCTGGCTGGGGTTGCCCAGAGAAGCTGTGGCTGCCCCATCCCTGGAGATGTTCAAGGCCAGGTTGGACGGGACTTGGAGCAACCTGATCTAGTGGGAGGTGTCCCTGCCTATGGCAGGGGGTAGAACTGGATGATCTTTAAGGTCCCTTCACACCTAAACCATTCTGTGATTCCATGATGTTGGCTCACCCAGCAGCATTTGTATCCTGTTGTGCAGCAGTCGGTTAAAGACTTCCATCTCTCCCCATGTCTGGGATATGGGGAGGGAAGGGAAGCCTCAGCTGATGGGTTCTATCAGCCTTGACCGCCATATTGGGCTTAAAAGACATACAGCCTTTCAGATATCACAGCCACACAGTCTCTGAAGAGCTCAACTTGTCTGGGCTCTTCACTCTTAGTATTTAAGAATCCCGAAGCTCTGCCATGTGTTTATAAATCAAAGAAGTTTAAAGTGGGGACAGAGCTTCCCAAGCGAGGACTGTGAGCCTCGCGCTGTAGTCAGAAGCGTAGTCAGCAGCTGGGAAGCAAGAGAGGGGCTTGGGGGACAGTCTGTTATGCAGGTTGGTTTGAGAGAGGGAGCCCCTTTGGTGCTGTAGTGCAGGGTGACAAGCAACACGAGTTGCCTCTGAAGCACCTGCTGTAGTTGTAGAAGCCAAGTTGAAACCTTTTTGCCGCAAGTTTCCCATAATTTCAGGAGAGTTGTTGCTAACTGCCTTTTTTTTCTCTCCTGGGTTTCTCCGTAGCTGATGCTGTCTGAATGGCTGGTGGATGTCCCCTTGGATCTGGAGCAGGAGTGGGTTGTAGTGGTGTGTCCCGTCGGGAAAAGGGCGCTGGTCGTGGCGTCCAGGGTAAGCGGCAGCAGTGGCGATGTCTCGCCATTTGACAAAGGACCTGTGCCTGTTTCCAAGCCAACATAAGACTGGCCTGTGTGTCTTGCTTGACTTTATTAATTTTTTTTTTCCTCTCCCATTTCCTCACAGGGCACGACAGCAGCTTACACCAAGAGCGGCTTCTGCGTCAACAGGTTTCCGTCCCTGCTGCCGGGGGGGAACCGGCACAATTCCACAAGCGAGAAAGGTAACGGCCTGAGGAGGCTTTTGGGATAGAGGAAGGGGAACCGCCTGCTTCTCCCTGTGAGTGTGTGCGCTGGCAGGCTCGGTGTGGTTCCTCCAGCTCCCCGCGTCCTGAAGCTGTGCCCTTTTCTGGTGCCAGAGGGAAGTTAGCTTCAGGCCTGTTCATGGGTATAAATAGACAATCTCCAATACTTTTGTACTGGATAACATATTTTAATTAGCTGCCTGGTTAACTGACGCTCTTAAACCTCAACATCTCTCTTTTCTGACAGAGAGCTGCGTACAGTGCCGTCTTTCTTAACACCTCCTGCAGTTGCTTTCCTTGTCCTGAGGAGGGGTTACTGCTGAGTAAATGCCTTCTCCTGAAACATGCCTTTGATGTACCTCTGGCGGTACCTTTGGAGCCTCGTTGGACTCCAAGCTGAAGGCTTTCTGTGGTCACAGCTCCTGTTAGCAGAAGGGGATCCCTCTTGCACCTCTTGGCCTTACGTCAGGGCAGGCTTAATCATAGCATCGTTGTTAGGGGTTGGACGCAGGAGAGGTTTGGTCTGGCGTTTGCCTGTTGGGTTGGGCAGCTCCTGGAGCCTGCCTGGACCTCCCTGTGTTTGTGTGTGCAGTGTACTGCATCTTGGACTGCATCTACAACGAGGTAAAGCAGACGTACTATATCCTCGACGTGATGTGCTGGAGAGGACATCCTGTTTATGACTGCCAGGTACTGAATCTCCCCACTCCGCCCTGCCCTCGCCTTTGTTCCCCGTTCTGCGAGCCACTTTGCTCACAGAACCCACTCTGCAGTAGGATGGATATTTCATCTAAGCACCAGCATCTTTACAGCTCGTGGGCTGCCGGAATAATTGGGTACATCTTTTGGGAGTATCAGGGGAAATGGCAGAGTTCGGGGTACCGGCTGGTTCTGCAGGTGAAGCGGAATTTGTAGGTTTCCCAGGCGAGTGTAGAGGAGCGGAGATGCTCGGCAGGTGCTGACTGGTGCTTTGTGGTGGATAGTCATTAAGTCTCTGCCTCCTTTCACAGACTGACTTCAGATTCTTCTGGCTTTCCTCAAAGATCCAAGAGGAGGAAGGGCTGGGAGAGAAAAGCAGGATTAATCCAGTAAGTTCTTTTGTACTGGGAGGAGAAGGAGGATGGCGGGGGGGTGAGCTCTCCTGTTCAGCAGGCTTCAGCACTTTCTTTCACAAGCAGAAGCTTTTTTTCTTTTCTTTTTTTCCCCCCCCTCAGAGATCGGGCTTCAAAATGCACTTCTGACAAAATGGGATTCCATGTTCAGGATGTAAATAGAACCACGGAGTATTGTAAATGTGTAAATGAGTGTGGTGGGATGGTGTTGTTTTTTTTTTTTCCCCAGCCAAAGTGCCGAGGGAGATCAGACTGCAGGGTATCAGCTAACTTCCATGCCGCTTTTAGCTTTCCCTTGAAATGGAATGGAAAACCAGTGTGGTTTCTGCAGGGGCAGTGTTACTCGGCAGCCTGACTACAATGGGATTTATTCTTGTGTAGTCTTGCGGGCTCCCAAAGCAAGGGGAAAGGCTCGTAAAGCTTTAGCCCTCCCTCCTGCTGAAACTAATCCTTGAAGTTGTCAGGATGGATGCCGGATTGCCACCTGGAATCCCTGCCGAGCGAGGATACAAAGTCTTCCTTTGAAGACTCCCACGTGGAGGTCAGACCTAGAACCCACAGCAGCCTGGATGTTTTTTGCGGGGGGACAGACAGAAGGGATTTGGCAGTCTGGCTTACGGAGCACAGTTTGCAAAGCCGGACCTGTGCAGCCCCCGTGCGTGCTCAGACACAGCCAAGCAGAGCAGCTCCTGTGGGTTGAGCAGATCCGTCATAAACGGGGATGACCGCTCCTCTGCCAGCAGCGAAGGTATCCGTGTTTGAAGAACATCCTGTTCTGACTCCAAGAGTAATATCCAGAAGACAGCTACCTAACGAAGCGGGGCTCGTTTCAGCTTTCATTTCCTGGGTGGAAAGATTTGCTTGGCTGAGCCAGCAGCCTGGAGCAGACGTCTGTCTGCTTTGCATCCTGCCCAGAGGTCATCATTTTCTATTTTGGTTAAAAGAGCATCTCAGGGTCAGCTCTCCTAAAAAGTCCTTCCTGCAGCATTAGATGCTTGGAAAAAAAGGTATCGGGAGCATGCGGGAGCTGGGTGCTGAGTCTCTGCCACCCACCTTTCTCGTTAAATACCAGAGAGGGGGGCATTTTGAACTGGGAGGATAAAATACCTGAAATAGATCTTTCTGGGCCCTCAAGATTCCATGCTGTCCAGGCATTGTGGTGGCAATCCCCCCATCATCTTTTAAAGGTCACCTTCTGTTACTGCAATGAGATTTATAAAGTTGCAGCGACGTACGTGCTTTATCCAGCATTGCTGGAGAGATGGTAGGGATTATCTCTACAGACTTTTCCCACCCCATCCTCTCTGCTGGCTAGGGCGATTTTTGTAGGTTTTCACGGGGCCCCTTCCAGTTATTTTAGTGGGATATGATCGGCACCGATGGACAGCTTGGTCCTGGTGTTTTGGCTCTGGATCTGGGCTTTGCTGCCGAATCGCATCAGAGGTCGGTCTGTCCCAGTAACCCGCAGTAATCACAGGGACCGGTGGCTGTGGCGAGAGTAAGGAATTGGGGATACCTGTCGTGTTCCCTCCCACTTTGTCAGCCAGTGGTTGTGCCTGGGCTGTGGAGTTAACGGCCACCAGGGATCCACCTTTCAGGAGCTGGTCTCATCCTCTTTTGTGCCTGTTTGTGCTTTTGGGGCCCCCAGTGCCCCATGGCAGGAAGGCCAGCAGTTTAACAACATGGCCCCTACGTGAGATCTCTCCGGTTCCTTCGCCTGATGCCGCTCCCTCGCCCCGTCTCTCTCGCCCTGGGGGAAGTCCTTCCTTCGCAGCTGCCTCCGCGCCAGCGCTCGATGCAGCAACTTGCTCTGCTCCAGGCCGTGCGGTTGTCTCTTCTAAACCCTCTCTTACTCTTTCAGTTCAAATTCGTGGGGCTGCAGAACTTCCCCTGCACCTCGGACAGCCTGTGTAAGGTGCTGGCTACGGAATTCCCCTTCGAGGTGAGAACGCGCAGGTGGGACCCCGGCCCTCAGCGGAGGTTCCTCGGGGAACCCCAAGCGTTCCTTGTGCTGGGGCTGCCTTTGCTGCTGGTGACTCTTGTCTGAAAGAGCCCTGGGGAGGAGGAGGGGGTTGATGGGGAGGAGTGGCTGGAAAGCTGCCTGGGGGTCCTGGTGGCCAGTTGGCTGAACATGAGCCAGCAGTGTGCCCAGGTGGCCAAGAAGGCCAATGGCATCTTGGCCTGTATCAAGAATGGTGTGTCCAGCAGGAGCAGGGAAGTGATTNTGTGGCCTTTGATCCAGCTGTTTACCGGGACCTTCTCCATGAAAGTTTTGTGGTTGATCCGCTTCTAGTAACAAAAAGTTTGCAGCGGGCTGCTGTAAATCCAAAGGCTGGGATTTCCACACCCACGTGTTACCGAGGAGGGGGGGAGGGAAAAGAAAAAAAAAAACCCTAAATTTCCTTGCATCGCAGCGGCCCCTGCTTCCGAGCAGAGCTTTGTGCGGCGCGAGCGTGGCAGAAGCCTGGACTCGAGGCTTTTCTCAGTAGGGGGAGGAAGGAATGGTTGCGCTCTGAAAAACGCTCGCATTGATTGTGCCAAATAAAAGGTTCCTCAGAAAGACAAATTCTTGAGCGTCTTCCTGCTACCTAAGGGTGGATGCGTGCCGTGCCTCCCAAATAGGGATTGAAAAATCGGTTGTGGCGCTAACTGGAGCGGAGGAAATGCTTGTGCGGTTTGATTCTCTGCCACGTGCCGAGGTGCTTCAGTCCCTCCCGGCTGCTTCCCCTCTTATCCCGCTTTGCGAGCACCGGCTGCCGCCTTTCCCCGGCTTTAGCGGGGGTGAAACGATTGTACTCACCGTCTCCAGGTCGTTTTCCAGAGGGAGATTAAAAGGCTGGAGCGGGAGCAGGGGGGGACATGGAATACCAGGCTGAACACGCTGATGGGGAGTCTCCTCCTGAAAATGCCCCCGGAGGAGGGCCCGTATCCAGGAGGAGATACGGAGAGCAGGGATGGCTGCCTGCAGATAGTGGGAGCGCTCATATCCTGCCCTCGCACCCCCCGTTTTTCCCAGAAAAACCCTTGTTTCTGTGCCAAGCGTGTGGGCTGCGTGTGATCATCTGACTGTGCAGCCGCTATTGATTATACCAGTGGGCAGCAGGAACCGGCCTCGCCGCGGCCAGAGCCGGCTGCGGGAGGGGGCTGGCCTCGGCCCCCCCCCCCTTACCCAGGAGGGGAGGAAACGGCACCCCGGCTCCGCAGCATTGGGACGCAGCCGAGCATGCTGCAGTCTTTTTCAAACAGCTGCTTGTTTCATGATTTTAATTTCTTTTTTTTATTTTTNCACCCAGGCTGCTGTTCGTGGCAGCATGATGGACAAGCTGACCCTTTTTTAGGGCCAAAGCTGGTACTGCTGGCTGCCCCGCTGGGTTTGCGTGGGTACGGGCGTGAGGATGCCTGCAGTGTGCCCCCCCCGTGTGTGGTGGTGGTTCCAGAGGTCTGCATGGTGGGCAGTGGTGTCTTTTCTCTGACCTCCTTAGTCTAGCTGCTTCCATCTCTTTATGTGGAAAGCACCCAGCTATCTTGTGTCGAGGAAAGAGAAGGGTGGTGATAAGCTCCCGATGGTTTCTCAGGGGTTTGGGTGTTCACGATGGGCTCCTGAGACATACCAGAGCTGGGGGCCGATGGCTGCGGCAGGAATGATTGGGAGAGGTTCAGGTGAGTCTGTCCTCCTGCTGCTAATGGTGGATCCTGTGGAGGGGATAGCGCGAGCTCTGCTGTTTGCTTCTGTCAGACCCAGCAGCCTCCTGCCTCTGGCTCCTGCTGCTCGAGGCGGCCGTTCCCCCAGCAAGAGCAGGGGATGTGTGCTCCAGCAGCTTTAGAATTTGGTGCTGGTTTGGGTTGCACCCTCTGCTGCCATGGGGGAGAAGGGCAGGACAGGCTCCTCGGTGTGCCACCCGCTTCGGCTCCCTGCGGTTGCGAGCTGCGAGTCGGACGCCCTCTTGGAAAAAAAAAAGCGTGGCTCGGGCTGCTTTTGGTGGCTGTCCTCGCTGACTTGGCGCTGAAGCCCAAGAGGATGGAGGAGGTGGTGGCATTCTGGCACAGTGTCAGTGACAAACATCTGGGAGCCAGAAGCTCCTCTGGTGGCTGCAGCAGTTCCTGCGGAGTGCCCTGTCTCAGCCGCGCATCAGGAACAGCCTCAAAGAGGTTGCTCGTCCCGCTGAACCAAAAGCCACGTGGATTTGACTGTGCCTCTAGTGCTCTCGCAGCCCAAGTTCGCGATTAACGTAAGCGCAAGTTTAAATTTAAGGGATGCTAATTTGGCTGTGAGGGCTGACTGTGCCTTCTGCTAGTCAAAGCCAGGACATTCATTAGAGTCGGAAAGTCCCAGCCCCTTGTTGCTCCGAACACGGATTGGGGAATGTTGAGAAGGCATCCCAGGTTTCCTGCAGCTGACTTGCTCAATTACAAATGCTCCGAGTGCCTCTGTAGAAACAGTCATTCCCGTCTTTGCTGATTTCATTCCTTCCTGAGGCATCTGCTCCCACGAGAGGAGGCTGAGGAGTGTTGCCCCGCTGTGGTCAGAGCAGAAACATTCCGGCCTGCAAATAAAGACTTGCGAAATGCCGGGTGAGGGAGATGGAGTTGATCAGACTCTCCCTGTATAATCCAGCAGGGATTTGGCCCCCTCCCCAGGTTTTCCATCGCGGTGCGACCCCAACAATTGAAACACGGTGGCGTTTGGCTCCAAGGCAGCTAGTAGCCCCATAGGAATCCATGCTGCTTCCAGGAAAGTAGGGAGCCGTGGGTCCCTTTGAGGTGTGCCACAAGAGGGAGCCCAAGAAACCGTAAATAGCTGCCACCACCAGCACATAAAGAAACTTTAGAGAAGGCACAGTACGGCCTTGCTATAGATAGTGCAGTGTAAGAGAGGTCTCCTTGGGCCAGGCATCTTGTGATCCTTACAAGGATCTCATGCGTGTGGTGGCAACGGATGTGGTCGGTGCTTTCAGAGTTAATCTGTAACCTTAGAGTTGGGACCTGATCCGTTATATTCAGTGGAAACTCCCCCCGTCCCCCCCCACCCTTGAATTCGGTGGACTTTGGATCAGTTGACTGGCACTGAATGTGAGTGGATTTTTGGAGTGGATCTTAAGAGCTACTGTCCTGCTCGCAGATCTGAGTAAAACAACGCTCAGGTTTCTGCGAAGGCAGGGGGAGCCAAAGTCTCTGAGAAACCCCAGTGTGAAGAAATGGGCGTACTATTAAGCACCTAAAATCCCAAAAAGCATGGTGGTGAAATCCTGCTAAGCCAGTTTCTCGTCAGGTTTGGTCGTTTAGGGACAGCGTTAGCCTTTGTTCTGATGTGGCTGGTGTCAGTGCGGTGACTCAAGGCAGGGACCCGGCCAACAAATTAAATAAGCTGGAAGGAATAGGGGAGGTGCAGTAACTGAAGAGAAATCAAGGAAGTACGTGACCTAACTCTCCACCAGGCTGAACTCCTTTGAGTTCTCCAGCTCGGGGAAGATCTTCGGAGCTGTCTGGAAGGCAGAAGCCTTTGCAGGCTCTGATCTTTACCAAAACATTCCTGTGGATGCCGAGAATCCCCGTCGGTCACCAAGTGCTACGCATCCGCAGGAATGGGCTGGATGTGCAGGCGTGGCGCCGGGATGCCACAGAATCTGGCTTTTCCCAAGTCTTCCTGGGAGGCAGGGGAAAGGAGAAGCTTTGCACTTTAGCTATCCAGAGGGTTACACAAACTCATCGTGATGTTTACTGTTCTAGTTTCATGTTTTCCTCGCCCAGGAATCCCCCTTTTTCTGGGATTATTTTGCAAGATCTTAACAGCGGTGGAAAATTACAGACAGAGTAGCGCAAGCAGCTCTCCGTGCTCTGCCGGAGGTTAGCATCCCTGGAACAGAGATGGACGTATGCTGCTCTTTGCTCAGCCTGGCTTGCAGTCCGGTCGCAGAAATCGCCTCGATCCGCTTGGTTCACCCCCGCCTCAGCTCGCTGCCCGTATAGGCGCTCTCCTGCCCTATATATTCTGGGGGGCCGTAGGCTCGGGGAGGGGCCTGGGGGCAATTCGGCCGGAGGTGGGCTCTTTTCCTTATCCCTTCTGCCCACTCAGCCCCTCTTACTCATAGGCAAATGGCCTTTTAAGAGCTTTTAAGAGGCTGAGCTAAGAAGAGCACCACCTCCAGCGTTAGTCAGCCTGGCAGCAGGATCTAACCTCACCTAGCACGCCCCTGGGAAGCGCAGGAAGAGGAGGGGAGGGGGGGGTAAAAATCCCTCAGCGTGGCGGGGAAGCGGGGAAAACGTCAGCCAGCTGCAGTATTGCAGAGTGTGGAAATAGTAGCACAAGAGTTAGGGCCTAAACCTTCAAAGGCCTGAGTGCCCTTAACTGTCATTGATTGCTGGAGAAGTTCTCTCTTGGGAAACATTAAGAATTTATTTTGCATAAGCCAGCTGAAAGAGCTGTAGCTGCGTTACGAATCAGGGCTCCTTGGCGTCACGCGCTCTGACTAATTACTCTCCAAATGTATTATTTAAAATAACCTTAATCCAGTAAAGTGGCCTTTCTGTACGCTGCCTTGTTCAGAAACCTGATGGCTTTTCTGCGGAATGGGATCGTAGCAATCAGAAGAAAAGTGCTGGTCGGTGCCGACGTCAGGCTGAAATTGTTTGCTGTTGACAACTGGAAGCTGTCCGGCACTCGCTGGCCTCACACTGATCTTTTCAGGACAGGAGCTCCGCAGGTTTCTTCTTTCCCTTCTGCTATTTATTGCGCTGCTTGAGGGGGGGGAAAACGATCCAGCTGGTAGTTTTGGCCTGGAAATGGAGAGCAGTGCGGTCGTCTGGCGCTCTGTCATCCACCTGCAAGAGCCTCCAGCTCTGGCCTTCCGTTCATTTTTCTCTCTCTCTCTTTTTAAAAGGTTGACGGACTTCTTTTCTATCACAAGCAGACCCACTATACCCCCGGCAGCACCCCGCTGGTGGGCTGGCTCCGGCCTTACATGGTACCTGAAATCCTGGGGCTCGCCGTGCCCGCCACTGCGCTCACTGCCAAACCGGACTACGCCGGGCGCCAGCTCCAGCAGATCATTGAGAGCAAGAAGAGTAAAAAGCTGGCAGCGGTGGAGGGTGACCCGAGCAGCGCGGCGGCTGCGAGGAACGGACATTACGAGCTGGAACACTTGTCCACCCCTCAGCCAGCAAACTCTCCGGAGGGCCGGGACGATGCAGTGAGCCAGATGGAGAATTAGGCTGCTGGGACAGGAACGGTTGGGTAAGGAGAAAGCAAAAGGTTCCCCGTTTCTCCCTGAGAGAGGGGGCAAAGGTAATGATAGGATGGTTCTGTTTAACGGGCACGGAAGTGGAATGCCTTGCTCCAAGTGCTGCTGGACTTTTTATTTTATTTTATTTTTTTATTATTATTATTACTGATTCTTTTTCCCCCCCCAGGGCTTCTGTGAGGCCTTAGCAGGATTGTCTGGTTCTTTGCTG
>VZSF01010429.1:14080-25201 GCA_013398295.1 Chionis minor
CCCTGCCCCCAGCTCCGTCTCCGCAGGGTTTCCGGCACCGCGCTCATCCCAAAGGCCTTTGCAGGGCCCGTGCCGTGGGCGCCGGAGCGAGCGGGAGGTGCCGAAGCCTGGGATTGGGATCGTGCACCCCCAAACTGGGGGGGGGGGCGCAGCTGTGGGTCCCCCAGCCTCTCCTGGCAGCACCCCCCCCCCAACCCCCCCATTCCCGGGGGCAGGCTCTCGTGGGGATGCGTGTGCACGCGCTTCCCACGCCCCAGGCCTCCCGTGACGTCCCGGCTTCCTCCGCCGGCTTTGCGTCACCGCGGGAGGATGTTGCTCGGCTCTGGGAGAGAGCGGGGCCGATAAGCCGGACGGGGTTCCTCGGGTGGCCACAGCAACCTCTGCCTTCTCCCTTCCTTCGTCCTCGTCCCACAGGGATGCCCACCCAGGGCCGCATCCCGCCGGTTCCCCACCGGACGGGGATGCAGAGCCAGGGCTGGGCACGCTGCCGGAGGCTGCCTGGAAGCCGGGGTCCGCTCTTCCCCATGGCAATGCTCGGCATCGCATCGGCCACCTGGATGGCTGCGAGAGAAAGGGACCAGCTGATCCATTTTCTGTTCATTTAGGCGGGTTTCTTTTTTTTTTATTTAAAAAAAACCCCATCCTTCATTTCTCCAGGGAGCTTTTGGAGGGTTGGTACAGAGACCTCTGCTTCCCAAAATCCCCCTGGCTCTCCACAGGGCCGGAGCTGGAGGACTCCATCCCGCAGCCCATGCCGGTGCTGGGGAAATGCAGCACTCCCAGGTTTTCTCCTCCACCGCGCCTCCCTCTTCTTATCTCCCAGGAGTGGTGCTGCTGTCTCCGGGGTAATAAAATCTCAGGGAGCAGGGAGTGTTGTGCCCTGTGTCCCCGTGATTTGTGTCATGGAGGAGGAAAAGCTTCCGGCAAACGGGGTTTTAGAGGACCCCGCTGTGGTGGGGAGGCTGGGTCTGCAGCGAGAGCCGTGGCCGGGCTCCCCCAGCCGGCGTCCTGGGAGAGGGATCCCAGATGGTCAGTTTGTGCGGGAATATCGGGTGGAGAAGAGGAAGGGATGTTTGCAGGAACGGCTCCAGGTTTAGATCGTCAGGCCGGGCTGGGGGAAAGGCTGGGCTTGGTGGCTTGGAAGCCAAAATAGTGGATATTTCTCTCTTTCCAGGGGTCGGTGTTGGTTGGGGCTGGGATGTCCCCCTCCCGCCACCACTTCATCCTCCTTGGGACCAGCAGGATCTCCTCCGCTTGCTCTGGTCTCCCTTGTTGCCCAAACCAAGTGTGAAGAGCTGCTCCTCTGGCCGCTCCCCACTTGCCGGGGCGGATGGGGGAGCGGAGGAGGGGGAAGCTTCACCCCTCTCCTCTCCCCACCAGCTTCGGGATGTCTCCTGCTCCTTAGGATCACTGCAGTTCCCTCCCCAGACTATCCCTGTGGAGCCAAACTGATTTTCCCCATGGGTTTTCAGCCCGGCTGCGATTTTCACAGGACTTATTTCCGCCCCTGCCCGAGGGCTGAAGCAGGAGGGTGGGTTTGCTCCAGGGCAGGAAGGCTTGCAGAGCCCCCGTCTTCCCACGGAGGTGGCTTTGTCACCACCCTGCCCTGGCGTGGCCAAGCGAGGACCCCGGTGACGCCAGCAGCGCTCCAAAGGCCGGCATTGTTCCCAACGCCCGGCCACGGACCCGTTTTGCTCGTGGAAACGGGGCTTCTCTTCTCGCTGTGGCTCTCTGGGCCACGGGCTTCGCTGCCAGCACGTGGAGCCATCCCTGCCGCGCTTGGCTCAGCGCCTGTATAAATCCCGATAGGATCGGGGCCAGAAATGATGATGAGACCCGGTGGAGTGTGCAAGGGGGCAGAAGGGGGGGGACAGAGCGAGAGCTGGTATTGATGCTCAGCTCGGTGACCCGCCTGCTGTTCAGTGTCAGTACTGGGAAGTTTGGGATTTTATTTTGCCCTCGGAGAAGGCAGGGGAAAGCTGGAATTCCCAGCTGAGCTGCCCTGCGAAGGCGGCGCTTGTTCTCCTGGGTCTTCCCCCTCACAAAAACATTTAAAAATATATAAAAAATCCCGGTGTCCCTCGTGATGGGTGCTGGAAGTGGGATGGCATGACGCGCCAATGGGTTAGATGTTGAGGAAGGAGACCCCGACCACACGTTGCGTCCTCCCCCTGCCGCCACCGTCCCCCTCGGGGCGTCCCTTCCCACATTCTCGGGGCACCTTTCCCATGCTCAAGTCGTGGCATGGGCTCTGGTCTCCGTCCGAGGGCAGCGGCAGCGCTCCTGGCGCTTGCCCCCATCCCCGTGCCCTCCTGCAGGTGCTGGGGAAGGAGCAGCGCCGCTCTTATTTTGGGTTTGCACATCTCCAGCCTGGCGGTTTTGGGCAATGGGAGGCCCCCAAGGGGCTCCCTGGCAAAGCGGGGGTACACCCAGGGACGTTCCCCCACCTTAGCTCACGGATAGGCTTGTATTTTTCTATACGTACGCGTGGATGTGCCTTAAGGCTGAGGACGGTTTCCGTATTGCTCCATTTATTCTCCCGTCGCTCTTCAAGAGAGGAGAAATGACGAGAAATTTGGTCCAGGGAAGAGTTGCTTTTATTTTGGCAAAGTGGAGGCTGCTGGAGGTGAAGCCGTTGGGGATAAAGGCATCCCATAAGTACAGCTCCCAGGAAAAGCTCCCGCCAGGAGGTGGGAATGCGAGGCAGGGGGTGTATAACGCACCATCTCCTTTGCTCCCCGCTTTGCCTGCTCCCCTCCAGCCCTTCGCCCCCAGCCGTTGGGGAGACGGAGGGGCTGTGGCACACCGCTGTGCCGGGAGGGCTCGAGACGCTTAAAGGGGGTTTTTGCGAGGGCTTGGACCTGGGCTAGCAAAATCAGATTCCTCCCGCCGCTCTTGGCGGCAGGTCCAGCCCAATTCCACGAGTTCCTTCCTGGCGGGTGCTCTCCCGGTTGCCCTGAGGGACTGCAGTGCCAAGTTAAGGAGCTTCTGGCTGCCATGTGCACAGGGGGTCTGCGTTGGCCCTCAGTGGCCGCTGGCAGCCGGGGCGAGCTGGTGCCCCTTCCAAAAACGCCTGTGGCGATGCCAGGTGGGCCGCGGAGAGACCCCTGGGATGAGCCGGGCTCCTACAGCTCATCCCACGAGAGGGGCTTGCTGCTGCCGCCGAGCCTTGCATCGCCGATAAACCCCGGCCCTTCGCTTCCTCCCGTCGGAAGTCATTAACGCCGACGAGCTTTTCTGGCTGAATTGCTCCCGGTAACTCCGTGCCGCTGCCTGACATCCAACACCGCCGCCTGCCCGCGCTCCCTGCTCTGGGAGCCAGCCTTCAGCCCTCGCTGTCCCTCCTCCTCCTCGCGCCGTCATCGCCGTCCTCCACGCTTGCGAGGATGGAAACTCTTCCATTTTGGGGTGTGCCGGGTTGGGAGTGGGGTGTTTTTTGGGACCCCCCGCTCCATCCTGCCCGCATCCGCATCCATACGTGGTGTGTGCTGTCTCCCTCGGGAATATGGGACAAGGGGGACAATCCGCAGCAGAAAGCAAAGCTGCTTCCGTTATCTTGGCGTTCAGAAACCCCGAGCCCACACAGCTTATAAAAATAATATATTTTGGGTGGGTTTTTTCGCTCACCTTCAGGGCTTTTAAGCCTGCCAGGAGGTCGCAGGTTGCGTTTCGTGACTCTGCTCCATTGGAAAAGTTTCTTTCTCAGTTTCCCACCGTTCCAGGTGCGTGCGGTGCCAGCACTTTGGGAGGGGAGCACGTTGGTGTGGGAGAGCCCTGGTGTGTTACGGGGCTGTGGGGAGCAGCGGGAGCATCCTGGGCCCCCTCCCTGGGCTAAACCCTTCTCGTCTGGTCTTCTGCGGCCGCGTGAGACTGGCCTTACTGGGTGAGCCGCTCCGTGTCCTGTAGCACGTGGAAGTGTTGTCCCTTGATGCCGGTCTCGCTCGTTATCCATCTTCCCATGGCTGGGTTCGCTGCTCCACAGTGGAGGGTGCTGCGCCCAGGTTGCCATGTCTAAACAGGAGTTTGCCACCTGGAAAATCCTCCTTTCACTCCCTGTCTCCCTTCTAAATGCCTCCCCCAGCCCCAAGGCCAATTCTCCCCTTCCAGCACTCCTAGCACACGCTCCCGTAGCTCTCCCGGAGGAGCTGCCGGCTTTGCCAAGCCACGCTCAGACCCTGCCTGTGCACCACGGAGCTCCCATGGGGACCAAGGCGGCTCCTGGGGTCGTCCTCGTCCTCCTCCTCCTCCTCCTCCCATCTCACTTCGCGCCCCTCGTCTCTCCCGCAGGCGACCAAGCAGTTCCTGGAGGAGATCAACAAGTGGACGGGCCAGTACAATGTGTCCCCGCTCTCCTGGAACGTGGCTGTCAAGTTCCTCATGGCCCGCAAGTTCGACGTCCTGCGGGCCATCGAGCTCTTTCACTCCTACCGGGTAAGCGAGCGAGGCCGGGGCTCCCAGAGTTGCTCTGCCGGAGTTCTCCGGCGCCAAGGAAGACCCTCCTCTTGCCTTCTTTTTTCCTCTCCCCACCCTCCCTTATGTGTTTTACGCGGCTGGAAAATCCTTTTTCAGCCAAGGCGAGTCACCATGGAGATCTCGCCGACCCCGATCTCCTCCCCTCCGCGGAGCACAGTGTGCGTGCTCGCAGGGTGCCCTCCCGGCTGGCTGGAGAGCATCCCCCTCCCCACCCCCATACGTAATGGATATATATGCATATATGCCTTTCCCATCCCCGTTTTGCAACGCTGCTTTTCCCCCCACCCCGCTGGGAGTTGCGGTGCTGCAATCCCCCTGCTGGAAAACGGTGGAGCTGGAGGTTGCCCTGCTGGGCTGCAGGACCCTCATCCTTAGTCTTTTTGGGGTGGAGGAACCTCACCCAGGGGTTCCTTGGGGTGCAGGACCCCCATCCTTGGTCTTTTTGGGATGCAGGACCCCCATCCTTGGTCTTTTTGGGGTGCAGGAACCTCCTTGGTATTTTTGGGGTGGAGGAACTTCATCCATGTGTTTCTAAGGGTGCAGCACCCCTAAAGAAGACCCTTCTCCCTCTTTTTTTTTTTGGTGGGTGCAGGTGGACCTGTCGGGAGCAGGTGGATTTCCACCGGGTGGCCTCCAGTTTTGGGGTGGAGGAGGGCTCGGAGGGCTGGGTGGCCCAGGGGGCCCCATGGTGGTGGGTGGAGGGCTCTCGGGGTGCTAACGTCGTCGGCCGGCCGTCACGCCGGCTTTCTTCCCGCAGGAGACGCGGCTGAAGGAGGGCATCGTGAAGCTGAAGCCGCACGAGGAGCCACTGCGCTCCGAGCTGCTCAGCGGCAAGTTCACCATTCTGGTAGGTAGAGGTGTGTCCCTGCCCTCCCGAATTACTCCCAACCGCGCGGCTCGTCCCGGCGCCGCTCCGTACAGGAGCCTGACCTTGTTTCCTTGCCAGAGCGTGCGGGATCCCTCAGGAGCCTCCATCGCCCTCTTCACGGCCAAGCTGCATCACCCCAGCAAGAGCGTGCAGCACGTGGTGCTCCAGGCGCTCTTCTACCTGCTGGACCGGGCAGTGGAGAGGTGAGCCGGGCTACCATGACTTACGGCGGTGGGTCCCCGGGGAGCCCCTTCCCTCCCAGGGGTTGGGGGGGAGATGCTGATGCGTGCTGAGGTTTGGATGAAATCCCGCCGAAAGGCTTTGCGGGGAAAAGATGCGCCGTCCCTTCCGTGTGCGGAAAGTTGTGGCCAAGCCTGTCTGCGTGCCACCGGTCACTCCTGGTGCTAGTTAGGGGAGAGAAAGAGGCGGGGTCACCGCTCCCTGCGGCTTGAAGTTCCCAGTCTTCCCTCGGTTTGAACTCAAGGCGGTCATCCCCGTGGCGGCATTCAGCCAAGGAAGCAAATCCCCTGAGCTCTTCCGGGCTCTTTGCAGCCTTTCCCCTGCCCACATCCAGGTTTCGGTCTAGCAAAGCCCCCGATTCCCGCAGCCTTGGGCCGGGGAGGAGGCAGCCCCGCCGCCGGCGAGACGTAACGTGAGCTCTGCCAAAAATACAAAGCTGAGACATCCTGCTCATCCTGCGGGGCTGTTTCCATTTCTGAACTCACCCAGCCCGGGCGGTGCGGCTGGGACAGGATTAAGTCACGGGCCGGGCTTAAATGAGGGTTGTAGGAAGAGGTGGTGGAGCAGCTGGGAAATGCGGAAGCGAGCTTTGGGGTCTGCGTGTCCTTCTGGAAGCACAGACAGGGATTTTTTGGGGGGGTCAGCAAGCTGAAAGAGGAGGTTGGCGTGGGGCAGATCCAACCCTGAGCGGTTGGATGCTGCAGGGTTGACGTTGCTTTTCTTTCCCCACTCTCTCAGCTTTGAAACCCAGAGGAATGGGCTGGTGTTCATCTACGACATGGCGGGTTCGCAGTACACCAACTTCGAGCTGGACCTCAGCAAGAAGATCCTCAACCTGCTCAAGGTAACGACCGGAGGGCGACGCGGTGTCCGGAGATGTCACCTGGGCCACTCGCTCACCACGTAGGTGAAGTCCCGTGGTTTTTGGCGTCAGTTCTCGTGCCAGACCGCACTGACCACGTCTCGGCCGAGGAGCACCGGCTCCAGCCCCCTAGGACCTCAGGAAGGCGTTGGGAGCCAGCCACGCTGGACCCGGCCAGGGCTGCGGGGTCCTGTGGGTGGGAGGGGTTCAGCTGTCCCCGCGCCGGATTCTTCTCGCAGCTGCTGGCAGCGCTTTTGGGAAAACAGATGCAAATTATTTTTTAATCGTGCTGGCATTTCGTGCCTCCTCCCTTCTCCGGAAAAAAGAAATAACAGTAAATATTGGCCGGGGTGTGTTCTCCGCACAAATCCCTGCTCCCAGGCTTCACCTCTCCCCTGCGGAGCCAAGCCCTCTGCCTACCTAATTCCAAGGAAATAATTTGTTTCCTTATTGGAGCATAAAAAAAAAAAGCCTGGCTGCGCGCAAGGCACGCTTCAGATGCGGGCGTTGCCATCTCGAGGTCCCTTTGCTGGTCGTCACCTCTGCTGGGACATGACCTCCTCCTCCTGGTGAAAGGGCGAGGAGAGGGGTTGGTTCCTCCCTGGAGACGTGGATCTGACCCGGCCCTTCTTGCCTGCAGGGTGCCTTCCCGGCTCGGCTCAAGAAGGTTTTCATCGTGGGAGCGCCCATGTGGTTTCGCGTGCCCTACTCCATCATCAGCCTCCTGCTGAAGGAGAAACTGCGGGAGCGGGTGAGTGCGGATGTCCATCGTCCCCCCCGGCTCGGCACAGGACCCTCGGTGGGGAGGGCTGAGGGCTGTTTTCCCTTTGGGACAGGAAAGGGACAGCAGCTTGTGCCCCTCAGCCCTGTCCGCTGGGAAGCTGCTGAGCCCGAATCCGTGGGGAATAGAGGCTTCCTCAGCCTGTTTCGTAGGGGCCGAGCTGTTTGGGGATTTTTCAGCAAATACCTTGAAGCCCTTTTGAAATCGCCTACGATTTCTCCCTCTGTTGTGAGGCTGCCAGCGGCAGCGAGTGGAGGCGACGGTAAATAACGAAAAGGAAAGGAAATATCTGTTGGGCACGCCGGAGGAAAGGGAAACTTAAATACCCGCACTCAGGCGCTACCTGGCAAGGCCAAAAGTACCCCCAAAAAAATCCCCTCGGCGTCAGTGGTGCTGCTGATAGAGCCCGTTTCCAGCCCGACGTCTCCCTGGGCTGGACTTTGCCCTTTGGCTTTTTGGGAGGAGCTTGGAGCCACCTGCAAATTCAGATCTGGGTGTCACTGTGGGGTACGCAGGGTGACGGGGGGGGAGCACCCACTGGTGGCATTCTCCTGGGTGCCCTCCCGGGGCAGGGGAGGAAGGGGGAAGACGCCGATGCTGTCGGGGGTGGGAAGCTCCGGGTTCCATCAGGACCGTGCCACGCCATTGGCATCCCTGTCCCCATCGCCAGCGACCCCTCTCCATCCTTCTGGGCGTCACCCCTGCTCCTCCTCTTCCTCCTGCAGGTGCAGATGGTGAAGATGTCGGAGCTGAAGGAGCACCTGCCCCGGGAATGCCTCCCCGAGTACCTCGGGGGGTCCCTCAAGCTGGACCCTCTGAGCTGGAACTGCCGGTTCCTGCCCCAGCAGAATGGGCATCCCGACCCCCTGGACGAGCTCATCCTGGTGCCGCTGGTGGCCCCCAAAGATAACGGCTCCGTCCACGTCCCCGGGCCCAAGTCCGTCACCCTCCAGGAGCTGCTGGATCACGTCAGCCGCAAGCAGAAGCGGGGCATCTACGAAGAGTACGAAGATATTCGGCGCAGGAGCCCGGCCGGCACTTTTGTCTGCTCTTTGTGAGTTCGGGGGGGAAAAGGAGGTGGGTGGGGGCCAGCGTCGGGGGCACCTCTCTTGCTCCAAAAAAAGCTGGGTGCCCCCCGTGCTCCCCGCGCTTCCGCTGCTCGGTGGCAGCCCAGCCGCCTCTTTGGGGTGCGGTGCTGTGGGTGAGCAAGGGAGACCCCCAGCCTGGAGCCCTGTGCGGCTCCCGCAGCCCCCCCTCCCCCGGGGGGTCGGGGGGAACCGCGCAGGGGACGGCGGGGACCAGGACCTGGCCGGGACTCTGCTTCCCGAGGCTTTGGCCAGGTGATGGCAGCAGAGCCCAGGCTACGGGCAGCGGAGGCTTGCGCACAGGGAGGGATGCTGCTTTTTCCCTTCCCGCCTGGAAAACATCCCTGCTTCTGTCTCCCCTGCCTCACCAGGGCACCCTACAACCAGGAGAAGAACCGGTACGGGGACGTGCCGTGCCTGGACCAAACCCGTGTCAAGCTGGCCAAGCCGTACAGCCGCCCGGAGGTGAGCCACCTCGGGATTGAAACTTGGGTCCTGCTTGGATCTGCTGCCGCCATCCTGGCCGCGAGACTCCAGAAGGCTCATGCTATCCATGCTTTTCTCCCCGCAGCTGACCGACTACATCAACGCGAGCTTCATGGACGGCTACAAGCAGAGGAACGCTTACATCGGGACGCAGGGTATGGCTCCGAATCCCTGCGGGAGCCACCAAGGGGGTTCTTTTGCTCCTGATGAAGGCCTAGGCTTCACCTCCCCGCCCAGCATCCAGCCGCCAGCTGTGGGATGGGGATAGCCCGGGAAGAGGGCACTGCCCGGCAAGACCCCTCCTCCTCTCTGGGTGAACTTGCTCCTCTCCCAGTCCCCAGCTGGGAAGGAGCAAAGCTTCTCCTGGAAGAAGGCAAGAGGTCCATCTTCCTTCAGCTGCCTCCCACAAATCGGATCCTGGGCTCAGCAGCCCCCCGCGAGTCGCAGCGATGGCAGTCCCTTCTTCCTGCCCCTAATCCAGCCCCTGGCTTTTGTCCCACAAGCATCTGCCAGGATTGAAGCTGCATGGAGCAGAAAGGGGGGGCGGGATAGGTGCTGAGCCATAGGGATTCGGTGCTGAGGGAAGCCGAACCGGTGGCAGCTTGGGGCAGGGCTGGTGGGCCCACGGCAGGGTTGGTCGAGGGGGGCTGGCGGAAGTGGCTGGGCGAAAGGACTTCCCCAAATCCATCAGATTTTGGGCTGACAAACTGGGGGGGGGTTGTGTCCCCACAGGGCCTCTGGAAAACACCTACGGTGACTTCTGGCGCATGGTGTGGGAGCAAAACGTCCTGGTGATCGTGATGACAACCCGGTGAGTGCGCTGGGTGGGGGGCGACACAGCCCTGGGTTGGGTGGGCGGGGTTGTTTTTTGGCAAAATGAGTGTTTTTGCTGTTGGATGAGTAGCGCTGGGCATTCTGCTGTGACCCTGCAGCCGTGGTGCCAGCCAGAGCCCCGCGGGGTGGGGACACCACGTCAAGGATGGGAGCCCCAAGGGGATGAGGTGGGGGGGCACCAGGGCATGTCCTTAGGTGGGCGAGGGGGACGTCACCAGCTTGTCCTTCTGCTCCCAGGCTGGAGGAGGGGGGCAGAAGGAAGTGCGGCCAGTACTGGCCCCTGGAGAAGGATTTTCAGGTGTGCTTTGGTGCCCTGACCATCACCAACCTGGGTGTGGAGAACCTCAACCATTACAAGAAAACCATACTGGAGATCCACAGCTCGGAGGTGCGTGGCCGCAGCTGCCTGGCAGGGGATGCCACGGGGCTACTGGGGGTCCTCCGTGGCCAGGGGCAGAGGAGGGGAGAGGGTCTAACCCCCTGCTTTCCCCCAGACCAAGGAGCGGCGGCTGGTGTCCCACTTCCAGTACTTGAGCTGGCCGGATTATGGCGTCCCCTCCTCCGCGGCCACTCTCATCGATTTTTTGGGAGCCGTGAAGCAGCAGCAGAGGGTGGCGGTCAGCGCCCTGGGGCCTCGCTTCAAGGGTCACCCCGGGGGACCCCCGATCGTGGTGCACTGCAGCGCTGGCATCGGCAGGACAGGTAACGGGATAACCCCGCTGCTGGCACGCAGGTCTCGGTGGCGGTGGGACAAATCCAGCTTCCCCGCGGGGCATTTCCCTCTCGGGGACACGTTTGGAAGCTGGGGGATGCGTATCCACTGTTGGACCTTCTCCCGATGCCAGGAGGTGGGTGGCGGGGCTGAGGACTCGCGGTGGCGGCTCTTCGGTGGTTGACGCCGTCCGTGTGTCCCTACATCCCCGCCCCCCATCGTTGTCCCCAAGGTACCTTCTGCGCCCTGGACATCTGCCTGTCCCAGCTGCAGGACGTGGGGACGCTGAACATCTCCCAGACGGTGCTGCGCATGCGGACCCAGCGCGCCTTCAGCATCCAGACCCCGGAGCAGTATTATTTCTGCTACACCGCCATCCTGGAGCACGCCCAGCGCCAGGGTCTGCTGCTCGCCAATGTCAACCACGGCCGCGCCGCCCAGGAGAAGAGCTCGCCGGGACACTGAGACCCACCACCCCCCCGTCACCTACACCCACCCTTTCCCCAGCCCCTCTCCTCTCCCTTTTCCCATCCTCCCGGGGCTGCCGGAGCCCGCCGGGATTGGGCAGAGACAGCTGCCCGTCCTCTACTATTAGCACTGCTATCGAACTGTGCCTTATCCAACCCAAACCGGGTGGCTGCCGCTCGCCCCAGGGCGGGGGGGTGGAAGGCGATGCGGGAAGAGGCTCTGGCTCCTCTCCGCGGTATTTCTCTTGGAGGGGGATGCAGATTTGGTGGTTTTTCTTCTCTAAGAGTTGTTTTTTGGATATTTTTTTTAATT
>VZSF01010435.1:0-11733 GCA_013398295.1 Chionis minor
GTGCAGGCAGGGTGAGTGCAGGGCTCTACCCAAACCCACCCTGTGGTTCCCATTCCCAGAGCGCACTCGCGCCCGCGGCTGGGCAGGACCTTTTCTGGTTTCGCGCGGCGGCGGGTCAGAGCTGCTGGGTCGGGGACGCTCGTCCTGGGGCCCAGCGCTGCCCAGCTGGGCTGCAGGAGGTATTTCCAACCTCAAAATCTCAACATTTGGTGAGGGTGGGACATGGGGAAAGGTGCTCCCTGGTGTCTGTGGAATCCCCCCTTGTCACCGGGATTAAAAAGGACTGGGAAAACCCCACCGAGTAACGGGATGAGTCCGAGAAAGGTGAAGGCGCCATAACCAAGGGGTTATTTGGGGATAGGTGAGCTCCTTCTCACCTGAAGTTGGTGCCAGCACCCTTGAAAAAAAGCCATTTTCCTCCAGCTCTGCCTCACCGGTTCTGCCTGCCCAGAACCCCAGCCTGATCTCCAGCAGCTCCCTGTCCCCAAGGGGCTGGCACGTGTCCCCTCCTGCTGTGACCCTCCCCGGGGACTGCCGCGCACTGCCGGAGCCCGGTTCCCCGCCTCTCGCCCGCTTCGATTTCTTGATTAAAATAAAATCATTGCAGGCAACACGTTTCAATTAGCAGGACTCCGGCGCCCGCCGGCCCCCGACAAATTGATATGATTTGCTGCAAAGGGAACTTTTGGGGCCGATCGATAAACTAGAGAGTGTTTAATTAAGAGGGAGCCCTAAAACTCGTTGCGTTGATCAGCTGCAGGTTTATCTTAATTAGCAGCAGGATGGCGTGTGGTTCCGGGCCCCCGCGCTCCCAGAATCCTCACAGCTTCCATGGCGGAACCGCGGTAAGAGCTGAGAGGGGAAAGCGGGGTGTTAATGAGGGTGGGTCATTAACGGGGGCTTCTATTAGCGTGGGAAATAGCCCTTACAGGAGGAGGACGGGCTGGGGAGGGTGCTCCAAGCTCCACGAGTCACCTGGGTTTGGGGGTTTGGATGTTGCTGGTCCCCAGGTTGCCCAGAGGTTTCTTGCGGAGCGCGCTGGGAGTTGCGGAGCCCTTGCCACGCTTGGAAGCAATGCTGAGCCCCACGGCCAGGCTTGCTCACGGCTCTCGCTTCGTTTGGAAGTCACCATTGATGAACGGCTGGTGTGAAGAGGAGAGCCTGGAGAAGAGAAGGTTGAGGGGAGACCTTCTCACTCTCTACAACTCCCTGAAAGGAGGTTCTAGCCAGGTGGGGTCAATCTCTTCTCCCAAGGAACAAGCGACAGGACAAGAGGAAATGGCCTCAAGTTGTGCCAGGGGAGGTTTAGGTTGGATATGAGGAAAAACTTCTTTACGGAAAGGGTTGTCAAGCCTTGGAAGAGGCTGCCCAGGGAGGTGGTGGAATGGCCGTCCCTGGAGGTATTTAAAAGCCTGGCAGACGTGGTGCTGAGGGACATGGGTTAGGGGTGGGTTTGGCAGTGTAGGTTTGTGGTTGGACTTGGTGATCTTGAAGGTCTCTTCCAACCCAAGTGATTCTGTGATTCTATGAAAAGCCTGGATGCGGTTTGCTGTCGGGGGACGGCTCCCCCCAAAAGGATGGGGCGAGGATGCTCCGGGTGCTGGACCAGCCGGAGCAGCGAGAAGCACTCGGAGCAAGGCAGGAGCGTCGGGCTGAGCTGAGGGCGCTGCTGGCTCAGCCCTTCCATGCCCCATATGCGGATTCCCAGGCCTGTGCCACCCGCTCCCCGCGGACCGTGGCCGTGCCTCGGTTTCCCCACTCGTGCAGCCGGGCGTCAGGCTGCTGCCCTGCCCTTGGGATGCCCTTGGTGCTTTGCCGCGAGCGCCGGGGGAGCTGCGGCCACAGACGACTCGCCGCGTTTGTGCTGTGGCTCCGTGTTTTCCTTAAGCTTAGTGTTTTCCTGGGATCCAACGAGGCTGAAAAACACAGGATTTGCTTTTCACACGGAGGGAATGAGCTCGAGTAATGGCGCGTTTCACCAAAGCAGCGTTTCACCTGCCGGGGTGGCTCCGGCAGAGCTTTGCGGTGCCATTAGCAGCCCTCACTCATCCTCGGGGAGACCGCAGTGTTTGCCCCTAATTTTGCCTCTCCTGGGGATGAAGACGGATTTGGTTCGAGCAGGCTGTTTCCCAGCTCCTTCTCCTTCAGCCTCTCCCAGCTTGATGGGCTGGATTTACGGAGCCGTGCAGCGTCGCAGCCCACGGGCGTGAGCCACCATCCATCGGCTGCTCTTGGAGGCTCTTCCCATCCCCATCCCTCGGCTCGGAGACTCTCTGGTACCCAAAACTCGCAGCCTTCACATCCAGCTCCTGCTAAGCAGCTCTGTCAACAGCCACCAGATCGATGGACGGCTATAAAACCCCGAGCACCGCGCTCCTTGTATCATTTATTATTTACATTCCTCAATTTAAAAGATTTACAGCCGGGTTGTAAGTATTTCCAAAGGCTGTTTCCTCGGAGAGTTTAAATAGCGTGGAAGTGAATTAAGCCTCAACACAAACAGCCTCGGTCCCGGCCCCGCGGATCCGGGCTCGGCTGCTCTGTGGCTTTGCAGCACCTTTAATCGAAATTGGGATCCTGCCGGCACGGATCCAACAGATCCAATCCCGAGGGTGGGGTAGGGGATGGGATACCACGGTCCTCAGCTCTGCCTTTGGCTTTCCGCCCGCTGCCAGGATGGAGCCGGCTAAAATAGATGTTCATTAGAGCCCTCGCTAAGCCGATTCGAGTGCGTGATGCTTTATGGATGGGGAAACTGAGGCACGGCCGGCGGTTGCACCCGCAGATGCGGTAGCCGCGCCTCATCCTGGGGAAACACTTCCGGAAGGACTTTTGCCACCTCATTTATTTCCCCCCCTGTAATTAGGACACATTAAGTCGGGCTGAATGGGCAGGAACACTGCCCTGGGGCAGCCCCTGCGGCCATAACCCCCAGGGGGGGCTCCATGGAGCACCAGGGCGGAGCTCCCCGAAATCCAGGTCACTGTGGGGAGCTGCTGGAGAATGGAAGGGGATGGAAATGGATGTAAAGCCTGTTTTCTCCTGCGATTTTCAGGATAAACTCCCACTTCTCCGTCAGGATGAGTCTCGTTGCACCGGGAGGGGAAACTGAGGCATGGCGCCGTGGGGAGGACTCGGGGCCCCAGCATTCGCGGGGTTTTTCGGGCGAATCTGGGGCATCTCAAAGAGCAATGAGACAGGGCCGGGCTGTCAGAAAGATAAATGTAAAGAGGTTTTTCGGTTTGCGAGGCCACTGGAGACTCACCTCGCTGCAGCCCTGTCCCCGCGCCCTTGGGGAACGCAGTGTCCCATGCCCCCCAAAGTTCCCTAAAAGTCTCCTAAAAACCCACAGCCTCATCAAATCTCCATTTTTTAACTTAAAACCACCAGCGAATACTCCACGCTCTTCCCTCACCTTTGCTACCACCTTTCTTTACGCTAATCCCGTAATTAAGAGTAATAGACCCCGAGCCGGTAGGAAATAGAGCCATAAATAAGTGCTGGGGTAACTGGTAGTTCACACCAGCTACCGTCCCTAATTTTGCATGCCATGCGGTTTATTATTAAGCTGCATCACGCCCTTATTTATGGATCGCAAATGATAACGGCCATCAAACCCCAGTGGCGTTAAACAGGGGAAGGCACGCAAAAAGCTGGCCAGGACGGGCAGAAAAATCACTTGCAGAAAACTGGGGGATCCCATCCGTGTCCTGAGCAGGAGGTTTTCCCTGGATAAGCTGAGCTCGGGGATAAACCAAGCCCGGAGGGTGATTTTCAGCAGTGCCCGAGAACCGAGCCATGGGGAAACTGAGGCACAGAAGGTGCTGGCGGGGCGACAAGCTGACATCTCCCTGCTGCCCCTTCTCACCTCCAAATATTCATCACAACCCTTCACTCGCCGCCACGCACCCCCCCCCCAGCCACCAGCCAATGCATCATGCAGACGTTTCAGCCTATTGCAACTAATTATCCACGGGATTCACCATTAATTACCGGCTGCTCTTTGCCTTTAGCATCCCGGGAGCCGCTGCGGTGACCGACGCTCTGCTTTAACACCTGCAACCTCCTTTGCTCTGTTGCAGGTAGCGGCGCTGGAGAGGCAAATCTTTGATTTCCTGGGCTACCAGTGGGCACCCATCCTGGCTAATTTTTTACACATCATGGCCGTCATTTTGGGTATTTTTGGGACCATCCAGTACAGATCCAAATACCTCATGATGGTAGGTAGCGCCGCGGATGCTGCTTCCCGCGCCCAGATGCGGCATCACCACCCCCAGGTCCCCTCCCGTATCCAAACCCGAATCCCTGTGGATCCGGCAGGATACAGCGAGCGGGGTGGATGGGGGGGGATGGAGCAGGGAAGGTCCCTTGGGCATGGCGTGCCCTGACTGTCCCTCTTCTCGGCAGTACGCGGTGTGGCTGGTGCTGTGGGTCGGCTGGAACGCCTTCATCATCTGCTTCTACCTGGAGGTCGGACGCTTGTCGCAGGTAACCACCCCCCCGGCACCCCCGGCTGCCTCCTCTTCCTCCCTCCATCCTCCTTCCCTCCATCGTTCCATCCTTCCCACCCTCCTGCCGCTTTCCCTCCTCCTCCTCCTTCCCCTGCCCCACAAAAAGGGACCCAGAGCCTGTGGGTGCCCCCACCCTGGTGGCAAAGCACCCACCGGGGTGCAGCGCCGAGCACCCAGACCTGCGTGGGACGGACAGACAGACGGTCCCGGCCGAGGTGGCGGTGGCGGGGGGAGGCTTGGAAGAAGGAGAGCAAAATTAATGAGGCCGACGAGTCGGGAATTGCACGGCGCTCATTAATCACCGGCGGGCCCTCGGCACCGCCCAGGGTTTATGGAGTGCAGAAATTGGCCGGCGTCGTTTCCTAACGTGCCAGCAAGGAGATGAAGCGATGAAGGGACACGGGGACCGGGGACAAACAGTGACGGGAAGGTTTGGGGCAGGGTCTCCAGCAGCGTGGCTCGCGGTGCAGGCAGGGAAAGGCACGGCAGCGGGGTGGGAAGGAGGAGACACCCCTCCTGCTGCAAATTCCCAGTTTTCTGGGGCTCTCCTGGGGCTCTGCAAGTGCTGCTTGGCCTCGGAACACCCGGCAGCAGCAGGACAGTGGCTGGACATCATTAATGGCTTTGAAAAGTCCATCCTGGTGGTGACGGGGGTGAGGATGTGAGCGGGGTCGTGCCTTTCCGCGTCACTCCGCCCCACCCTGGGCTATTAAATTATAGTTCTTACACAAAAAAGAGCAAAACCGAATGCAGGGATGATGCGTCGCTACGTGGTTGGAGCATCCTCAGCATCCACGGGTCGGGGTACCCGTGCCGGGATGTGCCCTGCTCCGGCATCCCGCTCCCAGCTCTGAGCGTGCCATTCCCTGCCCTGAGCTTGGGACATCCAGGGCTGCAGGGAAACAGGCTCCGGCTCGCTCTGCAGCTGCCCACAGCGGGGAAAGGGCTTCCCGGGGGGAATCGCAAGGACAAAATCACCTTCCCGTGTCGCTACAGGTCATTTGAGGCTCTTCTAAAAAGCTGAAATGCCGCATATGTGGAGCAGGCAGGGAGGATGCAATAGGGGAGGATTCACTCCCACCAGGCGTTTTTGCTGGAAATCCCCAATCTCTCAGTGACGCCGCAGTGCCAGAACACCCCCTCCTTGTGCTTCCCACCGCCTAAACCCACATCCTTTGGTTTTAGAAACCCAAACCCGTTTTCTTTCTATATTTTTTCCTCCCCGCCCACAAAAATCTTTTCATCCCAGATCGGTGACTTCCTACAAGGGACGTTCCACAGGTTTCCCCTTGCAGGCCCAGGGGCTGGGGGTGCAGAGAGGGACTGGGAGGACCCTCCGTGGGGTGGGTGCTCACCCAGCTTTGCCCGGAGGACCCTCCGTGGGGTGGGTGCTCGCCCAGCTTTGCCTGGAGGACCCTCCGTGGGGTGGGTGCTCGCCCAGCTTTGCCTGGAGGACCCTCCGTGGGGTGGGTGCTCACCCAGCTTTGCCAGGAGGACCCTCTGTGGGGCATGGGAGGAAGCCACAACACCCCGGGAGTGCCAGCTGCAGGTCAGGGGGATGCAGGGGTTCGCTGGCCACGCTGCATTGACATGGTCTGAGTGGGTGCAACGCTCGGGGAACATCCTCGGGTTGGAAAAGCCCATTTTCTGTCCACCTCCTCTGCAAAAACCTCAGCTCCACGGTCCGTGCCTCCTCTTCTGCTCCCCTCCTGCAGGACCGAGACTTCATCATGACCTTCAATACCTCACTGCATCGCTCCTGGTGGATGGAGAACGGGCCGGGCTGCCTGGTGACGCCGGTGATGAACTCCAACCTGGCGCCCGAGGACCATCACGTCATCACCGTCAGCGGCTGCCTGCTCGACTACCAGTACATCGAGGTAGTGAGCAGCGCCATGCAGATATTCCTGGCGGTAAGGGCAGCTGACGGCACCTTTCCTCCTCATCCCTCATCCCAAACTGTGAAGCGAGAGAGGAGGGATGATGGTAGGGACCAGGGCGGGCAGAGCCGCCGTGGCCCAGCTGGAGATGTCCCACCATCACACACCCAGTTTATAGCGTCAAGGGGGGTGTTGGCTCAGGGCTGGGAAGAGGGGAGCCCGTGGCAGCACCCTGGGGGCGCTGCCCACCCCAAAGCCTGGCACGCTGTGGGCTGGGTGCTGCAGGAAAGGGGTGTACTGGTGTGACGCACCCAGGCGCTGCGCTGCTGGAGGGTGAGCCGTGGGAAAGGGAGGGTCCCCCCTTCCTGCCAGCTGTCACCCCATGGGGAGGTGGGAAGGGGATGTACCTGGATGCAAAAGCTCCTGGAGAGCCTTAGGGGGTGGCAAGAAAATAAAGCTTTAAAGGGAAATTGGGGTCCAGAGCAGCTGCCACGCACCCGCCAAAGCGGGGCTCAGCACCCTCTGCGCTGCCCTCCCAGTGCGGTGCCAGCTCGTCCCTCCAAGAGCCACCACCCTTGTCCCCCTGGCGCAGCTGAAAGCATCTGACCTCGCTGCATCCCAAACCAGCACCCGGACCCGCCGGAGGTGGGCTCCAGCACCGCCAAGCCCTCATCCTGCCCAGGGTTTCCCCCAGGATGCTCCCAGGCATCCACCCCACAAGGACCCACCTCTGTCCCCCCGCCGACAGCGTGCCGGTCGCGTCGCCCATGGCCCCGATAACCCACGTCTCTCTGCCCGCTTTTGTTTCTCAGCTCTTTGGCTTCGTCTACGCCTGCTACGTCAGCAAAGTGTTCCTGGAGGAAGAAGACAGCTGTAAGTGCTGCTGCCATCAGTCATGGGGGGGCAGAGCCGCGGCGCTGCAAAATGGCCTGGGCTGACGCCGGGAATGGGGGAGTGATGCCGGCAGGTGAAGGGATCCCTTTAGTTGGGGGGTTTTGCCCCCTTTTTCCATCCCCGGTGAGGTGGATGCGCTGGGGTGTGATGTGCCCCCCCCCGTGTCACCAGCGGTGTCCCCCCTGCCAGCCTCCAGGAAGGTGCTGCGCCCTGGCCAAGGCTGGGAGAGGAGCGGGACGGAGCTGCTGCGCTTCCCGTGGGATTGCAGCGCTCACAGCCTTCGGGGACAGGAACGGGACCGGTTTCAACACATGGGGTGGGGATTTGCCCCCGCACCGGCTCACCAAGCGGCTGAGGTGGTCCCGGGTCCCCCGTCCCCACACCAGCATCACGGCACCGAGTCCAGCTCCCATGGAAGCCGGGATGCTCATCCCCGTGCGCGGCTGCTGAGGGCTGGATTCAGGGCCGGCATCGCTCTCGCTGCTCCCCGCTGACCCGCATGCGGAGCATCTCCTCCAGGACACGGCATCTCCCTCAGGTCCCTGCTCCCGTGGGATCGCCCTTGCTGTAAAAAGCCGCCTCCAAGCCCCGATAAATTTGCGGTGATCGGGGCGGATCCGGCCCCGCGGGAGCTGCAGGAGAGCCATCCTCCCTTCCCGCATCTCCCGGCGCCAGCCATCACCTGCCTCCCCCTTTCGACACCCCCCTGGGGCCTGGGGACGATGAAATGGGAGCGATGATGTCCCCTTGGCCAGCGTCCCCATGGACAGCAGGGCGGCAGCGCCCTCCTCCCCGCCCAGAGGCTTTTCACCCCAAAGCAAGGGGAAAACCAGCGATTTAAGCCAAGTTACGGGCTAATTTTTTTATACAATCCGTATTTGCGCTTTCCAATCTGACAACGATCCCCGCGAACACCCCCTGCGGAAGCGCGGAGCAGCCCCGGCCCCCGTGAGCCAGGCGGTTTAAGGCTGTAGCCATCCGACCGCATTAAATGCTCATCTGGCATTAATTAATCCGCGCCAGCTGGCAGCTCCCGGCAGCCGACCGCAGGCGGGGACGTGCCACAACCGCCGGCGCGGCAAAAGCCACCCAGATGCGCTCAGCGTCGGGCTCCATCCCGGCGGCATCGGGATCAGCATCCCTGCCGGTGCCGCGGGGCCCGGCAACGGTGCCAGCCCAGCCCAGCAGATGCCGGGGTTCAGCATCCCCGTGTTTTCCCCCGCTTCCGCTGCCGGGAACTTGGCGTAGCGGAACAGGAAAATCTCCGTGTGAAATTGGACACTGCCTGTGGTAATAACTTGTTTCTGTACCCGGGGAGCTGGCAAAAGGGTTTATCTGCCGCCGCCGGCTTTGAAGCGTGTTTGCATTCAAACAAACTCCCGCATTCAATACACTTTTAATATTAATGCTGCTGGAGCCCAAGATTCAAATGCATCTTTTTTAATGGAATATCTTATTAGATTTGGAAATGGATGGATGGCGTCAAAATTGAGAGCTGGCTGAATATTAAGTCGGGGAGATAAATATGCTGGGAGAACTGGGCTCCCCCGCCTCCAGCTCGCTGCTGTTTCTTGGACACCCGTGTGCGAATCCGCCCAGATCCCGGCTCCGTGGGGATTAGTTTATTCGTTTTTGGGAGATGGGTGGTGCTCCGGATCCTGTAGTGGCTTGGAAATCCTGGCTCGCTGCGCATGGTGCCCATTCCTGGGCTGGCCCCGTGGCCACTGGAGGGCTGAGGACTGGGGGCAGTGGGATGGGGGTGGGCGAAGCCGGGCCGCTCCCCGCCACCCATCGCCCCCGTTCCCACCATGGGAGTGGGAAGCTGAATATCCCCAAACAGGGATCTGCCATGGGATCTGCCGCCGCCGTCCCTCCGGGGAGTGCCTCCGGGTGGGTGATGGGCTGGAACTCGCAGCCATGAAGCTGATGTATCGGTGTCTGCAATTCCCCGAAATGACAGGCTCTCAGCGAGGTGTAATTCCCCCGTAATTCCCCTCAAATGCCCACTCTGGGCACAATAATGGGGTAATTTCACCCACTTTGTCCAGCCCGCGCCGCCACCGCCACAAGGGCTGTCGAGAGCAGAGCCGCAGGGATCTCCGCAAGTCAGTTCGGCTCCTTCCCTCCATTTCCCACCGGCACTTTCCTGGGATGCTGCCACAACCTGGGATGCTGCGGTGACCCCAGATTGTGCCATGACCCGGGATGCGGCACGTCCCTGGGATGTTGCTGCAGCGACCCGGGATGTTGTGCTTCCCTGGGATGGTGCATTTCCCTGCGATGCTGCCGTGACCTGGGATGCTGCAGTGTCCCGGGATGCTGCACTGACGCGGGATGTTGCAGTGAGCTAGGATGCTGTGCTTCCCCCAGGATGCTGGAGCTCCCCGGGATGCTGGCGTTCCCTGGGATGCTGCTGAGACATGGGATGCTGCTGGGACCTGGGATGCTGTGGTGACCCAGGATGCTCCTGCGTACTGGCATGTTGCATTTCCCTGGGATGCTGCTCTTCCCTATAGGATGCTGCGGCAACTTGGGATGCTGCACCTCCCCAAAATGCTGCAGTTCCCCGGGATGCTGCAGTTCCCTGGGATGCTGCTGAGACATGGGATGCTGCTGGGACCTGGGATGCTGTGGTGACCCAGGATGCTCCTGCGTACTGGCATGTTGCGTTTCCCTGGGATGCTGCTCTTCCCTATAGGATGCTGCGGCAACTTGGGATGCTGCAGTTCCCCGGGATGCTGGAGTTCCCTGGGATGCTGTGGTGGCCTGGGATGCTGCAGTGACCCAGGATGCTCCTGCGTACTGGCACGTTGCATTTCCCTGGGATGCTGCTCTTCCCTCGGATGCTGCGGCAACTTGGGATGCTGCACCTCCCCAAAATGCTGCCGCAACCCAGGGTGCCGCAGGGGCCAGGGGTGCGCCGGGGCGGGGGGAGGCAGGGAAATGGCCCCGCCTGGCCCAGCTCACCTCGCTGCTCTCCCCCCTCTCCCCCCTCTCCCCAGTCGACTTCATCGGCGGGTTTGACTCCTACGGCTACCAGGCGCCACAGAAGACATCGCACCTACAGCTACAGCCGCTCTACACGTGAGTCCGGCCGGGAATGCTCAGGGATGCTCAGGGATGCTGGGGGCCACTCAGGGATGCTGGGGGCTGCTTAGGAATGCTGGGGGCTGCTCAGAGATGCTGGGAGATGGTCAGGGATGCTGGGGCCACTCAGGGATGCTGGAGATGCTCAGGGATGCTGGGGGCTGCTCAGGGCTGCTCAGGGATGCTGGGGAATGGTCAGGGATGCTGGGGAATGGTCAGGGATGCTGAGGGCCACTCAGGGATGCTGGGGGCCACTCAGGGATGCTGGGGGTCGCTCAGGGATGCTGGGGTCGCTCAGGGATGCAGGAGCCCCTCCGAGGTGCCTCATCGCACCATGGCAACCCGGAAGATTCGGGTCTGTGAGGCCTCTCAGCCTCCATGCGAAGCTGCGGCGGGGCTGGGGCTGGGGCCGGGCACTTTGAGGGGGGGTCGTGCCCTTGTTTTGCTTTCTGCTGGCTTTTCTGTGCCGAGGCTCCAGCCGCCGGGGCCGCCCGGGGCGAGCAGCAGCTCTTCAGATAAGTGCAGCTGAGGTTTTTCCCCCCCGCCTCTCCCTCACCCATTAAGCTTAACTAGATAAACGCTCAAATGAGATAAGGCTGCGAAATCTAAAGGGATTAGCCTCGTGCGGGCTTTGCCGGGTGCCAAAAATTAATTATATTTTAAGCCTTCTATGCAAATTCAAGGGCACACCAGGCAATTAGAGATGCAGAGAGGGGGCCGTGGTGGAACAAATGAGTTCGTGATCCTGCTGGGGCATTTGGGCAAAGACGGGCTCTCGTGTGCCCGCCCCGGTGTATGGGTGGGGGGGAGCACCCATGGGTGCTGTGCCCCCTAGCACCGGGTTGGTTCTTGCCCAGGACTCCCCCCCCCCAACCCTCCGGGAGTGAGTGGGGCATGGCAGGACGGGAGCTTCCCGGCACAGGGACATGGGTGGTGGCCATGGGTGTCACGGGGGTGTCACAGGGGTGTCACCCTGGGGTGGGAGCGGTGCCAGCACCCACATCCTGGGGATGGACGTGGGGTGTCCTTCCCTCCCCCAGCCGGGTGCCCACCCTCGGGGGGGGCTCAGGAGAGCGTTGTCCCACGGATGGGACATGCCACATGGACGGTGTCCCCCAGGGAACCCGGTCAGACCTGCCTGGGGGGGACGGAGCAAAGCNACCCTGGGGTGGGAGCGGTGCCAGCACCCACATCCTGGGGATGGACGTGGGGTGTCCTTCCCTCCCCCAGCCGGGTGCCCACCCTCGGGGGGGGCTCAGGAGAGCGTTGTCCCACGGATGGGACATGCCACATGGACGGTGTCCCCCAGGGAACCCGGTCAGACCTGCCTGGGGGGGACGGAGCAAAGCCACCATGGCGAA
>VZSF01010438.1:0-23864 GCA_013398295.1 Chionis minor
AAACCTCCCCTGGTGCAACATTTGGCCGTTTCCTCTCATCCCATCACTTGTTCCTTGGGAGAAGAGCCCGACCCCCCCCAGCTACCCCCTCCTCTCAGGCAGTGGCAGAGAGCGAGAAGGTCCCCCCTCAGCCTCCTCTCCTCCAGGCGGAACAACCCCAGGTCCCTCAGCGGCTCCTCAGGAGACTTGTGCTCCAGACCCCTCTCCAGCTCCGCTGCCCTTCCCTGGACACGCTCCAGCCCCTCAGTGTCTGTCTTGGAGTGAGGGGCCCAAACCTGACCATGGGATTCGAGGTGGGGCCTCCCCAGTGCCCAGTCCAGGGGCACCATCACTGCCCCAGTCCTGCTGGCCACACCATTGCTGACCCAGGCCAGGATGCCATTGGCCTTCTTGGCCACCTGGGCACTCTGCTGGCTCATGTTCAGCCGTCGTCGACCAATGCTCCCAGGTCCTTTTCCACCAGGCAGTTTTCCAGCCGCTCCTCCCCAAGCCTGGAGCGTTCGTGGGGTTGTCCCGACACCACACTAATCACCGCTACGCTAATGACTTCAACCACGCTCATTTATACTCCCCACAGCCACCCCTGCCCCAGATGCACGGCTTGCCGTCCCCACGATACAGAATTCTCCAAAAACCTCCAAAATCTCCCATTTCATCCAGACACAAACACTCCCTCCCAGCAGCTGGAGACTGAGAACCGCCGGGGCAGGGGGACACACAGGAAAGGGCCATTCCCAAAACTGCCGTCCCCTGGTGACACCACACAGGCCCGTGGGCCGGCGCCTGCCTGGGACGAGCCCACACATGGAGTTCAAAGCAGGTGGGCGGGAAAGAACAAAAAAAAAAATCTCACTTTGGGTCAAAGCTCTGCAAAAGCTGCTGCTTCTAAGATGGTTGGTGCCACGCGGGGCTGGGCCACGGCCAGGTACTCACGGCCACGCAGGTCCGGGCTGCAGAGAGGTGGGAAAACCGGGTGAGAGTTCCTGATCCATCTCTTTTCCTCATTCCAGCACTTTTCTCAGTGCCGTGAAGCCAACGCTCAGCAGTCGGACACGGGGAGCAGGGCCTGAAAACCTACCTGTCCGCACGTCCCCGATCCCAGCTCGGGACCGAGCCACCGCAGCAATACGATCCCAAAGCACCCGAAAACCCGCGCGCATCCAGCCCCCTGTGGGAGCTGTTTTTGGGAGGGATGGCCAACAAGTCTCTTCTTCATACATCCCCTTCGCTAACGGCTTTAGAGGCTTTTTCCGCGTAACGATCCGGCCGGGACTGTGCGAGCCTGGCCTGAGGGGCGCAGCTCTTACTGAGAAATCCCTTTGTCCATTAAAAAAATCTTCCCCGGACCCAAGCAGCAGGAAACCCGCCTTTGCGTGAAAGCCTGCTTTTTAAGTTAAGCCTTTTGAAGTTTAAGCCAAAAAGGGTTTAACAACAAGCCCTACCATTTGAGCTTTTTTGGCCCTAATTTTAATACGCTTGGGAGAGGGTATGGAGGCGCTCAGATGCCTCGGAAAATCCCGGCTTTCCGCAGGCAGTTTGAGTGACGAATGTGCAATTAAACCTCCCTGACCCTGCGCGAGGCAGCCCAACCGCCTCCGAGCCAGTGTCACCACAGACCTGCTGCTGGTCCGGTCCAAGTCTCCAGCACCTTGATTTGTCTGCAAATTCCATCCCCTTTGAGGGATGACAGCCGGAGCTGGACGCCGTCCTCACCGAGGGCGCACAGGAATTCACGACCCTCTCCACCTCTCTCCACCTCAGCGACCATCACCGCTGCGCGCACGGGCTTCAGCTCCGCTTCCACCAGTGAATTCCCCCTCATTCACCTACGATTAGCAATCAAAATCAGCAAACCCCATCCACAGCTTCCCGGGAAAACGCCCCTTAAGTGACATTATGGTGAACTGGCCAGAGCCGCTTTTGGGAAATGCCTTACAAGCCATTTATAGTTCAAAAAACCTACTGAGAAAACTAGAAAAGCGCTTTTCCCCACAGCCCAAGCCCAAGCTGGGAGCTGAAGCTCCCAACTAAGAGCAGAAGTTGAGTCCTTCCCATTTTTCTGCCTACAAGGCCCGGTTTCTTCCCAAGAGACCTGCACCGCCTCGACCAGGTGGTGTCCGAGATGCGCGAGTTTCAGCCATGAAAATTAAAAATGCTATAGTTCGATCCCACCCTAAAATGCCTTCTCTAGCCTTAAGATGAGTCTGCGTGTGGCCTCGTGAGACTCCACTACAGCATCAGTATTTTCAAGAAAGGTGAGAGGTGCAAGGGGTGGGCTGTAATTCACTTTTCACCATGATAATAACGCTAAGAATTGGCAAAACTCAAACTTGCTGTACCAGGAACAGGTGACAATCCATGAACCTTTAGCGATGCTGCTTCAAACGTGGTCCCTCCCGCTCAGAGTCTCAGAAACACCGTCACCGACGAGGCTCTCGCAAGCCAGATGCGCCGCTTGCGTCGCCATCCGCCCTTCCCTACGCGAAGGGAGAAACTGCACCGAACACGCCCGGTATCCACCTCGGCCGCTGAAGACAGGAGCCAGATTTTTGAAAAAAAAATTATTTTATTGGAACTCATCTGAACATCAGATATACCTGGTGTTGGTTAGCAAGAACCGTTTGTACATTTGATATTGATGGTGCCAAAAACCCAAACAGTGACTGACTGGATGAGATGGAAATTAAAAAAAAAAAAAAAAAGAAGAAACACAAAAATAACAATGTCGGAGAGGTTAAAATGTGAACAGAAAGCAGAAAAATCAGCCAGTCTAAGATTCAGTGTGAAGGCAAAAATATTTCCTGATAAAACAGAATCCTTTTACAAAATATAAATTTTGTAAGAAAAACGTGGCGAGGGCGAGAGAGAAAGAGAGACAGAGGGGAAAGGAAAAAAATAAAGATTAGCAGGACAGAGATGCAGAAGCTTACACTGCCCAAATGGCGTTAAAACCTAGCTAGTAACCTCACTGTAAAATGAAACATGCTGGAATACACTGTGCTCCACCCCCCACACATATGAACAGTAATGAGGACGCTCCCCAGCGAGCGCTGCACTAGGTTATTCCAGAAGGGCCAAGCTGTCTCACATGGGATGTTGGGGAAAAATAAAAAATAAAAATAAAAAAACCCAACCAAAAAGAATCAGTAACGCAGCAGAGGTAAATAACGAGAGTCTGATCAGCGCCCGGGGCAGCGGCTCGCCTCCCCGCCGGAGGAGATGCGGCTCCCGCAGGGAGGCGAGGACTCAGGGAACGCCTGCTCACCTGCTCTTCCTACCAATGCAGGTGGGGGGGGAGGGAATAAAACATTTAAAATCTAGTCTATTTTAAAACAATAGCATGCAATGCAGGCCCCCAGGGGAAACCTGCCTGTTCCCTTTCGTAGAAACTGGCCGAATGGTCTAGACGGCGGCTGCAGCCGGCTCGAGGCGTTTGGGCTGCGCAGGGCGGGTCGGGGCGAGCACAGCACAATGACAGTCCTGAAGCGGGTTCCTCGGGTGCGAGAGGCTTCAGGAAAATCATTGTGGAGCTGCTTTCGAGGGGATCCCAGGTCTTTCAGATTTAAAAATAAACCAGCAGTCTGTACATTTTGGGTTTGTTTGGTTTTTTGGGGGTTTTTTTGCTTTTTTTTTTTTTTCTTTCAGTACAAATGGAATAAACTTGGCTGCTTATACACCGTCAGTAAGTCTCACATTTCGGAGCAGAGGGAGAGATGAAACAAACTTGTTTTGGGCACCTATTGGTAACAAAACTTTGTCCCTGCTTAACTCTCTGCCATCCCTCAGGAAGTGGAAAGCACATGTTTAGGTAGTGTAAGCCTTTTTCCTTTTATTTAGAATACCCTCTTTGTTTAAACAATATTCCCCCCCCAGATACAAAGTTCGGCCAGTAAAGATTACATGGAAACTGGAACACGCATCGTATGGAATACAAGATGCACCGGATGAGGAAGTTTAAAAACTTTCCGAGCGAAAAGTAGAACAAAGAAAAAAAAAAAGTCTCCTAACATTTTCCCAAAGGTTTCACTCTCCTGTCACACACACTCTCCAAATGACAGCTAGCAAATTCAACTCTGCAAAAGAAAACAGAGCCACGTCAATCGAGAGGAGAGAAAACAAGCCTCAAGGACACAAACTGCACCTTGGCCTGGGAGGAGCGATAGGTCCGGAGCAGCTGCCACCTCCGGTTCCGGCCTCCACTCACCTATGTTAGCTTCTTGGCTTTGTTGTAGAGCGAATCCACTACTTTACTCATATTCTGAATAGTCTCGAGGGCAGCTTCATAGGTTTTGTCTACGGGGGGTTCGTCGAAGATGATCAGGACTCCCTCGCCTTGGTCAAGGATGCCTGCGGACACAAAGCTGCGGTTACCAGTGCGATGCTCGACAGATCCCGTTTTCCAGACAGCAGGAATTTAGGGAACTAAGCAGCAAGCAGCCGGTCAGCTGCGTGCTGGGTTTGGAAAGGGCTCGTGTGTTGTACCAGACTGGCTGACTGATTTTTGGCTGGACTGCATTGGCAGGAGGTTACACAGGGAAAAAAAAAAAACCCCGAAAGTCCTCGAGAGCGGCCTGAGAAGACACCCAGGAGATGCTTACGCCTGCGCATTCCCTACAAGTCACCTTCCTCCTCCAGGCCCCTGTGCCCAGCAGGATGGTTCAGCACAGCACGGGAGCAAGGCAAAAAAAAAAAAAAANAAGCAAAGAAGGGGAGAAAGGAAAAAAAAAAAAAAAAAAAAAAGCCATTTTATAATTAAACTACTTCCAGGTGCCAGATGGGCACTGCAGCTGGGTTCTGTGATTTTTGAGCTATTCTCTAACCAGTGTGCTGCTTTTAGCCACTCATCCTGCTCAGCTATATCAAGAGGACTGTCTAAATTGACACTAGGGACAAACATAAACAAGACCAGAGGCATTTCCTTGAGGGCTTATTAGAGAAGCAGCCTCCTGTGATCCCAGGCAAACCCAAACCCGTCAACTGTGTGGCATGGGTGCCCCGCACCAACAAACCAAACGCTCTTGACATAAGTTATCCAGGAAAGGTGACAGGAAAGGTGACCACACAGTCCAGCAAGCCCCAAGGCAGAAGAGCGCATCTTTGCCAGAGAGCCCACCGGTGGGTCTCACCGGGGCGTCCTTGAACGCAGCCACAGCAAGTAAGGGCTTAACAGAGGTTTCTGATTTGGGAGAAATTAAGCCTCAAGCTTAACGAAGGCAGACTGAGCAAAAGGCTTCAGGCCAACGGAGCAGCAACTAAACCCACCACCACTCACTGCTCCTCCCGTAGCACCCGTTAAGCTGCGCCCCGCTGTGCACAGCGCGGCGGAGCAGCCCAAGGAGGACGCTGGGGTTTCAGAGGTGCAGCGATACATCGCTCGCTGACGCACCACTCGGCCTCAGGGCAGCGAGGCAGTCAAGACTGAAGGGTGCGGAGACTCACCATGAAATTTCTTGTCCAAGATCATCTGTGACAGTTTCCTTTCTACCTCAGCCTGAAATCGAAGCAGAAAAATTAAAAAGTCTCCCGGAACTATATAAAGAAACATGCATTTTCCTCCTCCGCACTCATCAGCCCTGGCAGGATATACGCAGGGCCTAAAAGCAGCTATTTTATCACTGACCACCATGTCAGCACACAGCTCTCCTTGCGCACCACTTTGATACCCCCATGTGCTTTAGGTGACATAGGAAATTAAGCAGTAGCTTTTGCCGACACGAGCACCAGGATGTCGTGCCCTCTTGCTCTGCAGGAGACGGTGTATCTGTCATTTCAAATGGGCAGCGCTCATTAGGGGATTTGGAGCATTCCAGCTTGGTTCAGCAAATATTTAGTCAAGTGCTGGCCAAGCTTCATTGGAGGCACTCGGTATCGAGCTGACCTCCTGCCCGGTGCCAGGCAAGGAGGTGCCCCACAGGAGCCAGCTCCTCTTCTGCTCTTTGGACAGGGGACACGGAGCTGCTGTTAGGAAACGACTGCAGTCCAGCTTTTCCCCAAACTATTAACTACGTGTTAAACACCAAGGGCTAGGCTAGGAAAAGACTGCACAGATAGAACAGGAGGATAGGTGATGCAATGGCCATAAAGGCTGAGCTCAGCACAGTTCCAAACCTCTGGCTTCCAACGGCAGCATCGGACAAAATCACTTTGGGACGCAACTGGCTGGGACTACAGTGGATTTTCCTAAAACTTAATCTGGGTGGGATTATCTGTAAAGCAGTTACTGCAACAGTCAATGTGACATATGCCTCCCTAATGAAACTTCAAAGTGATTAGCTGGATCCTGTATCTTAAGGGTCTGAGAGAGATTCCTCTGGGCACGCTCACGAGGATTAAATGCAGGTCAGCGGGGAAGACTGAGCTGGTCACGACATGAGCCGTTACTGCAGCAGAGGAAAACCTGTCTCCAACAAAAAGGAAGCGCTAACACAGGGAATAACACCCATGTGAAGGAAGGCGACATTACGGCAAAGTCTTAGTGCAGAGCAAGCCAGTCCGGTGACTCCTGGAAACCATCCGTGTTAAAGTTAAGTTCCCAAGAGTGATATTTGCCTGTAAATGCTGTGCAGCCGACCTGTCAGGTTTAATAGCATACACTTATTTCCCAGCGGCAAATGCCATTTGACCTCAATTCCTTTGCCCTCTTAAGATGTGACACTGATTTCTAGCGATGTTCTTACCTTTGAGAGTTTGATGAGGCTGGATATGTGTTCAATCTATAAGAGAGACCAACAGAGTTAAATAAATCTTTAGCTGTACCCTTGACACGGAGGTATGGGGCTCTTCCAAAGAACAACTCAAGGGCCCGTAAATGCTCTGGCCGAAAAACCTCCAATGGCTTTCTCCACTTTGCAGCTTCATGTCCTTCAGATTTCATATCCAGCTTTAACTGAAGATGGACTAGACACCTAAAGCCATTTCACTCCGAAACATGAAATAACATTTCTTCTCCAAGGTTATTGCAGCTTTACCCACACCCTGTCAGAGCCCTTAAAAGCCACTCGCTGCTACCTTCAGTGTTAAAAGCACATCCGCCTTTCAGCGTGGGTGGCAAAACAGGCGGAAAGGGCAACAACTCTGGAACGTGGTTTTCCAAAGTTCCCCTCAGCCCCCTCCTTATCATTTTTCAGCTGAATGTGATGAACCCCGAGCTCTGGAAGCGCTGCGCAGCTCCAAGTAAGAAGCACCCTGTAGGGGAACAAGTCCCTCACCCACCCACAGGAGGGGACAGAGCTACCAGCACGTCGCTGCGCTCGCTGGAAACATTTACCTGTACTCTGGAGAAGGGTTCGATGACTCTGATCAGATTCTGTTCCAATAAATTATCATAGAGCTTAGCCAAGTGAGTGTTTATGATGGGGTCGTCCCTGAGCTCCACCTTATAGTCTGTCAGAGCCTGCGGAAGACAGAGCGGGAGCCAGTAATTCAGGTAGCAACAGGTGTCCTGTCTTCAAGGCCCTCAGAGGATGAAATAGTCTTCCCACCCTGCCCAGCAAAGCATCGGTGGTTAATCCAAGCCCGTCACCTAGCTAACGGCCAGGAGGTCACGACAGCCTAGCAGCCTTTCAAGCACCACGCAGCGAACATTATTCATCTTTACACTGCCGGAGCTTAGCAAGCCAGAATCTCTGGCTTACACCGAGGGGACAGCACGACAGGATTGTTTCCTGACACGGAAATCCTCTCTCTTATCTCTGTGGTACTCTTGCTGAAGGCAGGAAAAATTTTAGAAAAAATACACATCCCAGTGAACAGCACTAGAAGTTCAGGGAACTGCTTCCGAGTTGGCTCTCCAAAAAAAAGCAAAAAAGTAGTTTCAAGCAAGCTGTTACTTCTCCTGCTGCGAAAACCAAACTGGTTTATTATTGGGGGGTATTTGCTTGATGTGCCGTTGCTTCCTATGAATGTTTTTGCGGTTTCCTGCTGTGGGATGTAACAGCTCCTACAACTTTCCAAACCTGGCATTTCTGAATGTTTTGCCCAGCCAGACCCCACTTTCTGCCTCCTGACTCACCTTTTCAAAATCTGCCAGCGATCGGTTCTTACTGGCCTGTGCCACACATTTTAGTGCTTCTGTCTGCAGAGAAAGAAAAGGAGAGAAGGTTATTTTTCTGGATGCTCCTCTCAGTGCCATTATGCCAACTGTGCAGTATACTGAAAACGTGCTTAAGCAGCAAAATGGGAATGTTCCTTCTTGCTACAAAGCTATGTCAGTGTCACTTCCACACAGGCAGAGTAAGAACAGCTGCTAATAAGGAGAACATGCAGAACAGCTGCAGGACACAGCATGAAATCAGCTTCACAGAAACAAAGAACTCAAGCTTTGTAAGGTTTGAGAAAACCAGCTGCAGCTCCTATCAGGTTGCAGGTTGGGAGCAAGTTCTATACAATTTTTAAGGAAAGGGCACATTTTGGCCCTTGCTTAATGAACGTGGCTATTTTCAGCCCTTAAGCTGTGTTTCGCCTCTTCAGCACACCACATTTCCTCTGCTGGAGCACGGCTTAAGTCCTACGGACACCCTATCTCAGACAGCATCAGGAAATGGTTCTTGTCTACCCCACAGTTGCTGAAACAAAGCAAAAGACCCAGCCACAACCAAACTACCATATTTATACTAAATAGAATTAGTAACACCACTAGATGAACAGTTTCCACGTGGTGAGAGGTAACAAGCGCACTAGACAAGCAGGACAGCCCAGTGGCTGTGGTGCACAAGGCCCAGCCTTCTGCTACCGTCCCTCCCACCGAGCTGTCCCCGAGGCTGCCCAGCTTTCTCCCTGCTCCCTAAGTCCAGTTTCCACAGCTGCCGAAGGAAGGTGTGACCACAGCGCAGGGAACAGCTGAGATTTACTCCAGAATACACTGCCCTCATGCTCTGAAGAAGAGCCTCCAACCCAGCTGCCACTCAGGGGAAAGGGATGGAGCAGGACCAGGGCTGCCCTTCGTGATCCAGCAGGGATAATGTGGGGATATCCCTGCTTCAGGCTCTATTCTACGCACATATGCTTGCTGACCTCCTCTTCTAAATAGCTTCCCCAATCCTCTGTGAGGTAGGCCAGTATTAGCTCCTGCGTCAAAGTAAATAGCTGACCAAAGCCACCGGGTGACCAAAGCCACCCGGGGCATCAGCGTGTAAGCCCGGCTCACGCCCTGGCACGCCTGGCTTTTGGCCCCATACTTTATATAAGCATCCCTGGATTTAATACGGGGGCAGCGTTCACAGACTGGCAAGTTAACGTGTGAGAGTAAACAGTCGATTTAACAACTCGCCAGCTGCTTGGCTTCCACCTTACAGTCATCTAGGTCTCACGCTGCTCAGCTACACCGCTATGAATGGATTTTCAGGCCTCGCTACAACACAGGTGAAAAACAATGTGGATTTAAATCCATCAGATCCATGTCTGCCAAGGACTCGGCGAGGGCTGAGACATGAGTACCTTACGGCATTTAGTAGTTTGTGGAGAAAAAAGCAGGGAGGAGAAAAACAGAAAGTGAAGCGAGCAGGCCAGATTCTCAGGTTGTGGAAATCACTGTATTCCCTTTGAAGGCAATTGACTTATGGTAATTACTTATGGTAATTTAATCACTTCTGGATCTCGTTTAGGACACTCAGGTGAAGGGTATTTTGGTATGAAGAGACCAAAGTATTTGGAAAAAAAAAATAAAAAGAGTAACACAATATTCTCAGAGATTATAGGAAGATAGAAAAGATTAAGCTTCTATACCTGTCTTCCTGCATACCGCAGAGCGAGCTTTCCACTCACTAACGCTTGCACATCTTCTGGGCTAGAGAGGGGAGGGAGGGAAGAGAGCATTTATTCAACAACGCGCCCAGCTTAAATCTAAGTGTGTCTCAAAAACTCCCAACTGATAGCAAATTGCTACAATTTAAGTATCAGAAGCATTGATTAGGTCATAACGACAAACAGCAAGCTTGAGTGCTTGAGTTCTTTCATTTGTTTAGAGGCCTATAAAGGAAAAGCCTTTCCCATTTAAATGTAGGAAGTGTTCTTCGCAAAACCATTTGCCACGTACATGTTCAGCATGATTTTGCACAGCAACATGTATTTCAGCGCAGTGATGGCTTTTGGGTTGTCAATTGAATCATAGCCCTCAAATGCCTCGTAAAAATATGAATACGCCGTTTTCCAGTCCTTCTCTTCTGCTGCATGAATAATACCTGTTGAGAGGAACAAACAGGCAGGCATCAGAGTTCATTCTGAAAGCGACTGGAAGAGGACAGAACAATTTGGCTGCCCAGTGCTTTATCTAGTACATCATAGAGAATCCTTTCCCTCTGTGTCCCCCTTTACCTTACCTCTAACAGAAGCGCATCCATGTCCTTGCTTAAGGGGACACATAATAAAAAGACAAGTTTGGGGCGCTTCAGTTAAGTGCCTGCAAATCAGGTCAGGAACAACGTTACAGTTACACTAACATGGTGTAACGCTGTAGTGCCCAGGGAGGTTTCAGACCCTCCACCAGCGGAGGTTTTAGAAAACACACTGAAAACACACATATCAGGAACAATGTCACTAGAGCTGACCCTGCCTTGAGGCAGCTGGGAAGACTTGTGGGTATCTTGCAGTCCCATCTAGCATCATTTTCTACGATCCACTCCGGAAAGAACAAATACCATCAAATGAGGTATCATGACAAGTCCTAGACTTTCCCCTCCTCCTGAAGGGCTTTACCTGACTGCATGTCTAACGCCGCTTGTAGCTTGGGTGGACAGTAGATTGCATTGGCTGTAGTCCGTGCCGAGGTTAAGGCTGCTCTTGCTTTTGGCAGATTGCTCAGGGCGTGGTAAGTCTTACTTTCTAACAGCTGCACTTCCACCAGCAACGCCTTGTCGTCCATCTTTTTCAATTCCCGAAGAAGCTGGGAGCCTAGGAAGGGGGGAAGAACAAGAACCTTTGTAACCTGCTCCACGTGCGCTACCAACGACCACACAAACCAAGTCCCTCCAGACGACACCCATCTTCTCCCCACAGCAGCACTGGCTGCGAGGACGGGAGGCGAGGCTTACACAGCCCGTTCTTCCAGAAGAAACAAGGAGAGAAAATAATAGTGGGCCAGTGCACAGTTGGAGAAAAATGAACCAGTTTTGTGTAGAGGAAGAGGGCAGTGAGAATACTTGGGTATGTGGACCTCGTTGCAGGCAGCAGACACTCAGCAGAAAGCCAAGGATGGGTCGTGCAGCCGATGTTCACTTTGGTACCCTTTCCCCAGATGACAGCATGATTTACCACTCGCATCCGGAGCTCCGAGCAAACCTGAAGTACTGCCCCTTCCTGCATCATGCCCCTAGGGCGAGACCTGAGGATTTTCAAGCAACTCCTAAGAATGGGAGATGAGGAAGGAGTGTTTTAAGCACAGGACATCTACAGATCAAGTTTAGGAGGTAGGAATGGACAGCCTAAGAAACGCCGAGATAAACTGCCACATTAAAGCCTTGTGAGGACAGAAAGAGCCAGCCTTAGAGAAAACTTTTCCCCTTCTTTCCCCACACTCCGAACTAAAGGCCTAACTTAGGGCAGGCAAAGATGAGAACCTCATCTTCACATGCTGAGTGCAGAAGCTGAAAACCACAGCTGAAACCACAAAACTAGGTGGAAGAGAACGGACTCTGCCTAGAAACATCCTGTAGAGACTCTCTGCTTGCACCTACTCCCCAGGGACACAACCGTGCCACGCAGAAACGCCAGCACACAACACCGACATCTCGCTGGAGCTTCCAGAGAAGCCATCCTACAGCGACAGGCCTTCGCGGCTCCCTACGCCGCACCACCACCACTAACTTAATTAAGCATAGCTTTGCAGTGCGGTCTGATCAGTTTAAACCCAAGTTCATTACAAAGGCGCATGCGAACTAATTCTAACTTGATATTGAACTCCACGTATCAGAGCGCTTAACATAACTTGATATTCTGATCAGATACGAGTCACCCAGGTGACTCTGGACATGACACACACTCTCACCACCACACTGCTGAAGAAGTTACAGGTCCCCAGTGAGGCATCGCCACTGCTCAGGTGAGCGTTTCCGTCCGTGTTGGCGCGGTCATCCCTCAGCCCTGCTCATAGCCGTGCGCTGAGCTGGCAGAGCAGTCTGTACAAATACCCTTTAGCCAGCTTAAACCTCATCATACATTACTGCAGTCATTTGCAAAATGAGCATCTGTAAAGCACCGAAGGGAGTTGGGCCATGTAAGACGACCTGCTTTACTCTGCCTTGTAGGAGAGTTCACATGGTTAATTACCATATCTCAGGTGGTGCCAAAGCAAATTCTTAAAGCCTTTACACTACTTCACAAAGATTGTCTAATTACATCCTTAGAGGTTGGGCATTTCCTGGCATTACTACTGCTTCTACTGAGGCCATTTTTGAGCAAACTGAATAAAGCTGGTTTCTCCATTCAACCTCTCCGACCGCAGCAGCATGCTGTGTATGTTCCAGCAGGAGCCAACGATGACGATGGCCTTCGACTGGATACGGCTCCTCTTTGCTTCCAAAATTATTTGAAACGAACAAACGCCGAGGAAAAAAGAGATCTCAAAGCTGTTTTCACCAAGCTATAGCAAAAGATGGTACAGCGCTGAGAAATTAATGCCCAAGTCCTACAAAACTTATCAACGTGACGTAGTTGATCATGTCCCTTGCCAGTTTAGGACTAGTTTCAAAGCAAAGAACCACTACCACCACCTAGCGGGAGACTTACCTAGCTGCAGGGCTTCTTGGTACCTCTTGGTATCGAAGTACAAAGAGACCAGCCTCGCCTGAAGAACAGAAAAGGGACAGCTGAGAGGAAAGCTGGAGAAAGGTAGCACAGATTTATTTTGTAAAAATGAAACTTTATGTCTTTATCTGCACAGACTTCACTGAATTTGTATTCATTATGTCGTACAGTCCAATTCTGCAAGATTTACCGTTTGGAAGACCAGCTAGTCCAAACACAATGGGTAAAATCTGCCTATTCAAGGGCAGTCACTAACTTTAGTGTAATTGTTAGCGCCTGTTCGTTACATGTACAATGACCTGGACAACACACTACAACTTGTGAAATTTGTACCTTATGAAGTTCAACAAGGGCCAGTGTAGGTCCTGCACCTGGGGAGGAATAACCCCCTGCACCAGGACAGGCTGGGGGTGACCTGCTGCAGAGCAGCTCTGGGGAAAGGGACCTGGCAGTCCTGGTGGCCAGCAGGATGCCCATGAGCCAGCAATGTGCCCTGGTGGCCAAGAAGGCCAATGGCATCCTGGGGTGCAGCAAGAAGAGTGTGGCCAGCAGGTGGAGGGAGGTCATCCTCCTCCTCTGCTCTGCCCTGGGGAGGGGCAGCTGGAGCCCTGTGTCCAGTTCTGAGCTCCCCGGGTCAAGAAGGACAGGGAACTGCTGGAGAGGGGACAGCAAAGGGCCACGAAGATGGTAAGAGGCTGGAGCATCTTTCTCCTGAGGAGAGGCTGAGGGAGCTGGGTCTTTTTAGTCTGGAGAAGAGCAGACCGAGGGGGGATCTCATCAATGCTTGTAAATACTTAAAAGTGAGGGTGCCAGGAGGAGGGGGCCAGGCTTTTTTCAGTGGTGCCCAGACACAGGACAAGGGGCAACAGGCACAAACTTGACCATAGGAAGTTCCATCTGAACATGAGGAGGAACTTCTTTCCTTTGAGGGTGGCAGAGCCCTGGCACAGGCTGCCCAGAGAGGCGGTGGAGTCTCCCACTCTGGGGACATTCCCAACCCGCCTGGATGCCATCCTGTGCCACCTGCTGTAGGTGGAGCTGCTCTGGCAGGGGGTTTGGACAAGATGATCTCCAGAGGTGCTTTCCAACCCCGGTGATCCTGTGAAGTTCCTTACTTCTATAGGTATTAAATCTGATAAACGGAAGACGTTATTACACAGGTTTGGGATCTGCAATGTAACATACCTCCAAAGCCTGGCGTAGGAAAGTCCTCTTCTCTGATTTGGCCCATTCAATACACTCTAAACACAGGTCAACCTTAAAGGGAGCAGAAAGAAATTTGTAAAGCCTTCTGCTGCCCCTCTTTAAAACAGCAGCATGGTTCAATCATTTCCTACAAAGCAACAAAAATACAACAAAGCCTGAATCTCCGCAACGTCGTTTAAGAAAATAAGTCACTCCTGTCTGAACAGCAGCATTGCTGAACACGGAATTAGCTTTACTTTAAAACAAGCCTGGCCATCAGCCTTCAGCAGCAGCGTGTACCCCAAACGCCTCTGAACGACACCTTTAATATTGCCAGGGTAAAGCACAGCTCCCCACCCATGGGCACTGCAGCTCAGCAGCGGAAAGTTAAGCAACTTCTCTTCAAGGAGGCCTCACTGGTACCCACACGATACCCTTCAGCCTCAGGCTGCATTAGGGCGTCTCACAGAAACGTTGCACAAAATTATATAGAAGAGCTAAATTGTGCTACGTACTTTCACATTCTATTTGGAGATTAACTTCCCCCACTTTGTACCAACCTTCACAGTATTACACTGCATCTAACACATACTGCAAGAGGAAGCAAAGTTCAGAAGGCAAACTAAGGTTTAGTTTAAGCTTCAGCCCTCACAGAAAACCCCCAACAGACCACCTTCTCCGATTCCTTTTCTAATACACTTGGCTTCCAGTAACTTTTTCTGACCACCGGGGACAATCCTCCCACACTGGAACACGAAAATAGAGATTTGGCTTCCAAAGTTTCACCAGTAAAAATCACCGCTGAAATCCTAACAGCATTTCTCAAACAGCTGTGTTTTTGTTTGAAATAAAAACATCTGGCTACATGAGAACTGATTCTGCCTTAGGGCAAGGGATGAACTAAAAGACTTGGAGGTCCCTTCCAGCACGTTTTGCACCATTTCGTTTCGCCGTAGAGAGAACTGTATTTTCAATTGCTCTGGAAAGAAAGGAAAATGAAGTGCAAGTGTTTCAGGGTGTAAATATGTCAGATCACATATGTCCTTTAGCAGTGTAAAGCAACAGAGGTGCCAACTCCACTATTTACAACCAAGTTAGGTGCCAGGAGCCAGTCAGTAAGTGACACTGGATGTTGTATCTGTCACTTCAAAGCAGAGTAAAGGAACCCAATGGCTTCCCGTGTTTTTAAGACTGCTGAGATTCCCTTGATGAATAAAGCAGTCATGTTCCACCCTAATTAGAAGCAGGTGTCGATTTAGTAGTGGCCAATAATATACACTAAGTCATCCTGAGGTGCGAGGCTCGGGAATGCCTTTTCCCAAATCTCTGGGTGGCAGCTCTTTCTGGAGCAGCTCCGTAGCTGTGCTACACTGCAGGACTTGTCAGCTCCTCATCACCGCTTATTAAATGGGGACACTTTATGAAAAGCCATTATGGAGTTGCAATTTATTGCACAGTGATAGCTGGAGCATTAGGAGCTGGAGAAATCTCTGATTTCACTGCGTTACTGGGCTCTTGGGAGTCTTCTTAATAGAAGTTACACCGAGGAAGCAAATATTCCTCTGAACATTTCTGAGGCACTGAAAGTATTCAGGATTACCGCATCAAGAACCTCACAGGTTAGGTGTCATAATTCCTTAAGGTTTTGGGGTTTGGCTCCTGAATAAGCTTGAAAGTGAATGTTTGGGCTAACTGGGTCCATCGCTGTTACTCCAAGTTCTTCCCCTGCCATAAAACCTTTAGGGACTGCACCCAACCATTGCCATTTGCATCAAGTTACCTTTAGAAAAAGTCTGAAACCCCTCATTTTCTCCTGACCCCTTTAGGGGTTCCCTTCTCACCTGCACATCCCACCCCAAAGGGCAAAAGATTCTACCCGTCACCATTTAGGGTAACATGACATATGAGCCACAAGAACTGAAGAGCAAATGAAGAACACGTGCTAGGTTACCTAACGAAAGGATGACAGTTCTGTGCTGATTTGGCTAACGAGAATGCCACCAGCCTCTCAAGACAGCAGAACCTCCTGGAGGCTGTAATTTGCCAGTCGCTGCGAGCACAGTGTAACGTGGGCTTTGTCCTTAACCTGTCACTCAGACCCTCCCAGCTTCCCTTTTCCAGCCGCTCCGGTGTGCCCGGACAACCTCTACTGCTGCAGGTCAGCGCCGCTTCCGAGCGGCTCCTCATCATTCACGTTTACAAGTTGCTCCTGTCTTTCTCCCATTCCCAAATAACCAACAGGAAAAAAAAATAAAAAAGAAGAAACCCAGCCATATCCTAGGTACCTAATGAGAATGGAGTAAATCCTAACTGGGACCTACCTGAGACTGAATGGGTTTTCTAGCGGAGAAGTTAATCCACTGCAAGTAGTTTACACTTGGTAGCTGCAAAACTTTTTCCACTCCAGGACTTTTTGCACTCCAGCTCCCACTTTAGGGGTAACTTTGAAGCCTCGGAAGCCCTCAGATGCCCACCGCGCTGTGTCCCCATGCGATACACCTTCACGGCTCCAGGTGAGAGGTGCTAAGTAATGCTCCCCACCTCATCCCACCAACTCCTGAACACACCTTGATCACTCCCTCCTCTAGCTCTGTGCCACCACGCGCTGTCCCCACCGTTCCACTGGAGCGAGGTCCCTGGAACAGGAGCACCTCTCACATCCCCGTCGCTAACCACAATACAAAATACCACTAATGCTGGGCATCTAACGGCAAGCAACACAAATCTAAGACAAATGCCCAGGGTGTGAGTTCCTCCTAACCCGGAGCAGGATGAGGCTTGCAGAAAAACATGGTTATGAGCAAATTAAATTATTTAATGTTTTATTAATAGAATATATCCAAATGCATTAAATGAATGTTTCCTGACATGAATAATTCTTCAGCGTGAAGCAAAATAGGTCAGAAAATGGTGTTAACAGGCTTTTGAGGAATGCACTAGCGCTGAAATATAAATCTCACCTCCTGTCCTGTTGCTGCCTCCATATCAAGGAACAGATCGAGCAGGGATCGGACTAAACGGGCTGCCTTTGCTTTGCTGATGGAGTTCAAGAAGGGTCGCACGTACTTCAGAAGTCCTCCAAGCTCTGCGTACAGGAAAAACCAAATCGTGAAATACAACCACGCAGCCAGAAGTCACACCGCAGCTGGAGTACCCGACACGTCTGTCTACAGCGGTATTTATCACAGCAAACATTTTATACACAGTCTCTCGACATCATTTACAGGAGAAGAGTGATAAACATCACCTGAAGAAACGCCTTGCAGTCAACACGGGGAATGGCAAAGGGGACCGTTGGGCTCCAGTCTCTCCCCCACAGCATACGTATCCCATCACTTCAGTTCACCCAATTATAACCCCATTTCTAACTACACTTGCCTCAGGCACATTTTAAAAATGTAAGCATCTGATAAACGCTCTGAGATTTCTCTATAAAATGGGCAACAGAGTTTATAGCTTAAGGATATTTTTATTAACGCACAGTTTGACGTTCTAATCCGCCATACGTCACCAGCCCTCGAAAGTCAGATACACCCCGCGCTCCGCTGCTGAAAAAAAGGCATTTCTAACACTTCAACTACCCACACTACCTAGTTAGATGTTACCTTAACTTAACTAGATGTCTGTTTCTACTAGTCTCTTTACTAGTTTACAGCTAGTCTCAAGCTCACAAAGGAAAAGTCTTTCTTTACAAAGAAATACACTAGAAACATCATTCCTGCAGAGCGCAGGGATGCGCCAGTCGACGTCACAGCAGTTTTGGGACTCGGCGCTGGCAGAAGCAAAAGGGAGTTACGTATCGAAGCTGCCCAGCGCAAGTTTAAAGTCTCCTCCTGCGATAAACAAGAGGCGGCCATGGGGCCAGGTTGCCGCGATGTCTGTTTACAGTGGCGGGAAGACGATACTCCCAGCAGACGAGCACCGTGCCAGCGCAGGGCTGGGTGCTGACTCATAAAGCAACGGGGTCACCCACGGAAATCACAGCTTATTTGCCCCAGAATTTCAAGTCTCACCCAAACATCAGCTACATCTCGCACTACCGTGTTTACAAGATTTGGTAGTAAAAAAAAAAAAAACCAAAACAAACCAAAAAAACCAAACAAAACCCTGCAATGAGTATTTCAGAAATCGTCAATATCCTCTATACCAAACAAAAATAAGTGACTAATCTAATTTTATTTCAATTAGCGTACGGAGGAGCATCAGCAGAATTTCAGTTTGGGAGGATTCCAATAAAAACAGATGAAAACAAGGTTTCTTTCATATTTCATTTAGCAGTAATGCAAAAGAATTATTAAAAGAACATCTTAATACCTAAAAATTATTCCCTTTTTTTTTTTTTACTTTTTCAACCTATTTATTTTAAAAGTTTAATCAATCCCGATGTAACTCATTTCTTACACCATTAAGAAGTGCAACTCACAGCATGTTTTAATCCAGTTGCTCACGGTGATGTACTGACATTTTTATACATCTGAAAGCACAATTTTAGAACAAATGGAACTTACTCTTGAGTGTGCCCTGACTCCTTCGAGAAACCTTATTTTCCAAACAGCAACGCAAAAATTCGTGACTCTTCCTACAATGAACCACTCGAACTTTGTTCAGGGAACAAAACAAGACACTCCGACGGCCGGGGCTAAGATTTCATACAAGTTTTACTTTGAGAATAAATAGGCAAGTTTTTCTAGGCTTGAGGTACTAATTCTATAATAGCAAAGGCTGCACGCCGCTGACCGACAGGTTCAATCAGCACTCAGCTTCTACCCAGCAAGGAACACTTTGCCGACTGCCCCGTGGCAGACGATGACTTTACCCACGCTGCCTTCATTCTGAGGACCCCTCAACCCACAGTACCGCTCACGGATGCAATTCCCAATCATTTTCATTGCTCAGACGCTTCGGTTTCACAGACGTTAAACAAACTACCATGACAGCGACAGACAGCGGCTTCCAACACATCGGTTCTGCATGCAGAAGCATCCCTGCTCTTGATGTGAGCTGAGAAAGGTGGGCTCCAGATCACCAGAAGAGAAGCAGCACTAAAGCTGCAGTTGTCCAGAAGCTGGTCCTTGTGCTCTTCCCTTGAAAACACCCCACTTAATACCCGGAATAAGTCTGCTTCTCATCAGGCCACAGCACCGTATCCTTAGCTTTGTGCCCAATAAGTAGGAATTTGCCTGTTTTCCAGCCTGCCTTATCGAGGCAGCGAGACTCTCTCTGAGCTCCACCAACTCTCCAATACCACAAGGCACAACTCTTCTTCCTGCGCATCGCTGCACCACAACAGCGTCTCAGGACCAACACAATCATGGTTGTGGCGCACAATGTACTCTTCCTCACAGCAAAGGAACTTCAGAAGAAAAGAAAAGAAAAACCCCGTGAAACGTACTGCATTTACTTGCTCAACAGCTGCCTGAGAATTCTCTAGAAAGCAGATCTGAAGTGAACAGCTAGAACACCCCTACATTTTGCAAACTACACATTTAGACACGCAAGCTCAAACAAAGTTCCCATAGAAATTTCTCTTTCCTATCAACGTAACTGTCAACTATTTTTAGGATTTTTTTTTTTTAAAGCAAATGCAGTGCTTGGTATTGGTGTGATTGACAGCTCTAGAGAAGTGATGAGCAGCCGCTCTAGAAAATGAAGTCTCTCATCCTCAGAGAGAGTGCTTCCACACGCCATGTACCTGAATTCCTGATCCAAGTTATTCCCCATCCTTTCGTTTTAAGCAATGCTATAAAAATCCAGAACTGTCCTAGAAAAAAAGAGTAATTAATCTACCAGTTCAATCCTTAATCTCTATCAAGCAGATCAAGAGGGTCATTTGTATTATTATTATTTTTTTACTCAAAGGCTATAGTTCACTAGAGGTTAGTCCTCTAAAAACTAGGAATTCATTTTACGCTGTCAGCCAGTCAGCAGCATAGCAGTTGTAACTTTCAAACCCCACCAAACCGCAGCTGATTCTTCCCCAAGGCTGCAGCTCACAGACCCTTTCATCTCAGGGAAATCAGCACTTGAACGGAGCCAACAAGCTACTGCAACACCTCGAATCTGTCAAAGAAATTCCACTAGCTAAAACTAAAATGTGCGTGCCGAGAGCTACAATGATAGCTATTCCATTCGGGCCAGAAAACGCACAAGCTCAGCAATTTCCTCATGAGGTTAAGCAGCACGGGATTCAGCCCGGTGATACGAATACCCGTGTGTCTTGGAGAACAGTTGTACCTGGTGAAGGTGCTGCTGACCCTGCTTGTCACTCCTACTAGTCTACTTCAGCCTCGAAAGCAGACAGAAAGGGAAGGTGACGGTGTCTTCCCCACAGGACCAGCACATCTCTAAGCTGCAGCATCCCCTTTCTCCAGAAAGCACTGCCTGCTCTCGCTCCGATCTACACATACACACACACAACCGGCTTGATGATTTTGCCAAATTAATTTTCTTCTATTCAGAATACAGTTGCTCTGCAGTTCAGCGTTCCCTTTAACACACTTCAAATACATTTCACATCTGCTCCTTCACAAGCTTCCTGGTTTTAATGAGTTAACATCGTCATTTTTAATTACTTAGCCTTCCCCTTAAAAAAATATAACCTATTAGCTAGCAACCCCCTGAGAATACACTGAAGTTCTTTATATTTGTGGAAGACTTCAGCTCGAACTCAAAACTGCCCCGCGTTCCGCAGCAGTAAGGAGGCCACCCTTCACCTAACAACTCTTCTCTCAGGCTCGTGCCCACCAGCAGCACACCCACACATTTACTTGGAGAGGCCTCTTCTGACCATTTCCCGCTTTTTAGCCCAAACACACACATCTTCCTTGGTGCAGGAGAGCAAAGCCATGTTTAGTTATCTCCACAGAAGCAAAGGGCACCCATACAGCACAGATACCTCTGACTTAACTGCCTCGAGGTCCTTTAGTATTCAATTAGAGAAACTTGTAAAGCAAGCTTCGTTTGTCCTGCTCCACATTCCTACTGTAGGAAGAGATGAATCGGGTGCTGGAAAGGCTTATTTTTCTCCACTGACTCTAAAAGCAGCCTGCACTGGGAAATCACACATGGATGTCTATAGTTAGGTGAGATGAACAGCACCTTTGTTTCCAGCCCTGCTCTAAGTACAAGCAATCTGCTTTGTGACAAAGCTCGGTTCAACCACAAATCACAGGGGGATCAGTGTCCAGAAGGCTCAAACACACGTAAAGGTGGGTAGATCAGTCAAAGAGCCAAGTCAAAACAGACCTTTACAAAGACTGGACAGCAGGAGAGCAAGTGTGTGTTTCAGAATAAATATAAACCCATGATCTTGATCCGCCGCTATCTTGAGACCTCACACTGCTTTCCATGAACTGCGCATCCCGGTCCAATTTCAATTCGGTTTGATTAAACCTGCTGCTGGCCTGTTTTCCCCAACCAGTATCAGACTGTTAAAAGCACATGCGCTTCACTTCACACTCTGAATTATCGTTGTGCACAGTTAGAAAACACCACAGCCAACTCTCTGCCATGGCCAGAGCACTCTTAGTACGGATGTGGTCTATCAGCTCCTAAAACGCTTCAGGTGAAAGGTGCTGCAGGAAAGGCGAGAGCATCCTTCAGCAAAAGAAACAAAACTAAACCGCTGAGTACAAAATAACAAACACACTGCCCTAAACCTTCCAGGAAACAGAAGACATGAACAGATTCGACTCAAAAGTCGCTGAACAGAGAACCTTACTCCACTTCTGTCCTTTCACACGTTCACAATAGAAGGACTGTCAAGTCTTGGTCTTGTGAGGAGCTGGGCAAGGATTTTCTGATGTAATGTTTCAGCACATAAATCAATTCATTGAGAAAGAAGCTGCTGGTGAGGAAGGACTTTTGGGGACAAATTTTCCCATTAGAAATAAGGCTCCAAGATTCAAAACAAAACAAGAGAAACTTCTCATCTCAAACACGACAACAAAACTTTAGTCCCTTGTACTAAAACAGCCACATGTCAAAAGGTCATAAACTAAAGTGTCCAACGCATCAGCAATCTTTTGGAATACCGGACTCGAGTAACACTAGATTAATATTTTATGTTGTTTATCTAGGTTTGGGTTTTTTTAGTTTCTGTCCTGTCTCCGAGAGAATATTTCCTGTCAAAATCTGCTTTTACTCCTAGTCCATTAAATAAAGAGGTTAAGTTCATTTGAGTGTACCTTATCCGACACCTCAGTTACTTATTTCAGGCTCACCTTCTGCCTGCCCAGTCTTGGCCAAAAGCGACCCCAGCTCCAGGATGCTCTGCTCTTTGACTTGCACCGCTTCCTCATCATTTTCCTGGACATCGCGTTTCACTGGAAAAAAGTGGAAAAGTAATCTTTAATGCTATGTCAGTTAGAAGATAATCATTACTAGTCAGCTCCTGGAAAGGCACCAAAAAAAGTTAACTGTTGTAACAGGCACCAGTGAATTCAGCCCGGCCTGCGAGATCTGGAAAACAGATTATGTGGAAAGTTTAAACGCGTATTTTAGAGAAAGTGCTCCAACTTGCATGTAATTTAAGTTTTTAAGTAGTCTCATCAAGCTTGTCCACGCTGCTCAAGTTTTATTTAAAATACACCACCACACATGAGACCTGCTGAGGCCACAAAACCAAATAAAAGAAATTTAATGGGATTTCCAGGGTTGGGCATTCTGCTACTGGGATTTCCGATGTTGCCGCTTGTGTGTATTATGTTGCGATCCTGTGGCCAAAACACAGCACCAGAACAACAGTGGCTGGTGAGCTGGGGACGTTCAGAAGTGGACAAGGTGTTACAACTGCTACAGGGCTCCTTCCCACACGGAACTCTGACAATCTAATCGTCACTCTGTGTACCAAGGTGAGTAACTCTGGCTCTGAGGTGTGTAGAAGGGCCAAACGGCACAGCAGCACCAAACCTGTGTTTACACAATAGCCGCGTCATGTAAGTTACACACAAAACAATACGCTTTCTTCCTTGCCACCTACTACCCTGCAAATATTCATCTCCACCAACTTCAGTTCCTCCCAACTTCTACACAAAACAAGCCAAAATCGGCCGCCCAGCCCTACAGAGGGGCCCTAAATCCTCCATGCTGCCCCTGAGCGCAGACTGCAGCTTTTGGTCCCCGTAATTTAATACACGAGGTGTGGAAAACAAAGTAACTTTGCTCTCAAGGAGGAAAACTATCACAACAACACTCCCTGGACTGCTCCAGCTTACACCAACAGGCAACCGGAGCTGTCACTCCCCACTGAGCCTGACGGGATGGGAAGTTGTAGGTGTGTTGACAGGCTTGAGAACACCAACTACTAATTAAACAGAGAAACACCGAGGGGGGCAAACAACTTTTAAAAACTATCCAGCAATTTCAATTTAAAGGTCTACCGGGGACACAAGGAAACATTTACTTCCCCAACACAGTGGGATGACAGCAGGACGCAGCATCTTTGCAGAAATCAGCGCCCATAATCACTCCTTTATCCACCTGTTTCTGAGACACCCCCTCTCCCTACCCTGTACACCCCGACCCCCGCATCAAGAGGGATGGACACACCATGCCTACGAACCACCCTACAGCATCAACGTCTGCTCGGCGCTGCTAAACACCCGGGACAGCCCGACACGGCAACTGCTGCAAACAGCACCTGCCTTGAGACAAGGAGAAGTTAAACCTCCAGACACAGCACACGCAAAAACTCCTTCAAACTTTCCGCGGAGCGCTGAGAAGGTAATTTAAATAGCGGGTGTCTTTTAGCGTTTTAAGAGAAAATATCACTCCCGGTAGAGTCTCCTCACGCCGAGTACCCGCCGCAGGTCACCGCTACCGGCCTAACACCCCGAGGCTGTGACACCGCAACCGCAAAGCCCCGCAGAAGCAAAGGGCCGGTCCGGGGAGGCTCCCGCCCGCCCGCCCCGCCGCAGCCCCTGCACACGCCGCTCCCCGCG
>VZSF01010446.1:224-12587 GCA_013398295.1 Chionis minor
GGAGTGCCAAGCATCTGTGGAGATCAGGGTTCGCAGGGGGAGAATGGGGCGGGGGCAGGACGAGCCTGGGTGGGGGATGCGTGATGAGCCCAGGGGAGCAGAGGGAGCCTGGAGGTGCAGGATGGACTCGGGGGTGTGGGGCCCTCAGTCCCCGCTGCCTGGCCCCGGCACAGGCTGAGGCCATGGGCAGTGCCAGGGGGCAGTGGGGCAGGGACAGGTGCCAGGATTGGGGTCCTGCACCCCTGGCCTGGCCATGGGGTCCATGGGGTTGGTGGGGGCCAGCTGCGAGCCACGGTCACGCTGCTTAGCGTGGGGCAAAGGCACTTTGATATCCTGCCCCCCGTCATGCTCCGAGGGGGCTAATGGTCCCAGGCTCCAGCCCAGCAGAGAAGGAAACCTGAGCCCCCCGTTCTGCTTGGCCCTAACCCGGGGGGTGGCGGGGGCCGCACAGCCCTGCCCGGGAGGACCTGGGCACGGCCCGGTCACAGCACGGCATGGTCACAGCATGGCCCCCAGCATGGCTCCCCACAGCCAGGGGGCTGGGACCCCCGGCGGTCCCATTCACCTGCCCTCGGGGTCCCTGGAGTGTGCCCAGCTCTGCAATGGGGGCCATGGCACTCCCCAGCCCAGAGAGTCCTGGGGCTGGTGAAGGGCCTGGATGGGGGTGATGGGGCAAACAGCCTCAGCCTGTGAGGCTGGACACGTGCTGCTGCGGGTCACCCGCCATGCTGTAGGGACGCTCCAGCAGTGCCAGGGGCCTGCAGACAAGTCCCACAGCCCCTGGCTCGGGTGGGTGGTAATGGGGGAGCTCAGCAGGAGGATTAACTCATCACGGCACTGCGGGGCTGCCAGAAGGACGGGAGGCACCACCCCTCGGAGGGACCCTATGGCCCCCACAGCCCCCACAGCCCTGCAGCCCCTACGCCTGGGGCCCACCATGGAGTGCCAGGGTAGGGGGCACTGGGGGCATGACGCAGCCCGGGGAGACGGCATCACCACTACCACCTATACCAAGGTCCCCAAGCACCCCGTCCCACTGCCCCCTCCTGCTCCACAGCCTCTGCCCACCACCCTTTGCTGGGACTCCTCCCCACTTTCCTGCTGCCCCTCAGCGTCTGTGATGGGTCAGATGGTGGGGCTGGCATGGGGGTGCTGGGGGAACTGGTCCCCACAGGAAGGCTGTGGGGTGGGTGGTGACCCCCAGGAGAGGCTGTGGGACCACAGGTGCCTGGTGGAGGGCTACAGCACGGCCCCCTTCAAAGGCCTAATGTAACCCAGCCGCCCTATGAGTGCTCGCTCTAGGGGTCCCACTCATCCCCCCCATCCCCATCCCATGGGTGGGCACAGGGGCCAGACCCTGATGCCACTTGGCGCATGGTGGTGGCACTGGCCGTGCCACAGGCGAGCGGAGCTGCGGGGCGGTGCTGAGCACCCCCGGCTGCGCCGTCCCTGCCACGCTCCGGCGACACCATCTCCCACACCGGCTCCTGACAGAGACAAATGAGCCGCCCACGCCTGCCACCACCTTCACACCCCATTGCCGGGGTGAGTGGGGCAGCGCCCGGGGACCTGCCCGTGACACCCCTGCACACCCGGGTCGGGGATCCCCCTGCACGGCATCACCGTGGCCTCCCGTCTCCAGCCCAGGCGCTGCCGGCATGGCAGCACCGTGCTGCCGAGCCAGCTGCCGGGCTGCACCGCGGGGTCCCGCTCAGCTGCCAGCCCGCGGCACAGCAGGACCTGCCAGCGCCTCTCTGCGGGGCCCGGGATGGATGGGCACCGCAGGGACACGTGTGTCAGGGCCCAGCCGGCGTCACCCCACACCTCGGCCCCCTTCCCATGCTGCAGCCCACCCTGGGGGCACCCACCGGGCCTGTTAGGGCACATGGCTGTCCCTGCCGGGCACCCCGGTGACCACCGGCATGCGGCACAGGCATGCTGGCATATGGCTGTCATGGTGGGAATGAGCTGTCATGTTGGCGCAGGGAAATTACCCCGTAACGAGGCGCGCTGGAGATTAGGCTAATGAGAAAATCAAAACACAATTTAATTCCTGTCACCGCCTGATCGTCTTTAAACGACGCCGTGCGGTTCTGACGGGCCGGCATGCTGTGCCCGCATGCCCTCCGGCACCATGCCGGCACCAACCAGCCCCCGCCATGCCCCACGCGGAGGCAGCATGACTGGGGCGGGTGGGACAGCATCGCCCCGCTTCCTGCCAGCTTCCCGCGGATGTGGGCACTGACACTGGCACCGGGATGCCCCGCCACCGTGGGAATGTGGAGCGGGTGCCGGGGGGGGGGGCACCTTCCTGTGGATGGAGGGGCCACAGTGGGTCCTGCCCCAGCACTGTGGGATGTAGCCACGGGTGCCTGGGAAAGTGGTGCTCACCACAGGGAGCCCCCTCCCCACTCGGTGCCCCCCAGCAGACCCCAGGACCCTGACACCCCCCACAGCCATGCTGTCCCCACCCTGGGCCAGGGGGCTGGGACTGGTGTGACACCCAGGGGAGCTCAGGCCAGCCCAGGATAGCGATGAGAGAAGCCATGGCACCCAAACCCAGCGCCCAGCCCTGCCACCAGCCCGGCTGGCACCCCCGGCCCCGGCTGCGAGGACCAGCCCGAGCCCGGCATCCCCCAGGTGCTGGGTGGCAGCAGGGCGGGTGCCCCCAGCGATCTCCAGGCACGGGCGTGCGGCAGGGCCGTGGGAGCGGGGCGGGAGGGGACCCCCTCACCTTTCCCGGTTTATCTTGGACGGCGGCGTTTCCTCCGGCCCTTTGTCTACGAGGCTGCGGCCGCCCGCGCCCCCCCCAGCCTTCCTGCGTGCCGTCGGGCACGGTGCGGGGGGGATGCACTCCAGGGCTGTGCTCACACCACGGGACCACCACTCCGGCACGCACCACCGGACTCTGCGGGCTGGGACCACCGTGGAGGGGGCTCAACGCCCGCGGGGCAGCCCCACAGCCAGCCCCCGGCACTGACTGTCTGCACAAACGTGATGCCCATGGGATGCACACATGGGATGCACACACGGGTCGCAGGTGTGGGGTGCTCACAGGCAGGGGGATGCCACCAAGGTCCCCGGGGCTGGCCCAGCGCGGGTGCCACAGTGCGGGTGCCGCGGCGTGGGTGCCATGCTGTGGGTGCCGCAGCGCGGTGCTCGCTGCTCCCCGCTATTGTTGCGGCCGCAGCCCCACGCGGCCTTTGAAGTTGGGCGACTTCCTGCCCCAGTTTTATGGCCCGATCTGTCTGCGCCGTGCGCTTCCCCCGGCCATAAATCACTCTGCGCTGGGAGGCTCGGGGGAGCACGGCGCGGCCGGCCGCACGCCCACGGCCACGGCCCCAGTGAGGGGCACCAGCTGAGCCCACGTTCACCTGGGATCTGTCCGGAGCAGGAGAGGACCCTGGCCTAAGCTGGGTGGGCGCTGCTGAGCCGGCACAGGGACCCACACCGTGGGATGGTGTCCAGTGCCCTCGTCTCCGACTGGCCATGCTTTACCCGCAGTGAAGGTGCCATGGGCATGGGCAGCCGGCTGCCCCAGAACCAACCCAGCCAGGGATGATCCCCCTTTCCCTGGAGGGTCCAAGGGTATGGCTGGAGTGGGGTCCACAGCACTGGACAGGGCGGGGGATGCAGGATGAGTGCTCCCGCCTCCCTGCCCCTGTGTTCCCACCTGTGGGGCTGTGCACCCCCCATGCCAGCACCCTGCCCTGGTGCTGCGGGGACGGACAACACGGGCCATAGTGTCTTCCCCCATGGCCCCACCAGACCCACTGTGCTCCCTGCTGACTCCCCAGCAGTAAAACAGGCCACGGTTTGACGGACAGGATGCGGGGTCAGGCTTTCAGGGCAAATCAAGGCAAGTTTGGAAACACTCGCAGCCAGCGAGGTCTCAGCCTGGCCCGATGCACCGTGCAGTGCTGCCCATGCCGGGGATGCAGGAGGGTCCCCGCTGCCCCACTCCCTGCCCGGCCACCCCCAGTGGCCCGAGGCTTCCGGCTCGGCTCAGCACCGGCGTCATGAGCCCGGCGCAGCGGTTACCTTCGCTATTCAGAGTATTTCCTGGGTTTTATTGTCTTCCCCTCCTTGTCCCACCTTCCTCGCAGGAAGCCCTTGGTCCCGGCGGAGCCAGCGGCTCCGTGCCCAGCAGAACGGTGCTCCCAGCCCGCTCCCTGCTGCGCCATGCGCAGAGGCACGGCCAGCTATCCTGCATTCCTGCTCCTGGCCAGCGGCTACCAGCGGCAGCGCCCACCTGGGGGGGACAGGGCACCAGGACCTGGCCGTGACACCCCCAGCCCTGCCAGGGCGTTGCTGGGCTCACCATGCTCACACCGGGTGAGCCCCTGCAGCGGCCGTGCCGGCGTCGATACCCTCCTGGCATCAGGATGTGCTGGGGTCCAGCAGCCCCCAGCAGCCTCCATGCACCCTTTCCCAGTCCAGCCATGGCTCTGCCAGGCCGTGCTGGGGCTGCAGGCAGCGGCCGGGCTCACTCCCACCACAGCAGCTCCGTCGTCGCCGGCCAGCTGGGAAGGCAGGAGCAGGATCCCCGGCAGCAGGCAGGGAATGCTGAGTGGGAAGGTGCGGACATCCCCCTGCCCTGCTCCCCTTCCTGCACCTGTCTGCAGCCCACCCCCAGCCAGGGCAAGGGGTCCTGCTGCCCACGGGGCGGGCAGGGACTGGCAGGTATCCCCAGAGCCCCATTCCTGGCGGTGGGGGGGGGCTCATCTTGCCGTGGCTGCCGCCTGCCCGCTCCCGCTCTCCCTAAATCAATTCAGTGGGTTATTGAAACGCCGCGTCTCCGTCTGGCGGCTAATTGCATGTGATCTCCAATCACGCGGGCGGCGCGGGTCCCTCTCCCGCTCCACAATTATGCAGCACCCGCGCCTGGTGGTTCTGATGGTGTCTTGGTGGCACCGGGCACCCGCTGTGGTACAGGGCTGGTGGGGCAGGGAGGGTCCCCAGCACGTTGGAGGGGTGCTCCCGGCAGGGCGAACCGGTGGGCAGCTCCATCACTATCCTCATCCCCATCCCCATCCCCATCCCCATCCCCATCCCTGTACTCATCCCCATACCTGGCTCAGACAGGCACATGTCTGTGCCACCTGCCCTGGCCAGGCTGCGGTCATCCCAGCAGGGCCGGGAACAGTGCTGGGGCAGAGGGGATTGCGCCTGTCCCCATCCATCATCCAGCTCTCCTGGCCCGCTCCTGGTCCCGTGCCGGGCTGGCCGCCAGCCCCTGCCCATGCCCCGCTGCCCCAACCCATGTCCAGCCGAACCCCCCACACCCTGCGGGGCCTCGGGCGGCAAATTCCAAAGGGCACCCGGGAAGATTAATCGTGGGGCCGGCAGCCAGGATGGCCGGTAACCGGATCGCCCTGCCGGGAGCAGGAATGCGGCGCTGCTGCGCTGACCCCACCGCCCCTGCCATGGCCCAGGGACAGCCCCGCCACGCGGGGGTCACCATGGACTACCACAGCCAGCCGGGCCACTGCAGGCGTGGTCATGGTGGGGTGCCCACCCAGCCCCTGCCCGAGCCAGGGGGACACACCTCCAGTCTCCAAACCCAGTAAGGCACCATTCCCAGGTCCCCAAACTCACAGAGACATATCCCCAGGATGCTTGGACATGCAGGGTCCCCAGTGTCCCCATGCCAGGAGAGACACCATCACCATGGTCCCCATTTGGGGATAGGTGCTATCCTGTTCCCACACCAAGAGGGGTACCAACCCTGGAGGCATCATCCCCCCATCCCATCTTTCCTACCCCCCTGGAGGCATCGTCCTTCCATCCCATCCTTCCTCCCCCGCCACCACCTCAGGGGCTCTGTCCCCCTCCCCACGCCCCCAGCCCCAGGGGACAGATGACCCCCCCCAGCTCCACAGCCAGCCCATGGATCGGGGACAGGCCAGGGGACACCTCGCAATCCTGAGGTCTGTGCAAGGGCTGATGCCGATGAGCCAGAGGGGCTGATCCCGTGCCAGCACGCAGGATGTCTGGCCCCCATCTCCGTGCCACACCGTGCTGTGTGGTGTCGTGCCGTGGGGGCTGTGGGGCAGCACAGCTGTTGGGTCTAGAGTTACAGCGGTGGCTGGGGGTGGGGAGTGGGGCTTGGGCAGCAACAGGGTCCCCGCAATGGTGTTCCCCCACTCCCCCGCCCCAAGGATCCCTCTGGGGCACAGGTCCGGACCCTGGCTGGGCAGGGAGGATGCAGGACAGACTGGGGCTAAGAATAGAGCTGGGCTGGGATGGGAGGAGGAGGAAGGATGGGGCTTCCTCTGCGACGGCTCTTCTTCCTCCCGCCTGGCTCTGCCACGTGGCAGGGCGCGGCATGGCATGGCATGGCATGGCACAGCGTGGCACGGCCCTTGCCGTGCCCCTCAGCAGGACGGCTGGGTCCCCCTGGCTCCAGGGCACACAGGTGACCCCCACGCCTGCGTGTGTCAAGTACCCAAATGCATATGCTGAGGGTGGTACACACGCACACACACATGGACACACACACCCCCCTTCCACCATCCCACCCCATACGTGTGGGATAGGGACATCCCAGGTGCCACCTGCTCCCCCCACACTGTCCCACACCCCCCACTCCCTGCATGACAGCCTGTGCCGGAGCGTGCGATCGACGGCAGCAGCACCGTGCCCACTGCCTGCACCAGTGCAGCCGCGCTGGTCCCCGTCCCCCCCCGCCGCCGCTGCTTCGTTTCATTGCACTTTTCTTTTTAATTAACCTCTGAGCAGCGCGGCCGAGCTGCCTCCCCGGGGTTAATGATATCGGTGACCCAACCCGCCGCGGCCCATCGATTCCCCCAGTCCCGTGTGCTGCCAGCTCGCCGGCCGACGGACGGGTCTGGGGGTGCAGGCTGGGACGCTCCCGCAGCAAGCACCCGAGATAGCCTCAGCCGGGGGTCCCTGCTCCCGCAGGGTGACGTCTGCCGGAGGAGCCGGCCGTGTCACAGCGGCCCCACCATCACTGCGTACCAGGCTGCTTCCAGGGGTACCCCGTTCGCCCCCACCCTTGTCCACCCATCATCTGGTCCCGCGATGCCGTGGCTGCCCATCCCTTGGGTGCATCCCCCTGGTGCCACATCCTCCTGGGACCCTCATCCCCGGGACCCCCCTCCTGGCCTCTCGGCAGCCCCTCGGCAGCGCCGGGGCCAGGGTCCCAAGCCCCCCCGCCTCAGCCGCCCCGGCCCTGCTCCTCGCTCAGGTGCGCCCTGTCAGCGTGCGGAGCTTTAATCTGGCGGTCGTTCATCTTGGGCGCGGGGCCGGGCTGTCAGCGGCTCAGACGAGCCATTTCCTCACCGCGCTGCCCGGCGCGGGGCCGAGCCGAGCCCCCCGCGCTCACGCCCTAATTGAATCCACATGGCCGCATGGCCACGCCGGACCCACCGCCGCACCCTGCCACCCTGCGCCCACCCCCAGCCCAGCGAGGTGCCTGCTCCCCATGGCGGCTGGGTTCCCCCAGGGGTCCTGGGGCCATTGAGGGGACAGGGTGTCCCACACGCATGCAGCCCTCAGACCACGGACGGAGCCCTCCACCCTGCTCCGGTTGTGCCCATGAGAGGGGGCCAGGGTCTCCAGCAGCACCCGCTCCCCATGCCAGCACCAAGCCCTGGTGTTGGGGGGCTGCCGGGGGCGGCACAGGAGAGGGGGCCCTCGGTGTCCCCCTGTGCTGTGCAGCCCCTGCTGCGGCCACCCCCCGGCCCGGCTATTTGCGGCACGGGGAAGGAAGCGGCGGCGGTGAGATGATGCTGCCTGCCCGCTTCCTGCCACAAACAGCCCCCCTGCCTTGGCGGGCAGCGGGCACACAGCCCCACACAATGGCTCTGCCCCATGGCGTGACGGGGTTCCCATGACCCACCGTCCCAGCTCACTCCCCCCCCTCCCGCCACCCAGCATGTCCCCCCCACCCCGCCGCGCTGCCCCTTTTGCCCGACCAGCACAGCCACGAGCCCCGGATCAACCCTGGGAGGGACCCCGATCCCTGCAGGGGTCCCAGCATGGGGCCACCCAGCACAGGCCCCTTGCTTTGTCCCCAACTCCTGCCCCACAGCTCCCGGTGGGGGCTGTCCCCATTATCCCTGGGGAGGGGGACAGGACCATCCCCATCAGCCCTGGGAAGGGGATGGGACGGTCCCTGCCAGCCAGCCCTGCCGTGCTGGGGTCAGGGGGCGCAGGCGGGCGACAGCCCGGCAGGGGGGCAGCAGCGTTTGCTCCAGCCGGCGGCTTTGAAATGCAAACCCCCCCCCCCTGCCCTGGCCCATTTGGCTGGAGTTTGGCCCAGGCCCATATGGAGTCCCCGGAGCAGGGAGGGGGTCCCGCGGTGAGGGCGGCAGCTGGGGACAGGGCCAGCGGGACCCCCTGACCCCGGCACACCAATTCCCCCTGCGCACAGTGCTGACCGAGGGTCCCTGTGGCATCTTCCCTCGTCCCTGCCTGGGTACCCCCACCAGGGCCGCGTCCTTCTCTTGCCCCCAGCGCAGCTGGTCTCCGGCACCCCGGCGTTGGCCTGTGTGCCATCACGTGTGCATATGCCGACACTGGCGTGTGGCAGCTCTGCACGTGAGCTGGTGTCTCGGTGCCCGGCGAGCACCTCCATGCATGGCTGCTGCACGCCTGCACACGCATGCCTGTCCGCGCCGCTGCACGCCTGCACGTGGCTGTGCCCACGCACCCAGCTGCAGGGTGTCTGCGGGGGGGTGTGTGTGTGTGGTTGTGCACACATGTACACACCAGGCACACGAGCGTGAGCGCCCGCCTGCACACCAGGCTGCACCTGCGCCGACCGGCACACGCGTGTGGGAGCAGCTGAGACCTGTGCTGGGCCCCGCGTGTCATGTGTCCCCAGCCCCCCACTGCCACCCCGGCACTCCTGGGGGGTCACAAGCCCCCAGCACTCCTCGCCTGGGGCCATCCCCATCCCTGCTCCCATCCTCACCATCGCTCCCCTCCGTGCTCGCTGCGTAACGAAGCCAGGGTCGGCCCCGGGCTGGTGCGCACGGCGAGGTCGGCACGTGTTAATGAATAGATCATTTGCCAACAACCTCTGGCAAGGGATCCCCGGCGTCCCCCGGCTCCCGGCACATTAATCCCCGTTTACCAGAGCGAGGTGTAATCCCATTAGTCGTGGCTTCGCCCGCGGCCGCCGGCCCCGCAAGCGGGGTCAGGATTTATTGCCAATAATTGGCCAGGTCTCCTCCCCCGGCGCGGGGCGCGGCGCTGCCGGCGGCTCCCCCGGTGATGCCCCGCTTGCCTCCGCTACTGACGGTTTAATTTTGCACCGAGCTATTCCCCTTATTAAAGGAAAATTCATTTGCAAGCAATTTCCATGTGCAAACTGCTCTGCAGCTCCAGCTTCAGCGCGGGGCTGGGAGCGCCCCTAATCGAGTTACTGCCAGTCGCTCCGGCACGGAGCCGTGTTATTGAAATGGATCCGCTAAATAATAGATCAGGGGCAGAGCGCAGTGCTGGGGCATAAGCGTATTAGCAGGCTGAGCCGCCGCCTCCCGCCCCTAATCACGTTACCCCGGCACAGGGAATTGCCGGCACAGCACAGGCACCCCAGCGTGGTGCGGGATGTCCCACCAGTCTGCTGCCGGGCCGGCTGCAGCGGGGCCACGGGCACACAGGGATGGGTAGCCCCAGTGCCGCCGACGTGGGTGCCCACGGGGCACACGGAGATACTGGTGCGTGGAGCCATGGGTGCCCCTGAGACGGGGTGTTCTGAGTGGGGGGAACAGGGCAGCCCCAGCCACCGGCACGGACAGTCTCCAGAGCACACACCCCCTCCTCTGCGCACACCCTCACATGTATGTACACACACACACACACACACTCCCACAACTCACACACAAACACGTGCTCGCCCTGCGCCCGACGCGAGGGGTGCAGAGCCTGGCACAGCTGCCAGGGAAGTGGCACAAGGGGTTTGCCCCCGGCGCATCCGGATGTTGCCGCCTGCCTCGTCCGTCCTGGCAGCGGCCACTGGGGACTGGGGGACAGCTGTGGAGCCGAGGGCTCGGGCCTTACATGAGGTCCCAGATCCTCAGGCGACCCCCCAGGGACCTCCCCAGGGGACATGAGCCCCAGCGGGACGGAGGTGTGGGAGCCAAGGTGGGGGCTGGCACTGACACGCCGGGACGCACTGCCCTGCGGTGACCCCGGCTCTGTCCAAGCAGCCATGCCCGTCGCAGTCCCTGCCGGCTGCGGGCGCCCGGCCAGCGCTCTGCCCCGCTCCGCAGGAAGCTCCAATGTTCCTGCAAAAATTCAGAGCTCTCTTTTTTTTGTTTCCCACTGTGTGTCCTGCTTTGGGGTGAAAAGCGTTTCCCATCCTGTGTTCCCGGCAGCTGGAGCTGACGCATCCCCCCACCCAGCTGCGAGCTGGGGGCTGAGGCTCACCCTGGGCTGGGGCTGGGGGACGGGGTGCAGCTGGGGCGCTGATCCGGCAGGGCGCACGCCTGACCTGCATCCCTGCGGCTGTGCCCATGGCTGTGCCCATGCCATCACCCTGCCTGCAGCAGCTGCCAGGGGCTCAGCGCCGCCTGGGGGCCGGGCAGGATCTGGGCTGCTCAGCCCACCCTGGCGGCAGCCTGGGCTGCCTCATTGGGCACAAGTGGGGGGTCAAGGAAAGGAGAAGGTGACAGCTCTGGTCCCCTGGAGCATCGCTGGCTGCTGCGCAGGGGATTCACCCCATCTGCTGCAGACCGATGGGCAGGGCGGTGGTGTTGCATCCCATTAGGGTGAGCTCTGAGGCTGGGGATCCATCCGGGTCCCAGCCTGGATCCCGACTGCCATGCCTGCTACCTAGGGCCCAGCCCGGCTGGAGCGCTGGAGCGCTGGCAGCCCAGGACTCTGCACCACAGCTCCATCCGGTCCCCGAGCAGCTGGAGTTGCAAGAGGCGGGGGTTTGCTCTGTGGGGAAGGACGGCTGGGAGCCCGGATCAGCGCAAGAACAAGGAATTAGCCTGAGCGGCAATTTCCTGGTGCGTGTCACAGGGCATTAGCTGGGACGGAGCCCAGGGCACGGGCGCCAGGCAGGGCTGGGACTAGGGAGAGAAGGGCTCTGCAGGGGTTGTTCCCATTCCGCCCCTGCCCGCTGGGTGCCCGGGGCCTTGTGTCCGGCTTGGTGCCCTCGTGCCACGCAGCGCTGCCACAAAGGACTGTGGCCCACAGGGGTCCAGCTGAGCCCCAGTCCACCAGCAGCTCCCGTGGGGCCGGCAGCTGGGGCGGGAGCCAGGGATGTGGCTTGCCTGCACCCCGGGACAAGCACCGACCCCGACAAGCGGTGGGAGCCAGCTGCACGTGCAGCAGCGGCAGCTCCACCGTCTCCCCTCGCCTCCCCGCGTCACGTCGCCGCCAGCCATGCGAGCGAACCCTCCGGAGAGGACAAAAGCCGCGTGTGAGGCAGCGGCACAACCGCCACCACGTCGGCCTGCCGCACCCCACACTCCGGCAGGCGAGGGGCCCTGTGTGCCCGCGGGAGCGCGGCCCGTCCCACTCGGGGTGGCCGCGTTCCCTGGCTGGCACTTCCCGGGTGCAGCCTGCAAATCTCTCCCAAATCGGTTTGATCCCAGGCTGCCGGAGCCCACTCCCCACCCCCGCCTGCCGCCCGCTCCGGCGTTTAATTGCTCCGGCTGCTGGGAAATTTCAAGGTTGAATTTGTCTAACTCCAATTTCCAGCCAGGGGATCGCGTTCTGCCTTTGTCAGCAAGATTGGAAGCCCCCAGCCCCTCCCGGCACCAGTGCTGCCGGGTCCCCCTGCACCTGCTCCCCCAGCCCGGCACGGTTCTCCCACTGCCCCCCACCCACAGGTTCATTTTCTCTCATTACCACCCTGACCCCTGCGCCCTCCACACCGTCACCATGTCCCCCCCCTCCATCTCCCCTCGCTGGGCCCAGAGCATCCCAGCAGCAGACCCATGGGGGCACTGGGTGGGATTGGGACCGGGGGATGCCGAATCGCCCCTCTGGGTGATCCGGCATNCCGGGGGATGCCGAATCCCCCCTCTGGGTGATCCGGCATCCCCCGGTCCCGATCCTGCTGGAGGATACGGACCCCATGTCGACAGCCGGGGCTCACCTGCGTGTGCGGGCGTCCCCAGGATTTTTACGAGCGATTGGGATCCCGGAGCTATTTGTACTGGGGAGGGCAGTGCGGGGGGGGGGGGTTTTGGGNTGGGGGGGGCGGGCGGGGGGGGGGGATTTATGGCCGAGCCGCGCTCTGAAACCCAAAACCCACCCGAAGCGGCCTAATCACTCCCAGACGCAGCGGCCCCTGCGCTTTTATGGGGCATTTTAGAGCAGGGGAGCTAATAAATTTTTTGCGACGGTAAAAGCCCCGCTGAGGATGAGAGGGGGGGC
>VZSF01010450.1:0-102490 GCA_013398295.1 Chionis minor
TATATATAAAAGATTACTTTTAATCTTAAAACTATTTAAAATTTAATGTGCGGAGCATGTGCTAAGACTTACACTTAGTATAATTTACTGCTAGACAAAGCCATGTTTAATTAATAAGTACCCTACCCATTCTAAGGAGTTAAAGAATGTTACTTCTTAAATTATATGCGTGATCACTGAAAGATTTCTATTATCTCAACCATCTTATTATCAACCAATATCAAGTGCTACTGACTAAATATATTTTCTGTATCTTTATACCAGAGCAGATGATGGGTTCTGTTTACTTTTGAAGCTGTAAGTATTTTCAGGACTGCAGAAAGCTTTTGGCCAAATGACTTTGTGCTGCAGTTCAGCAGGAATAGAGACAATACGTACTTGTTTTCCAAATAAGTCATTCATAGTAATGAGATCAATTTTGAGTTGAAAAGAACAGCCTATTTTGGTATTTCAAAATCCATGAATAGGCACAGCAAGTGAGGACGAACTCAACTAATTTCAGAAATTTGAAGGTCCCCAGCACAGGTTTTTGAGCACATTTGCAAACAGATGTCTGTGGGGATTTTCAAGACTGCCTACAGGTCACCTTGTATCCATTGATTTCTTTGGAAGCAGGCACCTGATTGCCAGTGCAAAATCTCATTACACCTCTACTGCAGATCTGGAGTCCTAAAATCTGGCTTATAGCAACAAGAAACAAGCCGCCAGTTCACTAAGAGTAGTTAATACTAATATAATGCTAATACATATTTTAATAAATGATGCTATTGTATATGTAAGGGGGAAAAAAAGGGCTTACTAATAGCATATTTTTTAAATCTCAATTTGTACATCTTTTGTACTGTAATTGTACATCCATGTTGATACAAATTTTAAAATATCATCTACTAAAATTGAAGATGTAGTGAACAATTTTCTAATGCAGGTTAAGGTTTCTACCATAGCATTTGAATAAACACGTTTAACTTTCTGCTTAAATAAACATGTATATGAACAGTACGTAGTAAGAAATACCCAACTGGAGTAAAGCCTATATGCAGTTGCAATTTTGAATGATTATGCACACCAGTAAGAGCAAACATTTTTAGAATAACGATGAAAAGTACAAATGCAAACCAAGATTAAAAGCAGTTATTCAAATCAAGGTTCCATGATTCAGATTTGTGGTTTATATCACGTTGATTTACATGTCAATCCATCGTGCTTACAGTATTTTCCTCCAGTGCAATTAAGCTCACGCATTGGAGCTCATATAGTTGTATTGAGCTGCAAAGATATCTTTCTAATCTCTGATTCCATTTTACTCATCTGTTAAGAGAGAATAAAAACTTTTGTCTTTTATGGGTGAAGGTACCATGCAAATGCAAATGGTATTATACAAAATGGTAATTGAAATGGTAAAGGAGCAAAGGGTTTTAATAAAATGACAATTCAAGACACATGCAAGTGTCCCTGTGTGAATGTTGATTGAAATGAGAAAAGTTAAGAGTGAATTTTAAGTGCCCATAGAAAAATGCATTGAATGTTAAGAGTAAATTAAGAAGTGCACAGGCCAAGGGACAGAGCTGCCTCAGAAATGGATAAAGAAAGAACTGAAATATTCCTTTGAGGATTTGGGACAAAGGATCTCTCAGTCCTCGATAACAGTGCAAAGCAGGTTGGGGAATAGGCTGTGGGGAACACAGGCGTAGTGACACTTCAAAAGACCCAAGAACTTGAAAAAGTTGAAAATGTAGTTAGCGACAGATTTGGATCTGAAGAGTGAAAAAAGCAATAGTGAACACAGCTGGATATGAACTTTGATGTTGAATTACACAAGGTTTAAGAAGAATTAGGGCCTTTAGAAGAAACCGTCATTGGAAATTCTGAGGGGTGACTCCAGGGCAGAACAAGGGCCAAGTTCTCCTCCATGCTCCCCAGCCCAAAGCTGCTGGTGGCAGCTCACTCTAGCAAAGGCTGATCTAGGTGAGCCTGGCACACACCCCTGCACAGATGCTCACAGCTTCTGAGACCCACCTGCCCTGAGGTGTCTAAATGCAGTGAACAACACAGAAAAAGGAACCAGTGATCACCTCTCAGGTGCGCAAGAACCAGCTTTGAGATACTACACCTGCCGCTTTCGCAAAGCCTGAGTGCAGAGGTTTTCAGAGGCTAGTTAAAGGGTAAACGATACGGGAAGGATGTTCAGATGCTGTTACGCAGAATAATAAGTAAGCTGCCAACCCTCTGAATAAGGTATGAAAATTATCCTTTCCTGTTTTCAGCAGCACTAGAGTTGTGGCAGTAGTCTTTCAGATTTAACTCAAAATTGCAAAGAAGGGATACATTGGTATGTTGTTAGGAGGAGAAGAAAGAATTGTTAGAAGAAAAGAAGGACGTAGCCTGGCCCTTCTCACGGGCATCCACACTAGCAACACAAGGCTTATCACTGCACAAAAGGTAATGCTGAAAAAAGTATATGGGAGTTCTACTTTTAAAGGAAACTTTTTTTTCTTTTTTTCCACAAAATGTGCATGGGAGTGAGCGGGGCAGAAGATGGTGGGGAAAAGCTGGGACTCGCTAATGGGCCCTCTCAAAAACGGCAGGAAAGACATTTTCAGCACTACCTTGCTAATGTGAGAGCTGAGGAGGACGGCAGGAGAATCTCACCTTCTTCCTCACCTTACGTCCTTCTTTGGCTGAGTGCTAACTCATGCCGGCGTATGGAAAGCTTGCTGCACGCAAGAAGAATGGTGTCTCTGTGAGAAGATAGACCTTTGAAGTGAGTACGAATTTATACCAAGAAGCCACATACTGCTCCTGGCGTCTAAACTCTGACAGTTGGTCTGCTCCAGAATTCGTACCACAAGATGGAAGAACAATCAACACAAAAGAAGGAACCATCCCTGTAACTCCTACTGTCTCTCCAGAGACCACCTCAGATGCTCAAGTCGACAGTAACCAAGAATTCTGGTGTCAAAGGACATTTTCTCTGATAGCCCCATCAGTCAAGTCAATCCTTCCTCTCCTCCGTGCCTTTTCCCCCTCTCTTCTGAATTCTTACAATTGCAGCTGTTAATAGAGCCTCGCTGGTGGGAAAACACCAGTAATGAAGTTCTTACAGTGGCCAGTTTAAAAAAGCTCAACTCCTTTGAACTGAAATAAACCACCCCAGAAAACAAAAACCAGTTACCTGGATTCCAACTGAGGAAGCTATAGGACACTGAGATTGCTCTGCCTATAATACGGCTGTCTTCTCACTTTTCATCATGTTACTGTGTTCAACTGGTTGGCAGTTACAATGCTGACAGTTTAATCCTAATTTCTAAATCAGTGTCAGCAACTGTTTCTTTCTGTGGAAATGATACAGAAAGACCATAAATTATGTAGAGCACGATGCCTTTCCTTTTGGCACACCAGGAAAAAAAAAAAAAAAACCACCACCAAGAAAAGATATCCACAACCATTCTTTCTTCCTAGGAAACAGCAAACCAAACACAGTACAAGTAATATTTTACCAGCTGGTGTGGGCAGTTACGACTGCCAGAAGATGTGACCAAATTACATTTGATCCCATTGCTCATTTAAGTCACAGATAGTCATGCTTCTGAAAATTAAGCTGGCAAACTAAATAAATCCTGCTGGATCAATGATTCTATGCTTTTCCCAAATCAAAATACATCATCACTACAGGAGAGACAAGGGGCACTAACTTTAATCTGAAATCAAATTAAATTTACCTTTATCAGGGGAAGAGGGATAATGTAGAACGTCACAATTTTTTACATATAAATGGACTAGGTTCAGTGCATTTTTTTTAGAAAAGCAGTTATTAATGTTTCTAAGATTTTAACAGTTCCCAGCGATGTATGAATTCACTGCCTTACACAATGATGTCTGGATCAAATGTATATGTAGAATCACTCACTTGTTATATGTCCTTTGTGTCTGAGGTTTTGATTGTCCAGGGCTGCACTGTGACCTTGACATGAGCCCAAATGTGTGAATGAAACACTTTATGCTGCTTTGTAAAATGCAGCTTGGGAAGTAAAACTGCACCTTGTCGCAACCCATGTCTTGTTGCGGGTACCACACCTTTACCAGCCTACCCCAGTGGAGTGGATCCCTTTCAGCTCGTGTATTTTTTTTATCCTGTATTGCTGTCTGATAGCATAACAAACCTTCTTAATTTCAGTATGGACCTCATGAAGCTTATTAAAAACAGATGCTCGTCAACAAAGGTTTGCTTCTGAATGTTTCTGAAAAGAAACACTGCCCATCATTTACTTAGGAAGCCTTAGTGTGAAATCCCCGTCAACAACCTCTTCCCAATTAGCTTGTGCTACCCTGTCCTGAAGCCTGCTGGTACTGGGAAGTGCACAATATCCTCAGCTCCCGCTGGAATCAGGGCAATGCCGTTGCCTTCAATGTATAGCATGTTCTCAACATCTCACAGGATGTGGTCTTCAGGCTCCAGTTCACAAACACATGTGCTTAACTTAAGCATGCGAGTAGTCCCATTAATGCTGAAGTACTTAAAGTTAACCACGTATGTAATTGCTTGCAGGGCTGGTTCCTTAATTAGCTACGCTCATCCTTTAATCCTCCCTATCTTTTAACCTCTGTACTGTTACATGCCTCAATTTCTTTAATCAGATAATGAACATTAGGGAAGTTGTTATTTACTGCTTCTACTTCAAGACTTGAACTAAAAAAAGATGGACTGCGTGTAGAGACTTATTATTAAACCTGGTAAAAATAAAACACAATGGCATAAAAAGATGTTTTCAACTTTTGAAGAACATCTTAATTTTCCTTTTGTTAAATAAGTGCTTTTTGACGCTTCCTGAAGTCATGCATGGATTTCTGGATGAGATTTTTCTGTAAGTTTAAAAATTTGACATCCTTTGTATGGTAAACTTCCAGATTTAAATGAAGTCCTATTAAGCAAAGCAGCAAATCAAAACTGAAATGCAGCAATGCAAAGATGCCAGAATGGCCACACTGAAACAAAACCCACCAACAAAAAGCCAGAAAAAAACCCCAAAAAAACCCCAAACCAACCACCAAAAAAACAATTAAGTTCTAGAAACACAAAATAGCACAGGGGGGAAAAAAAACCCCAAACCCAAACAACTTCTGACAAAATTAGTTTTGAAGAGGCCATTTTCTGATTAATGTTTTTCATTAAAAGTGTCTGCTAGTTGCACTTGGATATGCTGGTTGCGCTGCCTGCTTTCTGCCAATCTCTCCTTATCAAGTCTAAGGCTGCCAGGAGAGCAGGGAAGCACATTTGCAGTCGTCAGGTTTCGTTGCCTTTCCTACTCCCTTGACCTATTTTTTTCCCTAATCTTTAAATTTTCTCTTTTCCTTAGTTCAGCATATTAGCATTCCTCCAAATTTTTAATTATTCTCCCCGGTAATTCTCTGGAGCCCTCTGCTTGAACTTTCTTTCTCCACTTGCTGTACTTCTAAGTAATGAGCACCTATATTGTACTTTACTGGAGTCTAACCCCCTGTAGTTTTCTTTACTTCATCTGTATGCTGCAAGCTGTCCCTTTTGGAGAGTTGCCTTGCAGTTCGACAACATTGGGAGTCTATTCTTTCTCAGATGATTTCCCTGTCAGGTTCACTGCTACCGAAAACAGAACTACTGACAGCATACGTTTTGAATCCAGCCATGGAAATCGCTTCGCGATAATCTTTACCAAATGCTGCATTACATGGTACTACATTTGCTACTGGGCTGAGGATTCTTCTCTCTGTTTGTAAATCTGCTTTTATGACCATATTATTTGAACACTTCATTTCATGCCTAGCACTGAAAAAGGAATGAAGTATCACAGTAAAACATTAGATGCTTACCTAAAAAGGGGATGCTAGCCTATCCAATTTTCTTACAGTATTGCTCACTTAATATAGTGAATAAGCCCGAGGTCCAATATGATTCCTTCATAATGTACGCCGAACTGTATCACTTTCTTCCTGAAGCCGGTTTGCCATTGAGCCTGATGTATTCTACCCATCTTCTCATTACTATGATCAATCTTCCTTCAGCTGATCGGAATTTAATCCTATTAAATCGCTAGGCTTGCAGTAAACGCGTATCATACACACGCATGCTTGCCACAGCAGATTACTATAACTGCCTTTATTTTTGGAACATGCTCTCAAGGCTCCCCCAGGCTAATCCGTGCAACCCTGCTGCATGGCTGCAGGAAGTGAGGAGCAGCACAGACCTCCCATGGAGGGGAAGCGGAGCGTGGGGGCACAGATCCTTCCCCAGTCTGCGCTCCAGGAGTGCGGAGTTTGAGAACGGGTGGCAGGCGGGACAGGACAAATGGTCACGGGCCTGCTTTCCACCCTATACAGCTGCTCATGGCCGGGCTGGCCCCTGGGAGAAGTTAACGCCTGTGGGCTCTGCAGCCTTCTAAATATCCTGATACAGTCCATTTTTCTCAATTTTACTGAGATTTTTGATTATTTGTCCTAAACCAGTAATAGAGCGATAAAGGTCTTTATTAGGGAAGAAGCGTTCCAAGTAATTTAGTAATTTGTAGCTACCCATGTTTCAACCAGTTTGGGTCACTAGAGGGTGCAGATAAGCCTCTTCAGTCTGTCTGGACGTTTGTCTTGTGACGTATTGTCCTGGTTTGAGGTAAAACAGGACCAATTTTGTTCAGTTACTCTACCTTCAAACTAGGCCTCTTCTAACTGCTCAAATTAACAGCATATTGTGCAGAAAACTGTTCTCTTCCAGAGTGATAAGATGCATGTTTATAGCTGACGCCAAGGCATGGCATGCAGAGAGGCTCTTGCTTATACTTGTTGCTGTAACACCCAAGGCCAGACAACTTTGTTATTTGCCCCATTGGAGGGTCAGAAGCAGAAAAGCTTAGAGGGGTCACACCTGTGGGGAGGAGCGGACAGGACAGGTGACCCAAAACTGACCAGCAGGGTATTCCATCCTATCTGCCTCAGGCTCAGTATAAAAGCTGAGGGACCAAGGGGTCAGCCCTCTTTCTTCAGTGCCTGGCATCCGAGGAGAACTCTGTCTGCCTTTGTGTCCATGTGTTCCTGAATCCAGATCTGGAATCCATTTCCCATCCATCACAGAGTCCAGTCTGGGACTTTCCCAGTGCCTGCTGGTGAGGTGACTGTCATCCTGGGAGCTTGATATGGTTTTGTATATATTTCATTATTTTCTTTTTATTATTTTATTCTTTATATTTCATTAAAGTAGTTTAGTTCTTACTAAACTAGTCTCTCTTCTTCTCTCTGTCCTGCTCTGTTCAACTGTTGACCGTTACGATGCTGACAGCTTAATCCTAATTTCTAAATCAGTGTCAACAACTATTTCTTTCTGTGGAAATGATATAGAAAGACCATAAATGATGTACATTTAGGTATATAAATACCTGCAACCTAAAGGATATCTTCTAAGCTATAAATACACAACTGCTGCTGTTTTTCACATTTCATCTAAAAACATGACCATTATGTCTGAATCTGGTTTTTGTTTTACGTGGCAATAGTTTTAGATCACATTTTCATTTGGCTGTTGCAATGAACAACTTGGATTTACAAATAATCTTGCCGAAGAAGCAGTGGTTTGGAAAATAATGAGGAGGAGAAAACCTTTCTTGTTCTCTGTGCCGTCTGGATTCTTAATGAGAGATAATGGTGATGAGCTGTAAAACAGAATGGTCCAGCAATGTTCTCCTGAAAGACAATCATCTAATTGTCCCAGGAGCTGCACACAACAGCATCCTGAAACCCCTCACTGAATAAAAGCATCTGTCCAGAGCTTAATTAACAAAAAGTTATACATTTAAGACTACTTAAGAAAGTTAAGATCAGTCAATCAAGAGCGTACCTCTGAGTTCACATGGTCATTAGTGGTTCTACTGAAGATCTCAGTTATTGCAACAAGGAAGCAGGGAGAGTGTTTATAAACTTTGGCAGAAGGAAGCAGATGTGATTTTTATATGTTATGTATAGCTGGATTCACTCGCTGGACCACAGGTAGATCAATAAATACTATTTAAATGAAAACCTTTGACTCTGCCCACACTCATCATTTTGCTATTTAACTTATTAAAGAGAAATTACTTTTATGAAATAGTCAGGAGTTATGGTGTGAATGTAATCCTTGACAGTACTCAAATCTACCATGCTAACAGCATGAAAAAATAATGCCCCATGCAGGTTATCCAATTGCCATAAGCACATATAACAACATAATTGCGGCAGCATAGACAGCACCTGGATGCCCATTTGTCTATTGGTATTTTTATGTCTGCCATCTCCACTATGTATCGCTAGTTCTGTTCCATAGAAGTGGATTGGCCACTGGAAAGCTGTAAAAAGTCCAACAGCCTGTTAGGAAATGGGGCGGCAGATGAGTAAAGCCACTGACTCTTAGTCACTCTGTGTCAGAAAAGGAGAGGTCTGAGTAGGGAAAGCACATATTGTAAAGACAGAAGAATTAAAACCTCATCTTTTCCTACTGTGAAAAATTATATCCTTACTATGATAGGGAACTGCCGACACAAAAGGGGAAGGTAGTAGCAGCAGTGTTTTCGACTTTGCCCAATGACACCCAGAAAAGTTGATGTCTTTGATAGAATTATTTTAAGGATTTAAATTCATAGACTTCATTAATTCTAAAACTTTCACATGCTGCCCAGCAGCAAACTTCCCGTTTAAGAAATTCTAGTTCAAAGTTTGTTCTTTACCTAACCTGTTAGATGACCTCAAATAATTTAACCGCTGAAAAAAATGAGCGCAGCCCTAGAGAAAGGGCCTCTGAGGATTGGGTGACGTGAAGGAGAGACTCAGTGTAGACACAGGGCCTCAGCACACGGCAGATGTCCCCGGTTCCAGGCAGAGCTGGCACAAAGGTGCATGCTCTGCCGAAGCGATACCCACATGGGAGCTGTGCTGTTGGCCGGTTGCGGGCAGTGCCAAGTGGAGAAGCTCTGCTTAATCAGTGCTTGGCTCTGCACAACCAGCTGTCCCTGCAAAGGTGACTGATAAAGATGCCGTGAGGTGGCGCTGAATGGGGTCTGATGAGCACAGTGGGGCTTTTCAAGTGCAACCAGGGCAAGGGCAGTGCTAGTGAGAGGCTGAATCAAATAACAAGCAAAACATTATTAATTTTCTCAGACAGTTCTTGTCTCTAAAAATGAGGAACCCCTACTTTAGAGTTGCAGACGGGGTTGTGACTGGCCTCAGTTCTTTGCTGAGAGTTGGAAGAATGTAACACCCGCTGACAGCAAAACAGTGACTATCCAGTGGGGAGATGCCATGGGAGCCGCAACAGTAGCCTGTAAGTAGATGTATTTCAAGGACTGATACCATATGGATTATTTATATGAGGATGCTGTGCAGAGAAATCTATGGTGAAAATTTAAAGCACACTTAAATCCCCACGTGGACATCTCCTTACAGTCAATATTTGAAAGTGGAGCACAATACAAGGCAGCAGGAAATAAGACTCTACTTTTGTTCAGCTGTGGAATTCCACACAGAGCAATTGCGCCAGAATTGATTCTATTCTGAGTCAAACTGAGCTTAGGAGAGGCGGTTTAATCAAATCTTAGTTAGTTCTAGTTCAGTAGTCCATACCCAGGAAAAAAAACCCCACAACAGAAAAACCCCAACATCATGTAGAAAAATAACATCATTAGATGAAAAGACTTGAATCAAAATTCCTAGTCTAAGATAGATATCAAAATCATGGTTTTTGCTCATGAGTTAGACATACATTGTGGTATCATGCTATTTTTAATCTATTCATATACTATACATTCTCTGAAAAATAAATATAACACATTTATTTCAAAGGTACCTTTATAAGCAAAGGCAGTTCATTTCCTTAAGGAAGACTTTTTTTCAGTATTTTGCCTATATTCCTTGCTCTAGCATAAAAAGCAAAAAAAAAGATCACTGCATTTTTCTCTCTTTTTTATTCTTCTTTTGTCTTTCATTTTTTTCTTTACCATTTTCTGAATGTGTCTAAATCAGTGAAGAGATCCTTGGCCCTCCACTAATCATTAGCATTTTGCGACAGATTCAAGTCAATGACCTATGGATTAAAAGCACTATAACCTGTTACCACTCTACCAGGATAGTTTGCCCTAGTGTTAAGTTTAATTTAGCAAAGAGGTCTTCTGGTTTGTCTTCTTCTACATTTATTGTATAAGAAGGAATTAATCCTAAAATAATTAATGCCATTTTGTATTGCTATCATGTATCTGTAGACTTCTGCTCGATCTAGCTATAAATATAACGTGATTCACTCTATTCTATCCTTCATGGTTCAATCCCTGTAATTGTAATTCACGGTCAAGATATCTGTCAACACATTGCTCCTTTTGCTGGTTGATAGTTCATACTACAATGGAAGCTATCTGCCAAGCAGCACCTGTCTTTTTAATAATTCAAGACATTAAATAAATAAAATGGAGTATGTACCTGCTGCCTTATTTCTTTAAACTTGCTCATCCCTCTCATACACATTTCATGATAAAAGCTGGAGGTTAAGAGACACTAATTTGTCATCACCAGAGAAAGTGAAGTTGCAACCAGGGAAAACTGCTTTTCTAACTTACTGCTTCCCTATGAGGAAAGACAGCTTCAAGCCACTGTCACAACGAGTGTGAAAGTTGCTCAAGTTAGCCAAGATACGTGCATAAAGTCAATGTATTTATAGTGTGTGTGCTTTTAAACAGTTGTAATGACATTCAAATCCCTTCATACGGAACCAAGGTCAACACACTATTTTTTAGAATATGAATTATTTGGCCTTTTTTAATTAATAAGATCTGTACTTCCTGTATGCTATTTATATTATTTTCTTTAACTTTCCAATTGAGATGGCTTACTGTAAAGTTCAGGTCTAGATGTTGAGCACAGCAAAGTTAGAAATTTAGCTCTTAAGTCTGTGACAATTTTGTAAGCATTCTGTTCTGGTCTCTATCACAGAAGTATTGTGATTACTCACAACGTACCTACAAAGTGTAGTTCGAAACAGAGAACTGCTTTTGTTGTTTTAGAGGTGGGGAACTGACCCGCAGGGACCAAACCCAGATCCTGAAGAGCTGCTTAAAGATCTTCACCAAGCTGACTGCAGTGCTGTTTGGCCACTCTGAGGATCTGACCTGTCAGAGTTGTACAGTGCCATACATGGAGTCTTTAGTGTAGAAACGATCATAAATCTGCACCTTTAATGCTCTAGGCTCTAAGCATGAAGCTATCCTTCCATTTCATTTTTTTAATATCTACTTTGAATTTTGTTTTTCAATCAGCATATATTTGAACAATCAAACATATTTATTTTTGTCAAGAGGGAGTCTGAAATGTGAGAATTCACTGTTCTCTACTTTTCCCCCAAGCAATCTGTGGAAAGGCAATAGCTGTATTTCACAGATAATGTGGCCATTAGCAGCTCAGTTTGCTTCTTCTGACCAGTGGTATTATGTCACACAGAGTTTTGATATCAGAATTGAAAGCAGCAGGTATCCACTTTAATTCATTTTCCCCTTACTATTTCAGACATGTTATATCTGGTTAGATAATATATGTCGCAGCTTATCAAAAAGCAGCAACAATTTTGATAACTGAAGCATGGTCATAAAATAACCCACACGAACAAGCAATTAATAAAGTAGGTAAGAGCCAGACCTGATGTGTGGGGAAGGGGGAGCTGAAGAAGGGCTTTGCAGAAATTCAGATGACAATCTTCCTTGCGTACAGCCTCTTCCAGCCTGAGGGTTTTTGGCACGCATTCAGAGTTATGGCAGAAGCATTACTCAATTATTACAGTGCAATGTGGATGATTTCAGTGGCATAAATGGGTTCAGATGGTCAAAGTGGTAGCACAGCCTTGTCATTCTGTGATATGAGGTGGTTAAATGAGTTTTGAGGTTCTGAGTTGAGAGGTATCAGTCTGCTGATTTCCATGGCAAACCACCACTGTTAGCAATCGTTTTAGCCTGTTAACTAAGATCAAGCTAGGGTTTTTCAGATGATGTTGAAGATAAAAGCTCTTTTGGAAAGATGACAAAATGAAATGCCCACAAAGAGAGAGGAGCAGAACAGCGCCATCAGAAGCAGCAGCTCATGTCTCTGAGACTGTCCCTGCCTTGCAGATCTTAGGTCAGAGAAGGAAGGCACATCCCATTGCCTTATCAGTCCCTCTAGATACAGCAAACAGCTTCTAGTCTTAAACCAAAATTGCTTCTTTTGATGACAGGTTCTCAGCATCATGGGCAAGAGTCACAGATGACAGTAAAGGGAGTGATGTCGTTTGGTTGCCCTGGATACACATCTCCTCACTCCAGTGAGGCCCTGGTGAGCATAGGAGGTGGCTGGATGGGACATCCGTGATGATAAAAGAATGTTTATTTTGCTCCACCTGCACTTATAATACCAAATTATACAGTCCTCAGGGCAATGGTGAATAAATCTCACCTTTTTGTTGACTAATTTCTGACATACCATTTTTAGTCTCCCCTCTTCGAAGATCTTTGTTCTGTGTAGCCATTTATATAATGTGCACAACTAGATTCTTAGCACCTGCTTGAAGACTTGTAGACTACGACTTCTGCTTTGGGATTCTTGGAAGACCTTGTGCTTGGAAGACCTTCTCATTTCTAGAGCTGCTTGTATCCAGATCTCCAAATAAGCCCACACAAGTTTACCTCCGAATGAGGCCCTAAGTCATCTTCATCTTAATAAGCTAACTTTTGTGATCAGCAAAATGAACTAATGAAGCTGCTACTTTGAAAGCTTAAGGGTTTTGCTAAAGACTAGGGACTTTGGACCCATCAGGAAGGATTTGGCGTGGTTGACACACTGGAGGGAAGGGATGCCATCCAGAGGGACCTGGACAGGCTTGAGAGGTGGGCTAATGCAAATGGCATGAAGTTCAACCAAGCCAAGTGCAGAGTCCTACACCTGGGACGTGGCAATCCCAGGCATAAATACAGGCTGGGCAGAGAATGGCTGGAGAGCAGCCCTGAGGAGAAGGACTTGGGAGTGCTCATGGATGAGAAGCTCAACATGAGCTGGCAGTGCGCACTGGCAGCCCAGAAGGCCAACTGTATCCTGGGTTGCATCAGAAGAAGCGTGGCCAGCAGGGCACGGGAGGTGATTCTCCCCCTCTACTCTGCGCTTGTGAGACCCCACCTGGAGTGCTGTGTCCAGCTCTGGAGTCCTCAACATAGAAAGGACATGGAACTGTTGGAACAGGTCCAGCGAAGGGCCACTAAGATGATTAGAGGGATGGAGCACCTCTCCTATGAGGACAGGCTGAGAGAGCTGGGGCTGTTCAGCCTGGAGAAGAGAAGGCTCCGGGGAGACCTGATAGCAGCCTTTCAGTATCTGAAGGGAGCCTACAGGAGAGCTGGAGAGGGACTCTTTGTCAGGAAATCTAGTGATAGGACAAGGGGTAATGGTTTTAAATTGGAAGAAGGGAGATTTAGATTAGATATTAGGAAGAAGTTCTTTACTGTGAGGGTGGTGAGGCACTGGAACAGGTTGCCCAGAGAAGTTGTGGAGGCCCCATCCCTGAAGTGTTTAAGGCCAGGCTGGATGGGGCTTTGAGCAACCTGCTCTAGTGAGAGGTGTCCCTGCCCATGGCAGGGGGGTTGGAACTTGATGATCTTTAAGGTCCCTTCCAACTCTAACCATTCTATGATTCTATGATTTAGGAGGAAGCAAAGCACCCACATGCAAAGCTGTCCACTCCTCTGCAGCCTGACACTGGAAGCATGTAAACTCAAGAGTGCCTGGAATTTTGCTTCTGTGTCCTAAATTGCTGCAGTCTGAGCAGACAGGAGCCTAAGCAAGGGGTGTGGAAGCTCCGCAGAGGTATGCTGTCAGTGCTCTGAGGCAGCCTCCTGGGTCTGCTCGGAACGTGCCAGTGCAGCAGGAGAGCGGGGCTCCGTACAGCATGGCACTCGCACCGATGGCTGGAGAGGGAAAGGGAGGCATCGCTGATGCTGTCACTCCCCTCTTTCAATGAAAGTCAGTGGTCATCCAGGAGACTTGTGTTCAGCACCCTCTCTGCCTGGGTCTTCCTTCTGGAAAAGTGCTTTCAGCATTGGCCTGAAGTTATTTGAGGTGAGGACAAAGATTCTTTTCCTCTCCCATTGAACTTCTTTTGAGGTACACAACATCAAAAATAACGGGGAAAAGGGGAGTGAAGGGAAGAAGCTTGTCTTTCGATCTGAGAGGGACTGTGAGGTGAAACAAGGTAATATACCACTCTAGCTTATATTCCTAGGGCATTCCTCTGAGCAGCAGTCTGGGTGAACTGTGTTTCAAGGACTAAACTAAGATTTGCCTGTGTTCTTTGAAGTAGGGACCAAACCTCCATGGTCCTTCTTGAACCCCCGTGCGAGGACCCTTCACCCAGCAGGAAGGGGAGTTACGCTGCTTCTTGTGTCAGTTATGTGCTCCCATGCATTCGCACTCTCTCACTTAGCAACTTTGCTGTCTGGGCTCCTTTAAAGCCCCGAGAAAATTCCTTGGGGATGCAAAGATGAAGCCTGCAAAACCTCTGGACAGGTATTACCAGCAGCATGCTCATGACTCCGAGGATTTGTACCACGCAGCATCATTAGCGCTTAGACTACAAGTTGCTGGGGCTGAAGACCCTGTCATTGACTAGTTTTGTCAATTAGTGCGTACACCTATGGCATTTGTATGAATCATAGTGCACTATCAGACTGCCATTTGGCATCACCAGGCTATCATGTCAGGCAAAACATTTTATATCACAAAACAAATTAAATGGAAGTGAAAAAAGGCCTTGGCATATTTAAAGAAAAGAATGTTTTTACTCCTGCTGTGAAAGGAGGGGGGGAAGGAGAAAAAAAAAGAGATTGATTGCCCAAGTGGGCACATATTATAAAGCTGTCATTTGTAGGAATGAAGCAAAAATAAACTCCCTTGCTACTACTGACATAGTCTAATAACCTGCATTGCTTGATGTAGAATCTGCACAGAGCTAATGACTTCAGGTCTTGCTGACCCTGTATGGCTCAGTTCCCAGAGTCCTACTGAGCATATGGGGAAAATAGCCAGGTTTTGTACAAACACAAATGTTTGCTTGAGCTGAGCCCAGTACCAATACAGCCTAACCATCATCTTGGGAAAGGAAGTTTTGTTGCCAAGTAAAAATTTAATCTGGAAGCTGAGAGTCAGTAAGAAATAGAGTTGTTTCCTTAGACAGTCCTTCTCTGCTATGAAAAGGAAATACATGGTAAGAGAAGCAGATTGTAAAAAATTGTACTATGATGATATCTAAATACCTCCTAAAAAAAGATTTATGATTTTAGTCTAGTCCTGAAGGGAATTTGCAGAACTGCAGGACCACTGACATTGATGTGGGGATTGCAGACAGCACAAATCAGGCTCTAAATAATGGATCAAAAAGAGGAGCCTCAAAAGCTACTTTTTATTGCTCTTTAGGGAATAGCACAGACTATTATAAAATACTGCAGGTTGTGAAGCTCCAATAGCATCATGTAGTTTAAAGGAAAAAAAGCCTCAAGGAAGACAGGGAAAGATCAGTGGCAGCGAGCTGGGTAGAGGTACACCTCTGTACAGTAGGAGACAGTGGTACGTGGGGCAAGCGTGGTGGGACGCTCTGGAGATGGCCACATCCCAGCCTTACGCAGTGTTCAGCATCCTGCTGCTCAACCTTGTACAACGTAACGTAAACTTGCGACGCCTGGGTGATTCAACTGGTCCCTTGCAATCCTACAGTCTTGTCAAAATAAAGCAAAGTTAACTATATGACCTGGTTAAACAAGAGCAATCATGGGATGATGATGTCGGGTATATTCAGTTGGGTGCTGCTACCATGTTTTATCTGAGCATGGTCACACCAGGAACTGTCTCTGCTCCTTCTCTCAAAAAGGGCAGGCATCATCAGTGTAAAACAGCCTTTGTTAACTCAAACGGTATTATAAAATGCAAGACAGACCTATCCTAAAGCAAAGCTCTAGAGCATGCTTATTTATAGCTGCTGGGGTCTTTTCCCAATTGATTTTTGGTTGGAAAAAAGCAAAAAAATTGCGAGATGAAATATGACCAAATATAAATTAAATAAAAAATTAAATACGAGATCAAATATACATTAAAACACAGCAAAGTGATTTATTTTCACCTGAAACTGAAACAGGCCAATAGCAGTGAATGCTTGGCTATGTCCAAGCAAACCAAGAGCTTCCTTGCCAAACTCAATCTCTGGTGACCAGCTCTTTGCAGCTACATGCAAGATTCAGTAAGAAAACAGATGGTACACTGGAGCTTTGCTTCATGAAGAATAATAGATGAGTAGATAGAGCCTCTCAATCTCTGAGTGGCACACAGGGTGATCAGAATCCTAATCACAACCACACTGTGATAAAAGACTCTGGATGGAGAATGAATTAAGGTGGCTTGGTCTGTTTTATCAATAAAAGTAATAGTAAGATATATTTCTTACAATTCTTTAAGCAGAAGATGACTCACAGGAGTGATACATACTGCTTATAAAGCAGTGTGAAGTGGGATAAATCACACTGTCCATTTAATGGTTGTGCATTTGCTGCCTCTGTATTATCAGAAAGATTATTGCTTGCATTCTAGCAAAATGGGTAAGAATATACAAAAAATATACAGAACAAAATTCTCCTTCTGGCATCTTTTGTCCCCTTACTGTGAAGGCTGGAACAGGTTACAAAACAAATAATTTGCTTTATGTTGCACTGTTTTGTTATTATGATACATTATAAACTAATGCAGGATTCTGTCATCTAGAAATATTTGAGCAAGATTTCCATATTTGAAAAACAGTTTCATGTCAAGAAGGTAATAACAAGTGAAATAACATCAATATAACTAGAATATTAGGACAGCCTAAAAATAATGATATTGCAGCCTAAGGTATTAGAAGGAAATAGCTTAAATTATTCAGCAAGTAAACTGATGTCATGTGGTCAATGCACTACATGTTTCACATATCCCAATTAGAATTAATGTAATAATAAAGATTGATTATTAAGTAATAAACACTGGCCAAATAAATTACTGTAAACATAAGTCAAATCTGCCAGGACAGCATCTCTCTCTCCCTCTCGTTTGCAGAACAGACCTTGAGATGAAACAGAACTGAGCAAGCAATTCTTCACAAATATTTTTTGACTTCTTTGTCCATCTTGCAAATATAGATCAAGCTATCTCAGAAGTGACTTAAAAATCTGTACACTCTCTTTTCTTAGTGAGTTACTGTCCAAAATTGATAATAACAGAAAAAAAAAATTTATTTGGGCTTACCTATATGGGACTGCACCACAGTTACCTATGCTGGTTGTAATGAAATGTGATAAACTCTGTAGGGAAGTCACACATTTTTCTTTGTATTTCAGCAGCAAATTCATTTGGTAAAAGCAAACTCATTTATGGACTTCCTGTTTTTTTACTGAAAGTAAATAGTGATTTATGCTACAGAGATTTTAATACTGAAATGAGTCCCTTCACAAATGGTGATTCAACCAGCGTGACAAACTGCAACTTTCATGAAATGCCATTCCCACCTTCTTGTGTCTCAGATGCTGTCAAGTGATACAAAGTTGTGCCAGGATACAATTAATGGCTGAGAACCTGTCCTAACAGCTTCCTTCTAATTCATTGGGAATAATGCAGTTTCATCCGCAGACACAAGCTCATCTTGCCCACAGATATAAAAATGAAGCCAAATCTTGGAACCGTGGGCTAACACCAGAATGATTTATTAGCTAAAACAAGACCCTTCATCCCATGGCTTTCAGACTTTGGGATGGGATTCAGTCTTGTTTCATATGCGAGCACTGACAGAAAACCTGTGAACCACCTGCACAAGCCCCTTCACGTCCTTCATATTTGTTTTCACCTCTTCTCAGTGAGTAACTCCCATTAAATGGAGCTTCTGTCATGATGTTATTGCTGACCTGCTCTCAGACATTGTTCTTTCATTGCTTCGTGTCGTGCAGACTTTCAGGCTGCATAAAGTTTTAAGTCCATCGTTCTAAAGGGGTTTATCACTAAGAAACAACCAAGAAAATGGAAGCAGAAGAATGTCCACATCATGGTGGACAGTACCGCTATGAAAAGGCAGGTCCATGTTGCTGGTGTGGATCAAAAGACAGTGAAATGCAGCTTTATATGGACAAAACTTTTTTTTTTTGCATTAATATTTGGCATTAGATCATACAAAGAATTCAATCTGAAGTATTCAAGACCTATTACAAGCTTAACAATGGAATACATAATTGATTAGAAAGTATATATATCCATGCAAGCATAAAAAGTACATTTCCCACTTCAGGGTGTTAAAGATGAAAAAAAAAAAAAGTTGTTTTTGTTCCAGATTCACCTTGTTACAAATGTCTGTCTGCATTGTGTATTGCTCTGGTCAGTGCATGTAGGAAATACTTCATGAGATGGGAATCTATTTGGCCTTTTCAAATAAAGCTTAACTCCGAAGTTACAGTAAACCAGTACTTTCAGAACTCATTGGTAAAGATGACAAGCTGGGAAGACGCTAGTTGTTTTTTTAAGTGTTCAGTTAGCAAATAAAGAACTACGAGACTACTGCTTGATGCCCTAGATACTTTACAATTCATGACCAATTAGTAGAGAACTGAGATGCAGTGCTTTTGAGACACTTGTTCAAACAGACGTTGCTCTCACTGAACCTCTCTCCTCTCTGGCCCTCAGCATACTGTGCAGTTCTACCCTCCATCAGATTTATATGCAGTATACGCCTAGATCTCAAGATAAACTAACAGGCATCTGAAAAGAGACCCCAAATGAAATATTCATGAACTGTCATAACATTCATTATCATTTTATGATGCTCTTTACTTGGTCGAACAACAACGCTTTCTAGCACTCTATTAAATCAGCTAGCAAACTTTATAAATCACTGGCTAAACTACATGAATCTGTCACTTCTTAATGTACTGTCTGGGCTCCAAAAATACTTGAGCACATGGCAAAGTCATACTACTTATATGACTCTTTGCTGTCATTCTTCAACATTGATTTTTCTGGGTAAACTCTTACTGTATTAGGAATGCACCATCTTTTTACGATTGAGCTTGAGTTTAGTAGATCGATACACCAAAGAAACAGGTAAAATCTAACAGATATTTATTTTTGAAATGATGAAAATATATTAACTTATCTAGAAAAAAAAATACAAACGTGCGTGGACTCACCAAACTAAAATAAAATTTGTTTTGCTGAGCTATAGTGAATAGAATGAGAACGTTCAGATCCAGCTAAAGCTCTGCAAGGCTGCTAATACTGGACTGAAAGCTAACTCAGGCTGCTGGAAGATGATGCTAAATCCTAGTGAAGGAAAGTGGAAGTAACTGGAATTGCTGAGGACACAGATGACCTAAAGAAGAATCAGACCTGTCCATTTCCATTAACATTGTCACCTCTCATTTCAGGGCCTTCCGGGCAGAGGTCTTCCCGGTTGTCTGTAGCACAGCTTTTCCATCTATGGCTGCAGGCTAACAATAGCTCTTATACCAACTTTTATCGATGACTTGCTGCCCAGGATCAACATAGTCCTTCTATCTGTTGTATTCACTAGAGTCAACACTGCACACCTCATCTTCTTGGTTTCTTCCTTGGTTACACTGGGTTTTGCTTAGCCCGTCTGTCCATGTTTCTTGCTAAACTCCAGAATCTACAAAGTTCTTAGTCATGAAGAATTTTAAGCAATTCTGTCATGGCTGACTTTGGCCATGTCAGCCTAGTCAAATAACGTAACTGAGAAGTCTAAGTTATTGAATAAAAGAAAAATCAAAAAAACCCCTGCATCTAAACTGAAATAAAACTATCAACTATCTCCTGAATTTATTGGCTGTAATTGCATCTGACACTTCCAATATTTTCAGCAGAATCTGTTCTGTTGATAACATTCTGCAAGTTCACAGTTACAATAAATTTTGTTGCGTTCTGAAACTTTGTGTATGTGAACCTTTGGCCTCTTTTCTACTACGCACCAGGTCTTACTGATTTGTGTGACTTTTGCCCCTGAAGCTATGGAAGCCTAAGCATATTTTGAAGCTAATTCCTTTCCTCTAAGGAGCTGGTCGATAACCTAGAAATTATTTACACACAAGGTTAGACTTTTGATGCCAGTCATCTATTCCTGTGCTTGAAGTTAAGCCCTAGTTTAAGAGCTTTGCCAGGTTAGAGAAACAGAGCCAGGTTCAGGGCCCCTGACATCAGCAGGAGGTATTTATGGAGGCAAAATAACCTTTGGATTAGGCCAAGAGTATTTCTAATCATTACAAGAACATTTGACATGTCTATATATTTACGTATCCGTTTAAAAATTTATGCCAAAGGCAGGATTCAAAATAGATTGTAAAATTTTGGTAGATTTAAGGTTATAAGAGCTTTTCATTGTTAGTACAGAAACATTGTACTAAGTACAATGAAAGTATAGTTTTGAATTTCAAGTTCAGAAAAGAACAAACACCACAGAGAAAATGTGTATTTTGGGCCTGTTGACATGCTAGCTTTTCCTTTAAAAAAAGATAAAATTAAATCTTTTCATTAGTGCTTCGAGTTTTGTACTTCTTTCCTGTCAGTAACATGTAGCAGACTGGAGATTTGGATTTAGAGTTGATTCTGAAGAATCTGCAAGAAACTCCAGATCTCATTTTATAAAAAGCAGGTAAGCCCAGTCTGGCATCCCAGTTCTGGCTTCATTGAGGGCAATGGCAATGCTCTTGTTATTTTAAGTAGGGGAGGTATTTTTTTATTTAATTTTTTTTTTTAGAAACACTTCTTTGTAGACCACGTTTCCAAAAGATGAACGTACGAGGGTGAAAGATCTTTCCCTGAGTCAAGTCTGAGCTTCTTTTGAAGAAGCCTGTAGTTTACATTAGAGATACAGTAAGTAATGAGAAACACGTATCTATTGCCAACTGAAGTCTAAATGTTTGACTTTCTAACTTGGGAGAAACATTTGCTTTGCAGATACCTTTCCAAACGTGATTTATTATACCTTATGGCAACAAAAGTGAGTGTTGCTGAAGTTAGCAGAGCAATATGGCAAAGACACTAAACCAACAAAGCATCACAAGATGGAAATTATTGCAAATTTTCCATGGGAATTTTTTCCAGAGAATTGTTTTTGATTAATCAAACATTTCCACAGATGATAAGCTTTTTCCTCAAAAGACTTCAAGTTATGAAATTTTTATTTTTAAAGAGTTTATTTTAAAAATAACCCAAACCCTTTTCTTGCATGAAACCTCACTTTCTGGCTCCTGCACCTATTTTATTGCACTAACATGCAACTTGATAGTGCATTATGCAAGTAGTATCCTCTGCAAGTATTTGACAGAAGACAGCAATTTTGTTGCACTTTCTGTGTAAGGGAGAATAAAACCCAACGTGAGAATAAATGACTTAAGTTTACTGTTTTAACTAAATTTGAACACCACAGCTTTTCAGTTCAAGATATTTTGTGTGAACATTCTAATTTATTACTGAATTTATGGATGTGACAGCTTTATATACTGTCAAACATTCCAATGGAGATATTTCATTACAGGTCAAAAGTTGATTTGGTGTGAATCATCACATTCCATAGGCTCCATCTCAAATTTAATGCAATGATACCAAAATTCTCTGATGCACAATACAACACTTCATAATGGTACCAAAATTATCCTGGTTTCCAAATAACTGCTGTTTTGCTTTAGACATTTATTTCTTTTGTAACAATATTATTATTTTGCTCCCTGAAGCAGTGACCAAATTTGCTAAGGATTTGCCTTTTCAATCCTAGGTTGCATAAAAACCCCAAACCAAACAACAACTTAGAAGATTTGTTTATACATTTTTTAATCAGACCTAACAATGACTTGGAAGTTACTTTTATTAGGGGTGGAACATCTCAGTGACAGTGTCTCACACCAATTTGTATTGTTAAAATGAAATATTTATCTTCTAGATGGAGAAGGTGAGATTCAGGGGCTGAAATGTGTTTGTCTAGTGACACTTGAGATGTCCTAGGGTATCAGTGACATCCACGCAGGACTGGCAATGACACGCGGTACATAAGAGAGGTTCAAGTTTCTCTGAGGCAACAAGCAAAGGCTAGACAGGATAGTCCAGCTATCTAAAATGGCATTCAGTCCCTGGTTTTTGTGTTCCCGAATTGTTTCTATAAAGCACATAACATTATATCATTAATCCTCCCAGTCACTGGGTTGTTGGACAAACACTTTCTACTGAATTAGAAGAGGAGCTATGAAGTCCATGTTTTACTTCTGATCGACATATCTTGATGTAGGCAGGTTAGTTGTGGACCTTGTCCAGATACCTGATAATATAAGATAATGTCATGCTTGCACACTAACAAATCAAAACATAGAGGGCCTTTGCTGGATAAAGTCACAGGGGAGTGAAGCATGTGAAAGTCACAGGATTGTATACCATGTCTGAAGTAACCATTTTTCCTTAATCCCATGAAGCTCTGTCTAGGGAAATTTGTCTCTCTGCTTGAGCCCTTAGGAGAAAAGGAGCATTATTCCCATCTGAATTTAGTTATCTGATTTTACCAGGAAATCTAGTTAGTAAAGCCCCCTGAGACCCTTCTCCTGTCAGCGGAGGCAGGTACTCTGAATTCCCTTCTGAAGGAGCCCAAGTTAAGCTTTACTCAGTTGCTTTTTGGAAGGCTTACATTTAGGGATGAGATCTCAAGGTCAGGTAATCTAATACCATTCTTGACGATCAAGCAACAAAACCAAGGATTTTCAAGTCTGCTTTGGTGCCCTGGCTACTTATTTACCCACTGCATCTTTCATCTCCTATGAGAAAAGCTGTTTTTTAAAAGTGCACATACTTTGGCATGAAATTAGGGAGACTGCCTTATGTCAGAGTCCCACAGCAGCAGAACAAAATACAATGTTTTAGACTGCTTTCAGTTATATCAGCTTGTATTTTGAGTCACCAGTGGATATAATAAAATTATGTGACATATTTATTATGATAATTGGCCATAATTATACTGGTCAAAGATAACCAGATGAAGAATTACTTGAAATACAGTAGTATGATCAATAGATAGTAAGTAGGAAAACAATTAGATAACCTTTAAGATTTTTTTTTTTTTTAAAGAACCACAATGAAATTTATTTAAGGCGTTTTGGATTTATGGAATCCTGGCTTAAGAATATGATCAGCATTTTTTTAAATAGACGCTCTAGGACTCAGCAACATGGCAGATTTATATCATAATTATGCCTAGATGGAAAGGTGGGAGAGAGCGAACTTTGCAAGAAGGTAATAAATTCTTCCTTTACCACTGTCTAACAAAAAAAAAATTCACTTCATGAAATTAATTGTAAACAAATGGAGAGCACTAGAGAACAACATCAGACTTTGGTTCAGAAGAACGTTGATGTACATGGGCAAGATGGACAGCACAAGGCCAGCTGAACCGTGCAAGACCTTCATACAATTCTACTTGGGCATGGTCACAGATAAGCCTCTGCAACTTTTACTTGCAATGGTGGTTCTTAAGGCTTATTTTGCAGGCTAGATAGGGATGTTCTCCTGGCTCTAGGCCCATCCTCTCTGACTTCTAGTCATGATCCATTAGCCAGATAAAAGGATTCTTTGATCACCATATGGCATTACATTAATTGATGCTTTCCAGGATCAATTGGGGCTGTACCAAAATGACTACATAATAGCAATATTTTCATAATATTATTCAATTAATACAGATATTTTAAACACTGTTATTTAACATACCTCCAGGTTCCTCAGGCTATTGAGCCAATATCTAGTTTATGGGCTTCATCTTCCCTCCTGCAAACTTTCATGAAGTGACAACATGGTGTAACACCATTCCAGCGTCGCTTCTCCAGAATAAGTAACGACAAAAATTGTTGCAATCCTAAGAAAATAATTTTCGTCTTTGATGAGACACTTGGTAAAAGGGCGCTCAATTCATAACACAGTCTTTATTAGTTGGCAATGCTCCATGGAGAAGAGGAGCAGTTGTTAACAATAGCCATCCTTCCCTCACAACCAGATCACCTCCCCTGCAAATTCAAGGCTGCGTTGCCTAGACTGCAGCTGCCCGTGTTCACTCTTCTCCCCTGCCATCCTAACATCCTTGTCCTCAGAATTTCCTATTCAGCTGCTTTAGTGAACACATTTTTCCGTCTTTTTTTTTTTAAATTAAAAAAACAACTTTTATAAGCATTTCAGTTTTTCTCCAGTCTTTCTATCAAATATTTTAGATTGCTAAAATAGCTGTTAGGAAAATCTGTTTTAAGTTAAACATTCTGTAATTAATTTTAAGACATTAAGCTAGACACAGACCTTGTATTGGAAGAAAGTCCTTTCATTAGCGCAGCAGAGCAAAGGAAATCTAGGAGTCCCCCCAGATATGAAAGATGCTACAATTATGTTTCTAAATATAATTTGATCTGTTTCGCAGAGCTACAATATTCATTTTTCTCCTCCTTACTTCCTAGTTTTTCTTTATATGCTAGAGATTTAGCTGAAGGCAAGAAGCATATTTTCAGTTCTTAAAACAAATAGCTGAGTAGGTAGGTAAACAAGGTTGCAGCACATTTTCGATTTTTTATATTTGTTTTCTACCTCCCCATACAATTCAGAAGCTTTATTAATCTTAAAGTATGCTGATTTTTTATTTCCTAAAAAAACCCTGTGTAATCCATTTACAAATACATAAACCTCAAATTGGTGGCCATAACAACTTGCAGTGGCTGAGATCTAACATCTGAAAATTAAATAGACTTAACTTGGACTAAGTCCCTCAAGTAGTTTATATCACAAAGCAATGCAACATAATTTGCCATAATCTGTACCACAGTAAATGTCAAGGGAATGGAAACATGACTCTCATTTTATTCCATGTGACTAGACTTAACTTCTCAGCATGGTGATTTTGGTCATTTCAAGAATTTGGGCAGTAATTAGGTTCTTGTACATTAACTAGCTAGAACTAGTCTCCAGATACATGCAGCAAAGAAGTTATTTGTCAGGAGTTGAGTCCCAAGTGATGTTGAACGTTCTGCATCCGAGTCAACAGAGTATTTAAGCACATATTTTTTCACTTCAAGCATGGAAGCGAATCCGTTATTTAAGCTATAGTTCTCAGTGCCTTGAAGAGCTAAATTCCGTTTCCCTAAATTCACAAGCAATATAACCAGTGAACAAAATAAGTCAGAGGGTCAGATGATGCAAGTCAAGCTGTAAAGAGCAAACAGCAACAATCAAGACTACTTGTTCCAGCCAGCCTGTTTCCTTTTAGCTTACCACCTCTCTGCTTTGCAACTGTCGTCTTATATCCATGTTTTCTCCATCATAGCTAGTTAATTCCTAAAATACAGTACACAGCAATATTAATTTCCTGAACAGCTCTCCTCCTTGAATGAGGCAAATGTGCTTCAGTTCCATACTGGCTGTCAGCTTCAATTATTCTGGAGCCAGCCAAATTCTCACTACAGTTGCGGTTCTCATGCTAGTTCAATTAGCAAGAGCAGGCTTGGTCTGCGAGATGACATACATATCCCGGCATCCCCCCACTTTCCTAAGGATCTAAACCAAATTCCCTGTAAAAAGTGTTTAAACCACAACTTGAAGAATCGTTGCAGAGCCAGTTATTTCTGTTAAGCATAGTTTTGAGGTAAATAGTGACCTCAGCACTTCTTTGTCCTAATGAAAAGTATAGGCTTAACTGCTACCCCTCATCAGAAGAGCCCAAGGAAGCAGGATTTCCTAGCCTAGGAACAACAGCTTTTTAATGCAAATAGCATCTGAACTGAAGCAGGTTTTAGTTCTGGTGACTGAGATTAAATTGAAGCATCACCACCTGTACCATTCCCGAGTAGGGTACCTCTAGTAAGCTTGAAAAAAGGTGACTCCGATATTTGTATGGCTATGCTTAGTTTTTCAGATCAGTAAGACAGCTCCCATTTTGCAGAACTGTTAGTGTCCATCCTGTCCTTGTTCTCAAAAATTTTAATGAGGAATTAGAAAAAAATTAAAAAGTCCACACCAAAATGAAAGTTTGGCTTCTCAAGCACAGAAAGATTTGGCACCTGACTGATAACACTGGAATTTGGAGTTCTTCAGTCCTCATGTGGACACAGTGTCCATTTGATATCCAAGAGAAGAAAGAAGAGTACAGTATTTATGGTCATATTTTAGTCTTTTCATAATCTAATGAATAAATGTACACAAGCCCACTAAAGAGGGTTTGCCTGTTGGGTTTGGGTGTTGTGGTTTTTTCTTTTTTTTTCCCCCCCCATAAAATGCTTTCTAGAATACACGTTGGGTATTTATGCTTTTGCCTCCCAGTTGTTGAATGCTGTCCTGTGACTTCGGTTAAAAAAAAAGAGAGAAACTCCAATAATCTGTATTTAAAGAGTAACTGAATTAAGTATTTTCTCAGAACTACAGATTTCAGCAATAGTTTCTTGATTGCTTCCAGCCTATACAAGCACAAGTTTGTTCAGTTAGCTTCTGGCTATGATCCAGTCAGATGGTTAGATGCTTGAATGAACTCAGAGATACATTTTTGCAGTGTGAAGAATTTATGCTTAATCACTTGGGGAAAAAATATTCCATTTTGATTCTTGGCTACAGTACTTATCTTAAATTGCTTAGTCACGTGAAAGCATAATTTCACTAGCTAGCAGACATCCCTTTGAAATTTCACTTGCAACATGCTTTAGCTCACCAGCTTTGACCCTTATGTAAGGTCATCTACACAGCTGTTTAAATAAAAATATACACCATGATAACTCACAGTATGCTCCAGTCATGGAGAACTGTGAGTGAACAGCTTATTGATTATAGTGTCTGACGTGACCTGCTTGTAATTAGGAAATCAATAACCTGGTTTCGTCCTCTCCTCCCATCAACAGCCTTTCCCCCAAGTTCCAAAAATATCTCTGCTTTCAAATAATGCTAACGTTGGATTCCCATCCCAATTTTGCAACAGAAGCATTTCTCTAATACTTAAATGATTTCACACATTCTACTGTCATCCAAAGGTCTGGATAGTGGTTGTGGAAGGAATGTGTTAAATAGTACAGATACAATGTTCAAAACAGAACTTAAGGCAAGGATATAGCTAAATTTGGCTGATAGTAAAATCGTAACTGGCATAAGAAGAAAATATTGAGCGGACAACACTGGTCAAACAATTGACACCTCATCATTTCACCCAGTTGACGAAAGAGCTACAGAGCATGATTTCCTCCCAGCCTGACTTGTTCCTTTCCTGCTACATTACCAGATGGCAGGGAAGTCTTAGCCCTTTGTAGATGCTATTTTTGCACTTAAGTGCCATTATACCTAATTGACATTTCCCAGTTAGCTTCTCGCTAGGTACTACTGGTCTCTTTCAGCAGATTGACAGAACGTTACAGGGCTTGAAAACATTTGAGGTTATTGCTGAAGAGGGAAACAGAACATGGAGACAAACTAATGGAAGAAATCAAATATTTAAATAACACATGTAAAAGACTTCAGACATCTTACATGGCATCTCGGTAAAGAGTCAATTATGGGGCACAGAAAGAATCTAATAATAACCAAAGTAGGCCAAATGCAAACACTGTCATCCTGGCAAAAATTTGAAAGAAGCTATACAAATAGCACTGAAGGAAGGCAAATATGCACACTCTGAGCATGCATACCCCTGAGTACCCTTACTGAATCATGTTATGAGAATATGATCTACCCGAGCTCAGGGAATTCTGAATTCAGAAACAGCTACATTTCAGCTGAAAAGCCCGCCAAATCCAAGCCACTTTGCACTCCAAAACTGCCACAAATGCAGGGGGGGAAAAAAATAATAGAAAACCCCACAGCAAGTACTTTTGTATCTACCTGATTTGCTATATGGGCTAAAACAGGAACAATGCAAAATGTTGCATCTTTTCCACTAGGCTTAAAATGCAGAGGCAGCAGCTAAAAGCAGCGGGAACAGTAATCAAAAGAGAATAATGCTGCAGGAAGCACAAAGCAAGGATCTGACTTTCAGCAAGTATTTAAAAAATACAATTTGCTTCCTTGCAGCTTTGTGTACTAAGGGTTTTGCACGCGTATTAAGGTACTGACAAAATAGCAATGCATTCCAAGACAAAACACAAGCATCAGAACCCTCAGTGAGACACATTAGGAGTTATGCAGTGAACATTGAAAAATAATGTTGTCAAAAGGATTTTTTTTAGTGTAAGCTTTTTAAAAATAAACATACATATTTTAAAAACAGCATTCTCAGAAAGAATCTAGTTCTAGTACAAAGGGTGTAAAAATTCATCCTTCATTTTAAGTACCATTCACTAACCTACAGTCTTTTAAGGACTGTATAAAATACCACATCAATGTAAGAGTATATAAATTTGCTTTCCTGAAAGAGGTCAACTTCTTAAACTTCAGGCAACGCATTGTGTACCATTTTAGGCTTTTGTGATGAAAAATTGGTGACTCCAGGAATTGTTTTCCATGGACTCGGTTGCTTTCAGTGCAAGACTTCCCAAAAAATCCATCTTTCGGGATAAAAGTTTGTTTACACCTTAACTAGCTTTCACTATCATGCTCTCGCTTTCAGCCTGCGGTGCCCGGGCTGGGTTTTGGAAGGCTCTGGCACACGTGCAGTGATACTCTCCCTCGCTCTCCAGCAGACATTCCAGGGCTTAAACACACCATTTCCCAAAACTCTAAGTTTCATGCACTGAGAGTTTTTAATTTAACACATAGGATGCACCCATTGGCCTTCACAAAGGTTTCCATGCTTTTTCTCAGAAGTAAAGAGAACTTAAACATTCTTGTGGAGTCAATGCAGTGAACTGGATCAAATCAGTGATATAATTTATGATACGAGACTACGCACAGCATTTTTGAAGCATAGCTAAGAGGGAAACTTAGGAGTGGAAATGAGATGCCATTTTGGGAGCAGGAAAGGGATATGAGAATTTAAAACAGGAAAAACGGGTACAGAAAAGAGCTGCTCTCCTCGCAATCCAGACAAAACCAGGAAAATATTTCCCCTTGTTTCCTCCTTACTTTGCAGTAATCTTCAGAGTCTGTAGAGCAATACAGAATGCTTCTCTTCCAATGCATGCTTTTTTACCAGGGAATCTCTTCGCCCCAGATTTACTTCCTCTGATCAGCAATACTGCAGCTAACCTTCATAGTCCTGCTGCAAAGTGTCCCATCCTTTCCCTTCTCCTCCGCACATTTTCATATAGCTAAGGAATTAACGCGGCCTATCAGAAATCATTAGCATTTAAAAATAAAAAACCCCATTTGTTCTCTTCTTTTATGGATTTGTTAGTTACTCTTACCTGCAAAGCAGTAGAAACATTCAGCTCCCTCTGCTTCTGCCTCTTAATGCTTTTCCACAATGACTGAAAATACAAAGTTTAATTATCCCAGATTGGGAAATACAACTCTGCTCCACAGCCTGAATATGAAATGAGGTACTGAAGGCTACAGCAAACTGACTCAATTGTATTGCAGAGACGTTAAACCATTCTATATTCTAATCCTAAGACTAGGCTTACTTTTTTTATTTTTTAAAATAAACATTGATAAATCTCAGTTTCTCACTTCTTCACAGCAAGCCAAACCTTGCAATAGTCAAAACAAGTCCCAGTCTCATTGCTGTAAGCATTTCAAAGCACAGCATGCCACAGTCCCTCCCTCCTGTCCCACCTCCTCACACGTGCATTTGACTGATGCTTTCCAACAGGTGGAAACATTCTCTTCCAAACACTCTTCTCATCTTTCAGTGAAAAACCTTGCCTTGGCCAGATGCTTTGGTCCTCTTTTGCATTTATTTAACCAGTTGCCATTTAACATCAAATAGTTAACACGATGACAAATGCAAACCTGCCCCCTTTGCACTCATTTCTTTCAACATACAAATGCTCACGACTCATCCTGGCTTGTCTTAGAACAAGCAGAGACTAGAAACTATTTGTTTCCTGCAATAAATTTTTAGGGAAGGTGTAAATTTGCATTCACTGTCATTAATTAAATCAAGGTAATTGGCAATTAACTCAATTTACAAAGGAAACAAAGTCTAAGCAAATCCTTGTCTGTGCACGTATGTGCTTAAGAAACTGGGGTTAACTTCTAAAAGTGCTTTTCAGCAGGTAGAATGAGAATGAAGTATCACTTAAGAGACTTGAACCGGAACAGAAGAAAAAGATATCTCAGGTGCACCAGTTGCGGTATTTCTCCTCCTGAGGGTCCGTGTGGCTGTTTTTCCACTCTTTTAACACCCTTTGTAACAAAGGAGGGCTGGCACTTGAGGTCCTACAGAAGAAGTGAGTTCTGAAGCAGTGCTTTTAAGGAGGAAAGTGTCAGCAAGCCTGATACAAATGAGTATTTCTCTCAGCAGTAAGGCCAACTTAGGCATCCCCTGTGCCCTTCCTACCCCACACTCTTCTCTCTGGTGCTGATACCACAGCTGGTGTGGCTGCATGGTAAATGAAATCAGCGCAGTGCTCCCAGATAGGAAAATGGCTTAAAAACAACAATAACTACTACAGGTGCTATTGTAAAGGAAGGATTTGGATGGAGAGAGTAGAATATATTATAAGTGATCTTTTATCCCTAAAGATAGGTCTTGAAAATCCTTACCGTGAGGGGGGATTCCGTCTGTGCCATGGCTATGCAGACCCACAGGCAGGACGCGTGTCGGGGAGCTGGCGAGGGGGCCCTGGTGCGCGGCTGCAGGAGCCCAGCAGCGGTGGTCGGGGAGCCGTCCGCGACCAGTGAGGAGAAGGAAGCTGCACTTCAGCATCCCCTGTTTCTGCCTTTTCCAGCTGAACTGCAGTGACAGAGCACTGAGCTGTCTGTCAAGAGAAAGAGGGATTTTTTTTTTTCCTGGTTGCATAAGGAAGCAGTCAGACCTTGCTGTTCTCATAATTTGTCTCCAGCTCAGCTGACTAAGATGTACAACTCAGGAACTGACAACTTTCTTATCAATTTTCCAATCTTTTTTTTTATAGGTGCTGTAAACTACACTGAAGCTATCCCTTCTCGGTTCACTGCAGTGGGCTGTGAGTCTGCAACAGAGCTCAGTCCATCTTAAGTAGCCAATATCAAATATTTGCTATGTAAAATTATTAGCTGATAGTATTTATTTAATGCCTTCATGTGGCAACAGTAGATTATACCATCCTACTACATAATTATTAACAGTCCAGAGGATCCTTTAGTCATTAGTGACACAGAATATTTGGATACTGCAGCAGTGTTGCATGAATGACTCTTTCTTTAAAAGCTGTATTATATCAGAGATTTTTTTTAATTTACATTACTGCTGATGGTCTCTCTTCAGCCTTTACACAGAATTCCAATTAATGTCAAAGAGGAGTAATCACACATGAAATGAATGGAGAATATACCTCTTAAAATTTAATGCGTACATGAGATATTCTTATTAACTATGGTCTTACTTAATTTTTATACTAGAACATTAGCTATAATTTGCAGAATAAGGAGTTTCTGAGTTTGCCCCCCCCCCCCCCCCCCNCCAAAATAAAACGAGGCACTGCTGTTCATGGTAGCGTAACCTTGCTGTGCTGGAGGCTGTAGAGAAAATAATGCATCGAATTCCCCAAACAACTTTCAAAAAACTCTCAAAGCATCTCACACTAAACCCACACATGAGATTGAATCTCTGAATTGAGATTATTTGCCATGAAGGCTGATAAGATATAGTCTAAATCAACAAAATACTACACCTAGATAATGAACTAAATCAGAAATTAAGGTGGAGGATTCATTGTTTGTGAAGAAGGGCTGAGCAGAATAGAAGCAAGGATATTGACAGGCCAGTAGAAAAGCTTCATAAAAGGTAATTTTTTTGGACTGTAATGGAATGAGCAGGAAAAAAGAGACAACAGCATAAGTAATATATGAAAGTATGATGACAGTAGAGCTTCCATGCAGTAAAACGTGTAATTTGACTGAGATGGTTGACATTACATCTCTTCAGTTGATGACAAAAAAACCCCGAAATGACATACTGCAACCAAAAATGCACCACTTCCCTGGAGCATTACTGAACTAAGGCTAACTTTAAGGTTAAAGCCCTCCAAAGTTTCACCTTCATATAACTGCTTATTTCACCAACTTAACTGCTTTGCCCTCGGTTGAAGATTTTAGTACTTTTCTTACAGGCACAGTGAAGGGCTACGTGCAAAAATCTCAGCACTGAAGAATGTAGCACCCAAGGCCGTGCTCGCAACACCTGCTCTCAGCAGGGTGAGCTGACTCAAAGCCTCCGTAAGCCAACACAAGTACAAAAGTGGCTGGGGACAAGAGGTTGCGGGAAGGCAAAAATCTGTAAAGGATCATTGATTTATACTGGGGAGAAACAAAAGCAAAACAGAAAACCTGCCTCAGTCCTTTCCTGGCTTGTTCTCTTACCTATACTTGGCCTTCAAACAAAATTTGTGCATCCCTCAAGAGTACTTCTAGTACGGAATCAGTGACAGTGGGATGAAGCGCAGCATCCAAGAGTCATTTTTAAGTGCCTACTTGAACTCATCTAAATCTTGTACATGCAACTTGAGCACTTAGGGTTTTTTCTCTGTAGTTTCCAAGTTAAAATGTAAAAACATAGGCAGTAGCATCCATAGGTTGCATAAGCAGGGAGAAGACATTCTTTGGAAAGGACTCTGCTGGTTTCTCGAAACACTGAGTCCTTAAAAAAAGGTAACAAATCTTGCTATTGTTGCTTTTAGAAGCTTCAGCTTTACAGTGAGCAGACTGGAGTGTTTAATGAAATCAAGTCCTTGTAGGAAGGACTCACTGTCCACTTAAGTTTCATATAGATTCAATAACAGCAAGCAGTGACTCAGTCAAGCACTACTGTAGCTAGGAAAAAATAAAAAAATAACGGCGTTTGCTAAAGTTGAAAGAGATTCATTAGGCTCGGTATATGAACAGTCAGTGTTTCATGCCTATAGGTGTAACTTAAAAGTAAAAAACCCCACAAAAAATACTTGGAAAAGGACTTGGGAAAAGAAGCATCAGGGAAACAATGCAGAAACATGAAGCAATTCCTGTGTATCAGATCTGGCCCTAGTCAATACCAGTAAGGTACCATTTCTAGAGCATGTGTTCTGCCTTCATCACACCGTCAGGCTGGTGTGAAGAAGCAGCAGACCTGCATGCATCATAAAGAGAGCTTCATGTCGCTATCTACAGCCGTGGGAAAAGTCTGAAGATGGATAGTACAAGAGGGGTATTGGCACACACAGCAACAGCAACCATTAGTAACAGAGGAAAAAGGAAGCGTCAACGTTATCTCCATCCATAAATTCCAACTATAACAGGGAGCTTTCAGTAACGTCAGGAATAGTCTTGAAGGTTACGCAAATCATGCTTCTCAAAATGAGGGGAAAGAAAGTATTGGCAGGGATTCCCAAATGCATGGTGGGCTGATTAAATTAAATAGAAGAGCAGTAAGATTCATGACACAGAATAAATGGATACTAAAGTAGGAAATTTCTCAGAAGTATAAAGATTCTCCAAGAAAAGTGCCAATCATACCATCTCAACTAGTCACAAGTGACATTGGCCAAAGTGAAAATGGACAGCTCTGGGTTGAGAAAATTGTGAGCATGTGACTTACAGTGGACTGTGTCACCAGTCTTCCAGTAGGCATTTTGCCTATGACTGTGCCATGGAAACGTGCGATGAGCACCAGCTCAGGAGCAGCAGATTCCTGCAGTGAGCTTGCATTAGTGACTTTCACCCCGAGACCTCTAGCCAGCTTTCTTCTAGTCGGTGAGTTAAATGAATAATCAGACAGTATATAGGAAAGAATTTATGTTAAAAAGGAAGGACGCAAACCAAGTTTCCGCAGACCAGCTACATGTTGCACCATGCAGCAACTGTGATGGGAACAGCAAGCCCCAGCTCAGCTGACAGCTACAGTAGGAGAGAGGATGGTTAGGGAGATAGATAGGGGCAAAAGACCATGGAAGAAGAAATAGCCATAGTATTGCAAACGAAAACAATCTGAAATATAGTATGTTAATATAGTGAAATTGTGGCTACAGGATCTGAACCAGTCAAGACTCAGTAATCATCTTCTACATAGTCTGGTCACATATGAAGGCAAAAGTAACGTGAAAAACACAGGCATCCTCCCAAAATATTCCAGAACACAAATACCACCCCCCACAGAAGATAACTTGCAAACTCATCACATTGAGACTGAACAACCTCACTCTTAATGCCTTGCATACTTGCCTACAAAAAAGCACCTTGGGTAAAGCTGCAGACTCCACCCAGTTCTCCTTAGGCCATGGTAAGCTTGTGTTTGAAGTAGCATGAGTGGTTCAGTCAGTTAAGTTTGTTCAAGTTTTCAGCTAAATTTAATGGCGTTTCATTTTAGGCCTATTTAGAGGCAGATCTGAAGAAGGGATATTATGTAGCAGAACGACTGCTGGGAGCCCACGCTGCCTGTACTCTTGGCACACGGGCAGTGAGAATATCCTTTGATGCCCTGAGCGCTGGTAAGGATCTCTGGAAGTTTATTCCCTATTTCTACGTGTAACTTTTGTTCCTTAAAGGTTTGTTTTGAAGTAGTCTTGCTCATCTAGAGTGTATTCAATGGGCACGTCTATGTGAAACGCTTGCTAGCTGTTGGCATGCCACTGATACGTTATGCATCCTTGTAAAACCTGTCAAAAAAGATGCAAGGAGAGGAGTCTAAAGCATTTGCCTGGCTGGAGGGCATTGAGCAATGGTACTGCATGCTCTGAAAGTACCATGGCTGCGCGGCTCCTGCTGCCTCACACGGGTGCGACTTTAGTAGCAGAGATTCGTTGTTGGATAAGGCTATAGGAATGCTTATTTTGTATTTAAGGAATAGGCACAGAATGCTGTATAGCATACTGAGAGTGAAATGCGCCTTCTGGAGCAGCCAGTCCTGGAAGACCGTGGGCAGAGCGTGCCGGCGAAATACACTTCTTGGGACTGAATCTTACTTAACCATGCATCGGGTTTAAAGGATGTGGGCTCAGTTCTCTCCTGGCTGGACATGAGCATCATCCACTGAGATCAATGCCATTACACGCATCTTGCAGAGCAAGAGTTGGTCTGTTTGTATGCGATTTAAGAACACTTGCAAAAAACACTAACAGCATACGAGAGCTCTCAGTTATCCTCTGAAGACTAGGCTGTCTGCCAAGAGAACAGCACATTAGACAGACACATCAATAATTTCCATCATCTATCCATCAAAAAAAGAGATTCCATTTACCTTAAAATGCATCATATGTGGATTTTACCATGCTGAAAAGGGCAACACTTGTAGGTCTCTGAACTGTCATAATATGACAGGATTGGTTCCTCTTAGTGCTGCACAGACACAGCTACTGCCTCAAGGAATTTATATTAATTCAGCAAATTCCATCCCTTCCTTGACAGGAGTGGGCTATTTAGCCATAGATTGGCTAAACTCTATGGCTATAACTGATCAAATGAGGTGTGCCCATACATAATGTTTAACCAGAAAATTTAACTAAAGAAATAAAATTTGAACAGGAGCCATTAAAAGCAGATGGAGAAGTGGCAGTGATGGTCTCAGCAGCAAAGCTATTCCCAGCACTGGGTGCAGGACACGCGTTTCAGAATGTAAAATCAGGCGAGTCAAATTCCAAGCTGGAGATTTCAATATACCTTTTAGAAGGTTAAATTTAAACTGAATGCTATTGAACATGCTATTTGAATGCCATTTGCTCTTTTGCAGCTAAGTATTTCAAAGGTGTTATACAACCATCTCAACTGAGAAACAGGCCAGCTATGTTCTGTGTTGCATTTTGCCTCTTACTGGGTCATTTTGGCTAACACTGTGTTTTCCACTGCCTGTGCTTCCTTCTCTGAAGACAAAAAATTCTTGCCTACATCTGAAAAACATTTGGTTGATAACAGAAAAAAAAAAGCGTTTTAGTTTGGTGTGCTGTTATTTTCCTACGATTGGGGTTAAAAAAGTTGAAAAAATAAATCTTCCCTCCAACCCTCACTATGAAACTTCTAAGCATTTTTACATCTAAATACTGGCTTTGATCATCTGGAAACTGGCAACGTATAAGGAGGATAAATAACTTAAGAGTAAAGATATGTCTGGACATACATTGCTGTAATGAAAGACTAACTAAAGAGTTTCTAGGTAGCTCATCTGACTGTAACTCAGTTATTGAACTTGAACCAGATGCAGATACTGCCAGATCAAACCCTAGTCTTGGCAACAGGAAAAAAACCCTGATCTAGATTTCTGAATAGCCTGGTTTACATCTGGGCTAACCAGTTCTGTTGTCAGTGATTATTTGCCAGAGTACTGACATTTTAATGGGAGGATTGTGAGTGCATGGGTCAGTTTGCGCCTGAGCAGTACCAACCTGTAGATGACACACACCTGTAACAGCTCCAGCCCTACCAGCAGCTGGGGACCTCTAACTGTCAGAGATACTGTGTGTATCCAACATATTCTGTGCCAGGTAAAGTCATCATTTTATTTTTATCCCTTTGAGAAAAATAACTTGAAAATTTGTTTGTTATAAGTGCAAGTGATTAAAAAAATTATATGTGAAATATTCTTATGGGAATAGAGATTAGGGAAAAGAGAAGATGGGAGGGGGCATGAGGGGCTCAGAACTTGGGCAAATAAGGATGGGCAGGAAAGAATAATTAGATGTGTCAGCACCAGGGGTTTGCATCGCCTGGTCTGGTCCTGCCTTGAGAAGGCTGGAGTCTGGGAGGATCACACCTCTCTGAATGGGGAGCAGAGAGCAGGTGTTCCCACCCCAGGTAGCTATTCCTCTTCCTTCAGCCACCACCCACTTTCCCAAGTTACGTGCTATATAAGTCATTCTACCCCTGTTCCTTGTCTTTAAAGAACACACAGCCTTAACAGGTAACTCACCTGTAAGGCAGGAGGGCACACAGGCACTATAACATGGTCTACAGTCAACAAAGGCCTTCTCCTGCTCTTCAGCTCCTCCTGCCACTGAGCCCTCTCCTTCCCAAGCTTTAGAGGGCTGGCCTTAAGTACTCTTCTGGCAGGCCACTGGCTCTACCTCCCTCCATCTGAGATCCCCAGTAAGGTTAGGCAATTAGCATTTGTCCCTCAAGCTAATTATCTACTGGGACCTCCTGGCCAAGTCTCAAAATAACCCCATGTCCCTGCGCAAGACTTGGATAACAAAGGCTGCTCATGGAACAGAAATAAAAGAGAAGAGACAGACCAAGTCATAGCTACAGTAAGGAGAATTTCTGAAAGCTTGTCCCATCCCAGCCACTGTAAGATTCCAGTTTTTAATGTCCCATGGGTAGCAATGCAGTTACTAGAGCCAGCAGCACAGCAAGTGTTTTCTCTCTGGGATATTTTGAGTCATTAAACTTTACTAAAGACATATTTGTCCTTGGAAGGTTTAAAAGCAAACCTTTTCAAAAACTGGTACGTGGGGCTCAGTGAGGTAATAAGTGATATGAAAGAGCCAAATATTAGATTCCAAGCACTGCAGTATAATTGAAATTTCACTTTATCTAGAGGATAAAGTAAAATTCAGTAACTTGTTTTGAAAAGTGTAAGCAAAAAAGATTTCTTGATTTCATCAGTGGTGTTTGAGATTTGTTTGAAGCTGGCATGCATCATTTCCTACTGTCACACTCTCTTTGGATGGTTCAAATGTTTACCATAAGCAAAATGGAATAGGATTTCAAAATAAGTTGCTGCTTCTTTCACTTTACCCTGGCAAGGTTCAACACAAGGACACAGGTGTATGATTTTCTATTTAATCAATGGCCTCTTCAACTTCTTTGAAGTTGAATCAAAGTCCAGCTTCATTTGCTGGCCTCCCCAGTAGGCTATGCTGTCCTCTACAGCTTGTGAAACTGATAGTGGTACTAGAGCAGGCAAGTTGTCTGTCAAGAAAAGGGCTTGAGCAATCAAGATGAGAGAAAGGCTAAGGAGGCAGAGAAGTATTTTCTCTTTTCTTGCTCTTGGCAAAGGACAAAACCAAACCTTGTTCTTCTGGGCTAAATAAGATGTAGAGGTAACAGAAAATGTTGTCTACAAAAATCACCAACCAAGACACAATATTTCTCTTGGTCTCAAAGGAGTCAGGACAAGTAAAAACATCTTCTATCACCTAGCAATATCTCTCTTGCAGAAAATACATAACTGGGGCGAGGCTTATGGCATTTGCCTGTACTGCCCCATGGGAAGCCTCTACTTAGGCACACTGAGGGCTTTTTACAGCATCCACTGTGCAATGCAGATCTCTGAGTGAAGGACAATAATCCCCTGTGGAGAAGGACACATCATGTTCTTGCATTAGAGTGAACATTCAATTTATAGCGGATGGATTGTAACAGAGTCCTGATGCCATCTCTAACCTGGGCATACTGCCATGCTGCAAGTTCATTCCAGCAATGTACTGAGATGGCTTTGCTCCTCTTAGTCTCAAGTCTCTTTGGAGACAGTCCAGGCAGGCTTTCCCTACTTTGTGACAGCTCTTGGCTAGCTTCTTCTGGACTCAGCAGTTCATTTCCAAATTTCCCACACTCCTGACATTGCTCCTCTTTGATTCAGGTCTGGCCAAACCATGCAAAAAAGACAAGGAAGCCAGGCCCTTCTTCAAGCCTGGAGTTTGATCTCCAGATGGTGAGCATCCACACCTTGCTTTATTTTTTCCCAGCCCATCAGATGCCCTCTTGGTATGAAAACTAAGGTGTAATTACACTCCTTCCTTTGCCTCCCGCTGGCAATGGTGCAAGAAGAGTCTCTGCTGAGCATCATATGCAGCTCCTCAAAAAGCAGATTTAGAGCAGAATTTCACCCCACAGCAGAAGTAATCAGAGAAAAGCCCATATAGTGTCTCCTAAATATGTAACACTCTCCATCCAAAGGAGAAGTTCTTCACACCCCCTCTGACTGAAGACAGGGGCATATGTTGTGTTACACAGATGGACCAGCAGTTGTGCAAATCCAGATGATTATTTCTGATGCTTTTAGATGCTGGCTAACTGTTAAATATTTGCCTGCTGTTGGTAATCATCCAGATTTGTGAACTACTCAGAAAATATTCAATTAGCAAGAAATTAATTGTGTTTTTAATTGCCCACACTTCTGTGATGATATATAGTATAAGCATAGCTCAGATGAACATAAATGCAGAAGATTATGCATACAGAGCTGGAAGCCTTCCCTGAAAAGCTTTTTTTCAAGTCCTGACTGAAGCTAGAAAAATAAAATGAAAGATAATTATGGGAAATGGGGAGAAAACAACTGCATTTTTAAAGTCACATATGAGTCTGGATTCAAACTCAGGTCTGACACAGGATGTGCACCGGCTATAATCATCCAGCCAGTCCCTCAGCACCACGTTCAGCATGTTCAATCCAAACCATCCCTTTCTCCAGCATTTTCTGTCAGGCAGGCCTTTCTGAAGCCTGAAGTCAGCTGACAGAAAATGACTGACATGAGGATGAAGGGTGGGTGCAAGTCATCTGAACACAACAGTTGGTATCTTGGTTAGAGCACCTCTGTTATGAAGACAGACTGAGAGAGTTGGGGTTGTTCAGCCTGGAGAAGAGAAGGCTCCAGGGAGACCTTATAGCAGCCTTCCAGTATCTGAACAGGGCCTACAAGAAAGTTGGAAAGGGACTTTTTAGCAGGGCATGTAGTGATAGGCCGAGGCGTAATGGCTTCAAACTCGAAGAGGGTAGATTTAGATCAGATATCAGGAAGAAATTTTTCACTGTGAGGGTGGTGAGGCACTAAAAGAGGTTCCCAGGGAAGTTGTGGAGGCCCCATCCCTGGAAGTGTTCAAGGCCAGGTTGGATGGGGCTTTGAGCAACCTGGTCTAGTGGAAAGTGTCCCTGCCCATGGCAGGGGGTTTAAAACAAGATGATCTTTAAGGTCACTTCCAACATAAACCGTTCTATGATTCCATGATTCTGTGATCTTCTGGACACTTTAGCATTAGACATAGATTAACTTGCTATGGTTCAGGACAACGGAATGAAGATGTGCAGGAGAGGAACTAAAGGACTTGGTTGAGACAGTGTCCAACTGAAGTGCTGGGCTGCCCTTCTGCACTACAGAGATGCCAGCTTGGCTCCTCAGGCCCTTTTGCTGGTGCACACTTGGCGAGGTGTTTCCAACAGCTTTGGGACTATCTCACCTCCTCAGTGTGCCAGAAACTCCATTTCTCGGCCTTTGAGGCAGAAGGTATCTTCTGTGGTGTTTTATGGACACTTGAAGTGGAAGTGGTTGAAAAGACACATACGTTTTCCTGGAGAACTACGGAGAAGCTTATGCTGCTTTCAGTAAGGAGTCCGTTAAGGATTGGTCACTTGTAGATTTTGCACAAAACAGTGTATGCTTTTGAAATAATAGCAAATGTCTGTAGCCTACTTATGACTGGAGTCAACCTCAAAATAGATGGAACAGAGAGCATGCTGGCAACCCATGCCACAGACAGAGGTTTAAGGCCCAGCTCTGCAGTGCACGTCTTGGCAGTAGGGTTCCCAGTATTGAACCTTGTGTTTTGGTGGAGCGCCATTATTTTTGTTCATCAAATACTTACCAGTAGATGCCTTCACCATTGATAACAGAACCATAGAATGTTAGGGGTTGCAAAGGACCTCTAAAGATCATCTGGTCCAACCTCCCCCTGCCAGAGCAGGTCAGCCTACAGGAGGTTGCACAGGACGGCATCCAGGAGGGTTTTGAATGTCTCCAGAGTTGGAGGCTCCACCACCTCTCTGGGCAGCCTGTTCCAGAGCTCTGCCACCCTCAAAGTAAGGAAGTTCCTCCTCATGTTGAGCTGGAATTTCCTATATGGAGTTCGTACCCATTGCCTCTTGTCCTGTCACTGGGCACCACTGAAAAAAGCCTGGCCCCCTCCCTTTAAGCATTTGTAAAAATTTATGAGATCCCCCCTCAGTCTTCTCCAGACTAAAAAGACCCAACTCCCTCAGCCTTTCTCATAAGAAAGATGTTCCAGCCCCTAATCATCTTTGTAGCCCTTCGCTGTACCCTCTCCAACAGTTCCCTGTCCTTCTTAAACTGGGGAGCCCACAACTGGACACAGTACTCGAGTTGTGGTCTCACCAGGGCAGAGTAAAGGGAGAGGATGATGTCCCTCAACCTGCTTGCCACACTCCTCTTGATGCACCCCAGGATGCCATTGGCCTTTTGGCCACAAGGGCACATTGCTGGTTCATGGTCATCCTGTTGTCCACCAGGACTCCCAGGTGCCTCTCTGCAGAGCTGCTTTCCAGCAGGTCAGCTCCCAACCTGTCCCGGTGTGTGGGGTTATTCTTCCCCAGGTGCAGGATCCTACACTTGCCTTTGTTGAATTTAATTAGGTTTTTCCCTGCCCAACTCTCCAGCCTGTCCAGGTTGCGCTGAATGGCAGCATAGCCTTCTGGTGTGTCAGCCACCCCTCCCCGTTTCGTGTCATCAGCAAACTTGCTGATGGTACACTCCATCCCTTCATCCAGGTCATACACGGTGATGCACCCGTGTGCAACTAGTAAATGCACACTCAATACATTAAATGATCTAGCAGTGTGAAAGTGCTATGCCTAGCTTGGCAAATTCCATACGGGATTTGAACAAGTGGTAGATTTGTCAGTGAGCGCAGATTTGAAGTTGCCAGACTGGTTCAGTATAATGAAGGGAGCTGCCTGCTCTGTTTCAGAAATCAATGACACATTGTCATCCAGCGCAAGATAAACTGAGAACTCTGAACTAAGGTCTTGACAGGTAAAATGCCTTTGATTTTGCCTTTAATTCAGCAAGCTCACAACATTACTGGATTCTCTATATTAATAATAAATACATACTGAAGCTCGTGTCAGTGGCAGAGTTTCAATTCTAACCTGATAACAACATACCTCTGTGAGCAGCACATCTGGGAAAAACAAGACACTATTCACAGTGTAGCCAAACACAGAGTCAGGAAATGTGACAGCTGTTTAACGACACAGGGAAATAAAATGCTGGTAATGAAATTCATAATTAGATTTATAAATGCCTTTCTTATTTTCAGCACTATTTGTTCAGTCAAAGAAATTGGGTTCAATTATTTTCTTCATTTTTTTCCCCAGTAAAAGATCTGAAAAGCCAAGGTCCTGAAGAACTGGTTTGGACCTCAGAGCTGTTTATATTTACATGATACATCCGGGGCATATATTTGATTGCTTGATAAGTTGGCCATTTTCTGCTTGCCTGTATTGCCATCCCGCAGAGGTCAAGTGTATGTGCCCTTCCCTCCAGCGCAGGCTCAGGACTGTGGCCCTGAGGTCTGGGTTTCGGATCTGCTGGGGGACGGAGCTGGTGCCTGCCCCAGCTCACAGAGCCGGCATGTAGGTTTGCACGGTGATGGCCACAACACAGCCTGAGACCTCAGCTGGAAGTGTTAGGAATTACCATGAGAAAAACAGAACAATAAGCGAGATGTGATGTGCATGTCATCTTACATCTTGAGTGCCACTCTGAGGGTTAATGTTGCCCTCCTCCAGGAGGGGGGGGAAAGCTTGCCTTTCAGTTTGTTTGATGAAAGGCAGCTTAATTTCTGGGTTTTAAAAAATAACAAAATTGTCTTTCATTGACAGCCTAAGTTGAAGACCGGTAAGTACTGGGGTATTTTTCAGTCCAGATCCATTTGTTTCAACAGATCTTTAGAAAGTAGGAAATTTAATTGTAGATTTTAACTGATATAAGCCGGTACGCAACACCAGCTGCAGCTGTGAAGTAAATAAGCCATAGCCATGATTAAGATGTTATATATTATGCAATTACTGTGACTTGGTTTGCTGTTCATATCCACTCAGAGTGAACTGATTTGGATCAAATAGATTTGAACCTATATATGGCAGCCCAATGTGGCCCTTTTTGTTAACGTAAATTTGAACTACAAGAACTCTGAATTGATTTTCCTAGTGGAAGGATTAAGAACTGTATTTGAAGGCCGTTGAAAGCATACACTGGACTTTTACATAAAAAGAGTGCATTTGAATCTGTATTTAACAAATCACTGGATATTAGTTGCATTGAATACAGTTTCTTGGCCACAGTAACATTTATTTAATCCTCATCTCTTATCTCAGTTGTAGAGCAATTCTGTATTTGCTGTACTGTATTTAGTCTGAGGGATCATTAACCGCATTAATAGCAACAAATGTAAATTTTTCTAATTTACAGTTTCTCCGTTGATCATTATTTTCTCAATGTCGTGAATCATTATGAGTCTGAGTGGTTTCAAACCATTGCAGCCTTCCCTGACTTTAGCAAGAGTTGCAGCTGGTCTGCAAATTACAGCTTTTAGTGTTATGTTTATGTCAGAGTGGCAAAGCCATGAGGTGGGGGCTGATCCTGTGGTATTATGCTGATTTCAAATTCAGGAGAATATTTTCTTGGAAATCTCAGAAAATTATTTGATATCGCTTCCACATCTTAACAAACTCTTTCTGTGAACCTACTCATCTTCTAAACAAGGACTGTAAATTACTGCAGTTGTAGGCAATAGTCCAAGTATATTGCATGTTGCCACATGGGATTCTCTAAACATTGTAATACTGAATAGATCTGTAAAGCCGATGTCAACAGACCAAGTTAAGATAGTCAGACATGGTATTAACGTTCCTGGGTATAGCTGGTTTACTAGGTAAACCTACATCTTGATTTAATTTAGTATTTTTATCGCTATTCAATTTTGCAAATATTCATTGGTACCTAGACTTTTTCTCAACACCTTCAGACATATAAATTGAGGTACTGATTTCTTCAAATAACGTAATGGTCTTGTTTAATTACTGGCAGACTATGCTGCACTTGTCCTGTTCTGGTTATCAGCACCCATTTAATCAAACCTTTAAGACACTTAACAGATCATAAGGATGGTTACCAATCTTCTTTGAAAGACCTAAAAGCCACCACCATCACCAGCATCAAATAAGCAGTACAATGTGTAGGTGTTTCATATGAAAAACAGATTTGATGGTGGAAGCTTGGTGGAGACAGCTCAATATGAATCTATTTTTTAAAAAAGATTGTTTAAAACTCAATATATAGCAATAGCCAAAGAGAAAACTGACATAAAAATCAGACACTGCTAGTGCATATATAATAATTGGAGGTAACATAGAGTCTAACCTAGGTCAAGAATACTTTGCAAAGAATAAATGTCCGTAACTGAAGCACAAATATCAAGGGTGTGACCTTTCTCTCTCCATTAGAACATGAAGAATATCACTAGGAACTCAGCAAGAAATTTTGGATTGATCTCACATGCTATAACTAGAGCTATAGAAAGGAAGCAGCTAATGTGATGTCATTGATGTTCTCATCCATATCCCTAACACACAATCAATTACCACGACTGAACACTAAACCAATAATCACTACAGTATTATGTCCTCCTCCCAACAATAACATGAAATATTTGTTACAAGTGATGTGACACCATGAGTCTGCGGATACATCTTCATCACAGCACTGGCTTGGGAGCGGCCCGAAGAGTGTAGAGGCCGTTGTGAGTCATGGTACCAAATCCATGAAGCGCCGATATGGGTAAAGTTATCTGATTATCACTCTGGTATAGCAAGAGTGCTTATTTTCAAGTGAAACCTATTCCTGTGCATATGTGCTCTAACACTCAAGAATGCTAACAAAGACACAGATCTTTAACAAAAAAAAGGATTACAATTAATTTGTCTTATTTTTTCCTAACTGGTTCAGCTCTTGTTTTGGTATCTTAAATAAGCTGCACTTAAGAAAGAGCCTCACTGCACAATGAGCCCAAGGTTTTTTCCCAAGACTCAGTCGTCTTTTTTTTCTTAATAGACATCATGAAGTTTTCCATTAATATATTATGAAGCACTGCATTTACACTGAATTACACTGAGTACATAAAAAACATCGAACACTTCAGAGTATTTGTCAGCTCTAAGACAGGTGTTATTCATGACAATATTTTTGCTAACCATACCAGGCAAATAATGACTAAGACAGTGTCTCTAAACACAGCTTCTAAAGAAGGTGTTTGAATGCCTTCCTAAAGATGCTAAGTACTTGGAAACTTAGAGAAGCAGTGGCTTTAAATCATGGTGGGAAACCCGATGCAGTATTCTGATTAAATGATATGTGAAAATAAAAATTGCAAGACTTCAAGTTGACAGCTTCTAATTCCAGAAGTGAACAACTGCATTTATTTAAAAGATCCATTCAAGGGAAGTATATGCAAAATACAAAAGGCGTCCAGTGTGATGGAACAAATAGCTAATATTTTTTTCCACTTTCCACTAACAGAGGAGACAGATGACATTTTAATGGTGTAATCAAGACCCTGATTGCCATTGATGACAGAACATGCCATGAGATCCGAATGGATATGGTGGATAGGAGCACTTGTATTGAATTTGTGCGTTGTATGTTTCTGCTTGAAGTAGTACATGTTTGGTCATTGGGTTTTTTTCTACTGACAACAGTCCTTTCCATTCTGCAGCTTTTTAATACAGCAGCAAAAGGTGCAATAGAAGCCTGTGAAGATGGGAGAACTGTACTCAGGGTTTAGCATAACTACCGTTTACATGTTGGATCTTAAATCTTAGTTTCACTAGGCAGTGGGAAATATGTAAGAATTTGGAACTAATCACACTGTGCTAAGAATCACAACTAAACACTGAGTCACTCCAACATGTTTCTTATATTTTTAATACTTGTTTTTTTCTCGCTATAAGCTAAGAAGTTTCCAGGATTGTGTCCTCAGATTTGTGATTTCAGAGGCCTTTGTGGAGTATTGCCTTGGCACATGGTCATATTTACTGTATTTACTCTTAGGCATTTTCCCTCTGTCTGTCTTCTTTTTTTTTTTTCCCGGGGTGGGGGGGGTGGGGGGCAGGGTGTAAGTATAGAGTTGCAGCATCCTAGACCATTTCTTCTCCTTACTGAATCATGTACTCTTGGCATATTTGGAAGGAAGATCTTCAATATACACAGCCTTGTCCTGTATACTTGATGTGCTCATATCTCCAAAGGAGAAATTTGGATACAAAATGAATGTGTGGTGGGGGTCTCAGTCCTAACTATTTAGCCAAGCAATTACAGACTCACAAAAGTTCAAAAGGCACACAAGGAACCATCATAATTAGAAATGTAAATGAACCATGATACTTGTAAGAAGCTAATTAACAGTCTAATAAATCCCTGTAGCAACGGATTAATTCCATTAGAACTCTGGAAAAGAAGGAGAAGCGTTTTTTTCATTTACACAGGAAAAATGCTTTCAAGGATACCTTGATGAGTCAGACCAGCGCTCAAATTTAGAAAATTATCTGACACCCCCTCCAGAAGTACAAATTGTAACCTAAAAATAACTTTGAGCATTACTGGAGGATAAGCTGGTGGAAGGAGAGTCCTTCAGGAACAAAGAATAAGCATTACCTCTCATTTTCAGGAGTCCTCATCTTTTTCCATATATATGCAGTCCCCCCGACTGTATTCTTTTCAGCTAGCTACATGAGAGCTCTTCTGGATTTCCTTCTGACTCAGAGCCATCTTTTCTAAGCTAATTATATAAGGATGAGCTTAAAGGAGACCTACCTGCTCTCAAGTCTGCATAGCCTGGAAAGACCCACTTGGTGAGCCAAGTGCCATTTCCCTGCGGGTGGCAGCAGTACCTGCCGGCCACGCTGGCACTGGGGATGAGTCAGGCCCTCCCTCGGCTCAACTAGAATATAACATGCTATTTTATCATAGCACAGCTGCCAATATCGTATTACGCAACACTACTGCAATTTAAAAGTAATCAATACCTGCAATTCCATTATTTATAGAAACTCATTTAACTACAATGTACTTAAGGGAAGAGTGAGAGGCTAGTAAATGCCTCTTAAGAGAGACAAATTGTTCTATACTAGAAAAAGAAAGGACAGGATGATCTGACACCCCTTTCTTACTTTTTTTTTTTTTGTTTTAGATGTTGTAACCTTGTTTTGTTCTGCACCTCTCTGTACCAGACCAGATGTGCAGGGTGAGATGAGACTCCCCCTGCATCATCCTGGTCCCCCTGCAGAGCTTTTGAGGGATGGTGGAAGTTTTTGGATATGCAGTCTCTCTCCTTACCTGTATTTGCTCAGAAGTGGCTGTTGATGTGTTTCACCACCTCAGCAATTTATTCCAATATAGCTTATTGGCTACATTGGCTGTTTCCCTGCCTGGCTGTTTTCACACCAACCATTCTGTGATCAGATCAAATCACTCCTCTGTGAGCCAAATTTATACAGAGTAATTCTTTCTCCAACTTCAAAATAAAACCTTTAAACTCACTTACTCAGTTTTTACTTAACTGTCTTCACTGAACAAGAACTGTGTGAGCTCAAGAGTCTTTTAGTAACAATTTTATATTAATATTTTGCATATAAGAACATGACTACAGTCAGATACCAGAGAAAAAGAAATAGTCTAAATTTTTTCACCTTTCATAATTTAAGAAGGGAAAAGCTTTAAAAATTGTAAGCAGAGCTTTATCCAAAGGTAACAATCTTTTTAAAAGAGCTTATGTCAGTGGGTCAGGGAAGAGGGAGCGATTTTCACACTTACATGTAACTGCTTTTAAAACTGAGGTTGTCAACTGTTATTTCCATAAGACTAAATACAGTCCCTCATTGGGCAAACTGATTAGACAAAGATTTATGATCCTTTATTTTATTATTTACACTGAAGAAGAAGCAGCCAAGATGCAAGGAGAGGTGGGTGGCGATGGAGGAAAAATAAACCAGCCTAATGACATTAATTAGGGCTTCAGTCCTTCAGTAGCAATGTGCACTTTCTAAGCTCTTCACTTGAAGTACCTTCATTTTAAGAGATACAGTGGGTGTCTTACAAGTGCTAGCTGGTCACGAGCTACCACGCCATTCACTTGCAGGTCATAGTTTTAAATGCTACCAAGATTACCACTAACCAGCTGATGAAAACCTTGTGCCCAAGGTCAAGTGCTGGAGAACGGTGCAGTGCAGCACAGGGTTAGGGCAGAACCGTTGGCACCTGTGCGAAGCCAAGGGCTCGTGACCCTGGGGAGCAGGGACAGCATCCTTCAAAGGCAGCATTTTCACCAGCCATGGTGACATGACCTGCTGCAACCCACACTGTACCCGTTCCAGAGAAGGTTATAGGGCTGCAATTACCAGTACGAAGCGCAGGTCTTCTCTGCGCAGCTGACTGGGCCATATTGGGTTTGGTTGTTTACTTTTTAATTAACATAATCTTTTGAGTTTACCAGGTGTCTTCATTTTTATTTAGATCTGAAGATATGCTGATTTCCTCACAAAGCCCATTGTCTTTACCAAAGCCCTTTACTTCTTGCTACTATAACAGATTTTAAAACAGGGAGAAACAGGACTTTACCCCAGCAGGTGTGGAGGGTGCTACACAGGTGCAATGAACAAACAAAGAGCTAGAAGGCTTCTGTCAGCCTAAAATACTCCCTAGGATTAGCCTTGGTAAAATAATAATAATAGTTGTATCAATGGCTGAGGCTTGCCATTGAAAACCTACAATTTTAAACAGCTGTGGCTCCCGAACTATGACAGATACCAGCCTGTATACCTCTACATTTACCCCCTTGAGTTTGTGTTTCTCTTTGTCTGTAAAAACAGTGGAACAAAGTTGCCCTTTGGGTAATTGCCGTGATTTGAACACCCCTTATTTCCTCTGAGCAGCAGCGCGTAGAAGCAGGGTTGACTACCTAGTCTGTGACATGCTCTCAGTTTGCTCAGTTCTGATTAAAATTAGTAGTTGCAAAGCTATTAAGGTATCTGAATCTGATCGGTTATAATTAGAACAAAACTGTCACAGTAACAAAGCAACATGAAAATGTGCTGTTCCTTTAGAGAGGAAGCAACTGCAGAAGAGCCACTTTGCAGATACAGCATTTTGCATAGCTAATAAATCTGATTAACTTTCCAGGTCATACTGCGTATGCAGGATGGCTTGAGTTTAGAGATAAACAAGCTCAGGAATTTCCTTTTTGTGACAAGTCCCACTTGCAGAAAGTATTTCCAAGCAGAACCGCAGAAAGAATAGGACATTTTCAGCTCTCCAAAACATTGTAACATTATTATTTTCATTTTCTAATAATACATTTCAGCACTCCTGAAACCTTGATGATATATTGTCATGACCTGAAACAGGCTACTCTGAGTCAGCTTAAATTTAAGGAGCGTTTTTTCATAGTAAAGCACTACTTTCAGGCAGTTGTAATTTGTTAGAATGTCTTTCCCTGGTCCTGTTCTCTTTGACGAGCCAAGGACTCCTGTCAGAATATGCATCCCACTGAAGGCACTGTTAATAACTGATTGCAGCTCATTGGCCAAACAAAATCAGTCAGAAATCTTGTTACTTATTAAAGCTTTGAAAGTGCTATTATTATAAAATATTAGGTTAGGAAATGTTAAAATAGTCTGATTTTTAAAAACATGTCTCTAAACCAATAGTCAATACTGCTCACACAGTTTACTGAGAGAATCCGTCACCCTCAAACTGCATGTTTTTTAAAAAGCATTTGTCCATTTAAATACAATGAAACACTCTCCTATCCTGTGCTAAACTGAATTACACATGGATGACCAACTGCACAGAACATTTTCAGGAGGAAACCAGAATCTGTGTTGTGCAGAGATGTAGCTCTCCCTGGCCTTTGCATTATTGAGGTGAATGTGACCACTGGTTACAGCAATGGTGATACAAAAATCGAACTTGTATTTCAAGTCAGTTTTAACTTAGTTTTGGCTGGGAAAATTTCATTTTCTGTTTTATGATGAGTATTTTTTTGTGTTTTTCTAATGGTATTTGTAACGTCTTTGCACACGAGGTTTGAAAAAATGGAAAACCGGGTGTATCAGCATCATCCCACAGGGGACAATCCCATTCCACTCATTCAAGGATTTTTAGTGATGCTTCCCTCATCATTGTTTCTTCTGAGTGATCTGAGACAAAACTATGTCCATCTCTAAGCATGAGACACCTGAAATTGCAGCTGTACCCTTATTGATGAGTGCAGCAACTTCTCACCAGTGGGTCTTCTCTTCACCGTCTAGTGAACAAGCCACTTGCCAGTGGAGAAGAGCCAAGAAAGGGCAACTCTTCCTTGCCTGTGATAGATTTCATTGCAGAACAAGGGGGTTTGTTTCCCAGGAGCTCCCTACAGCGGCAGAGAAACTGGCTAATAGACGGATTCAAAAGATAAATGGGGGAAGCATTAAAATTACAGCTTTGATTTCAACAGTACAACACCAAAACCTTGCCCTGCCTGGTGATGATGTAGCAGGGGCCAGTTTTTGACAGTGACTACCCCAGTCCTGTCTCCTAGTTCGACACAGCACCAACCTATGGGCTCCCAGCAGGGCAGCTGCTTCCCGTGCCCGGCTGAAGTGTTCAGCCGCCTGCGCCAAGAGCTCTTGCAAACCTTCCCAGTGTGTCTGGTAATACGAGCATTAAAATGAAAGCCATGAAAGCTCAAGTCTTAATTCCAGACCTGGCATTCACTTGCCATGTCTAATTATATGTTGCATTAAGTATTCATGAAGAAAAAAAAGATCCATAAGTGATTGACTGTAATAAAAGGGATTTAACAATCTGTCCGCAGTTCAAGCTGCACACTAGATATGCAAAGCTTGCACTGCGGTTGTGACTCTGGTCATCACGATGTGCCCTGGTGTCCCAGTTAACACTGTTTTTACCTTGGCTAAGGGCTAGGATGAAATGTGGTCTTTTTTCCTTATGTACGACAATATACTCTGTCTGTATGGTGGGTTTTAGAGACCCATTATGCTCTACGTAGGTTTCCCAGGCAACACTTGCAATACAGGCTTCAGTATCTGAGTTATTTGTGTTGACAAACCACATACAATCTCCCATTACTACAATTGTTCACTCTAGCACTTACAGTTTTCAAACTCTTATAAGAGTGAAGGTTATGTGTCACTTAAAAGGGGGAGAAACTAAGGCAGCTGGGGATAGATCTGCTCTCGTACATACATGGCTATTGCACAAGCTACCATTGCATGCTGTCTCCTTGTGGGGTTTTTTTGTTTGTCAATGGAAAATGCCAGAGTGATTTGGAAAAGTTTCATCAACTGCATTTGCATATCCATAACTTGAAAGAGAATTAAAATGTAAGTAAAAAAATAAAAGCACTGAAATATAAACATTAAAAAAAGAAAGTAATACTTGATCATACTTTCTTACCCATTTTTAAGCAAAAGAAAGGAAATAAACCACTTCATTTTAAATTCTCCTTCTTTATGACATTTCTAGTATTGAAATAAAGAGGGAAAGAGAGCCTGGAATCTGGCATGCAAATCAGAGTTTAGTGAGGATAAGCAAGTACACAGAACCCTGCAAGCAGTACACAGCACACACTCATCATCCATGCGTTTCTTGCTTCCTTGCTAAACCGGTGCTAGACACAAGGTCTCACCAGGAGGACAGGGCACGACATGGCCATGAGCTGTGGCTCTGCCCCAGGCGCCAGGTCCCCTTGCAGGTGGCTGGCTCTGCCCAGCCCTTCTGCAGGGATCTCCCTCCCCAGCGGAGCAGTCTCCTCTCAGAGAAAGAGGTTGGCGTCTGTACACCTTAGGAGACACAGAAGTGACTTCTCCAACTCTTTCCCCGCTCTCTCTCTTTTGGAATAGTCTTAGTTGTACAGCAAGATTGATTTTATCCATTTAGAAGAGTGCAAGCATCGAAGAAACAGCATCTTTTATAAAGGACCAAAACAAAGTTAATTTAAACTTTTTCTTAACAGCAGTCCTGAAGGACCCAGGACAGGAAACTTAATGGAAGAAGATGCAGTTTAAGTTACCAAAAGAATTGGCAGGCAGCTGGTTAATCCCAGAATTGTCGTGTCAACTTAAACCCTTCCCTTGGCAGGGATTCAATTCTTTTCATATGTCCAGGGAGCTTGAAAAGGTCAGAGAGAGAATGTTACCCTCTGTTCACATGCAGGCTTGATCGCCTTTCTAGAAAGCCATCTACATTTGAGGCTTCATATAGCAATTCAGGAATGGAAAGAACCAGGTGACCTAACTCGGACGGACACCATTCAGTTGTTGCTGACACTGCACCCCCACATCAGACAGCCCTAATCCTTGTGGGTCCTCACGTGGTGTCAGGCACCCACAGGACCCCATGGAGCCCCTGGGGCCACCTCAGCTGACAAGGCCACCTGTCATCATTTTAAGCCTTTCTGATTACATTCAGTTCACATCCCTGTGTAGTGGGGTCTAGAGCGTGTTTCATCCTGCCAATACCCTGGAGAATCTTTCCCTGGCATGGGGAACGAGGGAGTTTTTCTCTTGGATCCTCTGGTTTGTGTTTGGTTTCCCTGTTTCTGTGTCTGGTGAAAAAGGCCTAACTCCACCTTGAAGATTAGAAGGGAATAGAAGAGGCATTCCCTCTTCTACAGAGGATGCGTATCTGTTCATCTGCATATCCTACAAAGCATATAAATAACCTACACCTTTCCCAAATTAGACGTGTTGCAGAACACTGCTATCACCATGCAGCAAAACTACACTCAGAGCCCCAGCAGGTAAAAAACCAACCCTCCCTTCTACATGTAACAGTGCTGTATACCTTTACATCCTCATGACCTCATGATTAAAATTCCTTATATTTAGGAATGGATCCATGGGCACGGAAAACGTCCAGCTGTGAAAAAACATGAGAGCCATCTGCTCAGCAGCAAGAGCTACAGCAGTCTCAGTCATGGAGGGTTCCCTTCTCCCCTCCATGCCCAGCTCGGGTTTCTGCCCAGCCCTCCACGGGGACAGGGATGGGGACTGTATCTGCAAATATGCCACCCATCAGACCATGGAAATTGTGGATCAATGCAAGAAGGTTTAGTTCTTGCCCAGTCATTTTTTCATGTGCAGGAAAACATGCACGCATGCATGAGTCCATATTCACAGAAAAAACTTGTAGCATAAACCAAAACAAAAAAATCTTCAAGTCATGTTGCTGAACGGTGCTTCCCTGAGATGCCAGAGAATGGTAAGTAACATGGAAGCTGGGCTGCAGCCCACGGAGAAGTGCTGTAGAGAGGCTGAGCATGGCCAGGCCCTGGGGAAGGTACACACATGTGTTCTGCATCCCCCATGTAACTGTCTGCCTCCTCCCTAACTCTCCTGGCCTTGGAGGCACCAGAAAATGTTGCTGCCAATACCAACGTATTGCCGGACAGTCATTAGGAAATGAAAGAGAACACATGCCCTCCCTCCGTTCCTGGCACTGGCCACATGCTCCTCCCTCGTCTGACCTTCCGGGGAGCATTTTTGCTCCTTGTTATTGGTAACACTTTCTAGGACCTTCCAGGACTGCCAAAAGTCTTCTCTAAGCACTTGGTAAAAGGTTTCTGCTCTGCACCCATGAGGATGCCAAAGCCAACCTTGGCTCATCACCACACTTCCAGAGAAGAGAGCCTCCTCTTCTGAGCTGCTGCTCACCATCCTTCTTGTGGCTTCTGAACAATGACTGAAAGGACATTTTGTCCCCAAACTACTTTCCCATCATGTCTTCTGGTCAGTCTAATAAATTTTCAGTCACTTTATTTGAGAAATTCAACAAGAGGATACTGCTTTTTTTTTTTTTTTTTTTTTTTTTAATGTCTACTGTGTCATACACGTTATAGTTTTCAGGAAGTTTAGATATTCAAAGGAAGGATTAGGAATGAATCTACCCTTCTTCCTTTCTGAAAGGTTTATAAAAGTTTACTTTAACATAAATAAATTTCTGGGACACACACTCATGATTTCATACTTCTAAAAGTATCTTGTTTCTTAATACTTCCTAATAATTCAATGTATCTGTAAATCATAGAATCATAGAATGGTTTATGTTGGAAGGGACCTTAAAGATCATCTAGTTCTAACCCCCCTACCATGGGCAAAGACACCTCCCACTAGATCTGGTTGCTCAAAGCCCCATCCAACCTGGCCTTGAACACTTCCAAGGGTGGGGACTCCACAGCTTCTCTGGGAACATCTTCTAGTGCCTCACCACCCTCACAGTGAAAAATTTCTTCCTAATATCTGATCTAAATCTAACCTCTTCCAGTTTGAAGCCATTACCCCTTGTCCTATCATGACATGCCGTACTAAAAAGTCCCTCTCCAGCTTTCTTGTAGACCCCCTTCAGATACTGGAAGGCTGCTATAAGGTCTCCTTGGAGCCTTCTCTTCTCCAGGCTGAACAACCCCAACTCTCTCAACCTGTCTTCATAGCAAAGGTACTTAACCCTCTGATCATCTTTGTGGCCCTCATCTGGACCCACTCCAAAAAGTCCGTGTCCTTCTTACATTGCGGGGCTCCAGAGCTGGACTCGGTATTCCAGGTGGGGTCTCACAAGAGCAGAGTAGACCTTGGTGATCAGCTATATTATTTATTACACTGACACCACATGGACGTGATTACCAAAAATTGGGCTAGACAGTTGAGCCTTCTGACAGAAAACCACACACATCCATGGATACAGCTAAGAAAGAACAGTTTCTTATTATTTAATTTTTATTTTAGAGGTGATACGAGTTGATTTGCCACCCTNACAGTGAAAAATTTCTTCCTAATATCTGATCTAAATCTAACCTCTTCCAGTTTGAAGCCATTACCCCTTGTCCTATCATGACATGCCGTACTAAAAAGTCCCTCTCCAGCTTTCTTGTAGACCCCCTTCAGATACTGGAAGGCTGCTATAAGGTCTCCTTGGAGCCTTCTCTTCTCCAGGCTGAACAACCCCAACTCTCTCAACCTGTCTTCATAGCAAAGGTACTTAACCCTCTGATCATCTTTGTGGCCCTCATCTGGACCCACTCCAAAAAGTCCGTGTCCTTCTTACATTGCGGGGCTCCAGAGCTGGACTCGGTATTCCAGGTGGGGTCTCACAAGAGCAGAGTAGACCTTGGTGATCAGCTATATTATTTATTACACTGACACCACATGGACGTGATTACCAAAAATTGGGCTAGACAGTTGAGCCTTCTGACAGAAAACCACACACATCCATGGATACAGCTAAGAAAGAACAGTTTCTTATTATTTAATTTTTATTTTAGAGGTGATACGAGTTGATTTGCCACCCTTTTTCAAGCAATCAGCATTTTTGTTCATTCTTTTTCCCACTTTCCCCCTTTCCTTTGTGTTCATTCTTTTTTCTACTTTATGAAATTCCCAATACAGTAGAAGGGTTTTTATTTTTACAAAGCATAAATCTTCCTCTTTTCTCTCCTAAACTGCCATTTCTAGTTTCTGAATAAAATTATGATCACTTGTGTCATAGTCTGTATATTAGCACTGGCTGATCAAAGACAAGCTTTGTAAGACAAGTGTCAGTGTAAACACATACACTTTAAGAAAGATTAGACTTTGAACTGAAGGAATAAAAATTAGAACTGCAAAATCATCTTGATTTTTGGCCATTTTTTTGAAAGAAGACAATGAAGGAAAAATCTACACTATAAATAGTCACTTTGTTGTGCTTGATACTGAAATCCTGTGGTCTTTCATAAAAGGTGCAGAAATATCACAAAAAGGAACAAATGGAAGAAGCAAGCACCAAACTGCAAAATGACTTGCAGAGAATACACTATGGGAACGGTTTGCAGTTTTTCACTGATGGAGCAAAGAGAAACACAGCGGAAAACATAACCGAACAACTCCACTTATTGTTTTCAGACAGATTTATTTCCATCCAGACTCCTTGGGACCATCCTAAAATTGTTTCCCAAAGCCTGCAAGCTCTAGAGTTACTGCAGGAAGAATTGGAAAGCACATTTGGCTCATAAAGAAACCAAAGAATCTCTTTGAGTATCTCTGTAATAAGTGACTCGCAACCACAAGCTGCCTATGCTACATGCTAAGTCTGTATCTTGAAATAGCTCATTTATTGGGAAAATTTTGTCCCAAATTTATCTATATCTGTTTTTGCAAATTATACAAAGATACCACCTCTGGCTACAACCGTGCTCCATGTGTGGCATTCCCTAGTAACCTGGCACTGTTATTTTATTTTGAAATAATGTCTGCAGTCATTCACGGACCCAAAACTCCATAATCTTGGTGGATTAACCTAAGAAATTTAGCTAAAGACTTTCAATTTCATTTTCTGCACAAGACTGTAAGAAAATTATTTGAATGTATTCAGGTATCCAGAGTGAACTGAGCTTGTGAGACTCTGATTTCTGTACATTCAGAGATCTAAACATAAGATAAAGTAGTGATACAAATCACTATTTAAATGTGCATTTATAGCTCACTGCTAAACACAATAAAGAGCTCCCAGCAGATAGCATTTTTATTTGTGTGTGGGTGTACTGCAGCTCTGCATTTCATTCTCTAAGCGGCACTTAGCAATATTTATCCAGTTATACGAGTCTTGTATAACATACGCAGTTTTACTTTCAGATACAATGTCAACTTTGGAAGACCAATACTGTAATATCCTTTTCTGAAACCCATGAAGTTTGCACTGTAAAAATCAAGTATATCAAATTAAAGTCCAGCCACATTGTTTCAGATTTTCACGGGATGCTGTGTGATAGCTCCTGTCAGGCTTTCATCTCTATCATAGCAAATGGCTGTAAATTCACTGTGTCTATAGACACGGTGTCTGCAGCGAGTCTCGTCCAGCCCCCGTGCAGCACAGCGGTGACTGGCCACGCAGCTGCCTGGGGCACGGTACAAACTGCGCTCTTCACCGGGTACGGACAGTGGCCCACGAGGAGATCCCTGGATTTCAGACGTGTGGCAGCAGAGTATGATTTATCCTTGAGCCCAGTCCTGATCTAAGTAAAAAAAAATACCTTTATTTCTCCCATACGTGACCGAAGCAATACAGGTAATTGAGGTTGCAGCTATAACCCCACAATGAGGAAGCATGATGCAGAGCAAGACATCCCAAGAACAGGAAGTATTTAAGGGCATTTTTCCCTATCATTCTTACTCACTGAAGAGCGTGTCTATGTTAGTGCTTTAGCTCAGATGGGGAGTGCTGCTTTGCGTTGAACCTCCTCGTAGTCCCTGCTGCCCACACGTTTGCTTTACCTAACAGCGTCCAAGTACACAAACTGGATTCCTGCAGAATACAACAAAGCTGGAAGATGCCCTCCAGCAGTGCATCCACAGTACTCGGTATCACCATCGGTATTCACTACACAGGACCAGTCCAGACTGTTCCAAATAAAACCCGTGAAAATGCATAACGAAGATGCCAGGTCTTAAGCAGCAATTGTTCTGCTCTGCAGATCTGCTCTTCTTATCTGCACTACTGCCTGACGTACGAGCCTAACCTGCATAGTTTCAGAACACGTGGGCATTTTGCTGCTGAATGCTTGCCAGGCAAAGTATGACCGAGTATGTATTTTATATCATACAAACCGCCAAGACTAATCCCTTTGTGTGATGGACAATTCTTGCGTCTTCTGTTCAGCATCATCTGAGTTTCTTGGACAAAGTCCATCATTTATATCTTGGCTAGTACACATGCTTATTTTCAAAGGAGTTTTTAATCCACTGATGTTTAAAAGATTTATTGGTTTAATTATTAGTTTATTTCCTGGTTTATTACTACGCTTTGATGTGACTGGTTATTACAAAGCTTCTATAAAGGCTGTTAATTACTCATGCCATTCAGAGATCTATCGAAGTATGATTTAAGGCAGAACATACATTGCTTGATGAAGAGGAGATCGTAAATTCTTTTTCACTCATTAAAGAAAAGAGAACATTTTCATAATGGTGAAATGAATTGTAAGTCTACATTGGGACTGTCTGAGGGAACATAAAGCTGAGGAAAGGAGGGAGGTAAATTTTCCAAGTGCTGCTATCTGATGGCTATGGAGGAATATCTGTGTAAGAACACTACAAGACGCTTTGGCAGCGGGGCACGCGTGTTGGAGACTGAGGTCTGGTGTGCTGAAAGAGCAACGCTCAAGTAACTTTCAAATGAACTTCATATTCTCGCTGTAAGAAGGCAGAGAATGGTATTTAACCGCCATTGTCAGTAGGACAATTACTGTTGAACACTGTGTGGAGTTACAGCTCTTTCAGAAAAAAGGTGGCAGGTAATAGGGAGTGTTCCCAAGGCCCTGCAAACTGGCAAACTGCATTGTTTGTGCCGAGGAGAAAGATTAAAAAGCTTATTGTGTACCCAATTACGTTACTTTCTAATGCTGAATGGTGCTTGCTAAGTTACTAGGATTTTGTTGTAAGAAAATCAGTAGTCTACGACAATCATTGCACTGCTATAAGAAAACCCAGTGTCACCATGTGCAAAAATTTGGAAATATTGATTTTCATTGGCTTCTAAACAGATGAAAAGTAGACAGTGACTATAAACATGTCCAGATTTAAAATATTAGGTCAAAATCTGCCTATGAGTTTTGGAAAAGATATTACATCTCAGTAAAAGAACTGATAAAAAGCTTTTTGATGTGCTAATGAAATGCAGACTGACACTGGAAAGTTGAGAGCCAAGTGTCAGGCTCTCAAATGAAAGAGGTCAAATTTTAGGGAGCTCAGTAAATGTGAAAGACTGAAAACAGTGGGAGTTGCAGGCTTTCAGCAACTCTCTAAAGCAGACTCTTAATATTTAGAAACTGGACTGAAAACTTAGTATTGGCCCAGATGTTAAAGATAAAAAGCATTACAATGATCAGTCCATCAAATTCCAATTCCAAATCTATTCCAAAGTATACGCGCCTTCACAAACCCACTGCAAATACAGCCTTTGGCTTTTAGCAGTAAAACAGCACCACATAGTCCAACTCTGAAAAAAATTGAATCTCTCATATGCCTTAACACAGACCAAAAGAAAGACATCTGAATACTACCAGACTATCAGAGCTGGTGCTGACAAAGTTGTTACCTCCTTAGAAGAAAATTATTCCAGTAAATACCCTATTCTCGCGCCTCTGTCTCACAATTTGAAGCTGTCCTCACTGACATCCCTCTGACACAAACCCCACCGGCACTGCACTGAGAACAACTCTCTCAGGTCCAGATTCAATTAGATCACCAATAACGTAAAAGCAGTGCCTCACAACTTCTCAACTTAAGAACTGGCCAAACTAATTAATGAAGCACCTGGTTCAGTGTGCTGTGACTAGACGCTCCGCGTAACAAGCAACTTTGTCATTTTCACTTCTGGATGGACTAAAATGTAGCTTGTGTTGAGTGAATATAGTCTAATAATTCAGTGTAGGGAAGATATGGATGCGTATTGCAGACCTGGTTTCATTCAAATACTGGGAATCCTACAGTCATCCTAACACCGGGTCAGTTTTTATCCTTTCCTGTTGCTGGTGAGAACAACCACTGGATGCTTAAAATTAGATGGCAATGCAAGGGTGAGAAGTACTTAGCTTGTTTGCGTTGTATTTATCAAAAAGCCTATTTCGTACTAGACACTATCGCCTCTGACGCAGCATCTATACAAGGGGCTTTCACCCAAGGCTTTACCCTTACTTTTGTATTTAGCGTCAGTGTGTTGACAGTAGGTAGCAGTATTCGGCACCCCTTTTTATGGGCTACTGGAGCAAAACTCCAGTTTCTGCTTCCATTTCAGCTGACATACAGAGAGCAAGCAGAGCTATCAGCTTGTCGGACATCAATTCACAAACGTCAGTCAATACATGCAAACTTAATTCAGAAAAGACCAAGATGTTGTGTATTGCATCCAAACACTGTTTAAAGTCATTAGATATGCATGCTATTCCCTTTGATGGAAATCAAATTGCTCCCACTCTCATGTAGAGTCATACTCTACATGGTCAGTAAAGGTCATACTTCACCCTTGGAAAAAGCATGCAATCTGTATTAAAAAGTTCCACAGAATATTTTATGGGACGTAGCCGGTTTTGTTCTTTTAGAATTACGTTCCATACTAAGAAAAGGTTATTACTTAATTTCTGCTAATTTTTTTCTGGTATCTTAAATTATCTGTTGTCAAAGGAACTTTCCATTTGGCAGACTGATGTAAAATCCTGATACACAAATCCTGGGAGATTGCCAAAAGCTATTGATACGCAACATCGGACCTGGAATTACTACACTGGTTACCAGTTATGCAATGAGTTGCTATTCAGGATGCTTCCTAAGCTGCGAAGTTTTACCACGCTTGCTGTTGTGCCCTTGATTTACACAATCTCTACCATTTACCCTCACTGGAGTGAAATCACATTCTCACTGGAGTCTCAGTGACATCCTCAGATTAAACAGTCACAAGAAAATGTCTTTACTCTCTTTACTTCCTTGCAGAAGGAAAAACTGACAGAAACAAAAAGGTGTTACATTGCGAACACCTGAGAGGGAGACAAGAGAACAACCTCCTAGCACATTCCTACTTTTGGGCTATAAAATGCATGTAGATTTTCACATGATCCTTTGCATGACAGGAAAGCTGTACCTTTCCCATGGCTTAAAGCCATCTCTCTGTCTTTACCTGTCACTGCTGTGACTGTGACATATGGTGGCACTATGAAAAGTCCCCAGCAAACACCTCTACACACCGTTTTCCTTGCTTTTGATGTAAATTGTTCAATAAAGGTAGTTTCACATTGGGTCGTTCCCTTGAAAGTCAGGGGTTTCATATAAATGCAGTCTCTTCTTTCTTGATACAAACATACTGGTAGGATTGTCCTGCCTCAGTCTTATTCCTCAATTTACATCAATGTTTTGTCTCTCTGAATCAGTGTATTCACGTTGTCTGAACCACTAGACAAAAAAAAATAATATCTTGAATATATTTTAATCAATCTATGTTTATAAAGAATGATCATTAAAACTAAGTGGAGCTTGAGTGGGTGAGATGGAGAGGAAGGGTCAACAGGATTGTGAGGAAGCTCTGATTGGGAAGGATCTGCCCATTTCAGGAACTATGTGAAGCTTTAGAAGTCAGACACGTGGGCCTGCATCTCCCTTAACCTATCCTTTCTTCACCAGCCCACAGGGGATGAGATCCCACAGATACACCATCAAGCAGTGATCCTCACTCACAAAGGTCTCATCACCCCTCACAGCCTGAGCTACTACTGCTGTTGTTGGTATTCCAGTGCTTCCTGTGGCTGTCTGTGCATAAAGCTGTGTCTCGACCTCCTTGGGGTGAAATTATATTCAAGGCAGGTTGAAGTCAGAAATTGTCCTGTTTCTGGACATAGATCAAAAAGCGACACATTAAATTCGATCACTGATAAGGCCTTAAAAAGAATGGATCTGCCAAACAGGAGCTTGCAAATTTCTGGCTGATTTAAGTGACTATGGGAAAATGCATATTCTAAAAAGAAGATTATTCTAAGCCTGCTTTTTTTTTTTTTTTTTTGTAAAAAATATTTAGCTAAATAGTAATACATTTCTTTAATGGATCTCATGAATGCAATTACATGGGCAATAAAAAATATTGTTTTGTTGCATTCTCCTTGAAGTCATTTTGCTGTGAATAAATAAACATTGGTCATGTAACATTTTAAAGTATAGTGGAACTTAAAGATTGTATATCTTTATAATCATAGTATCTTTGTCTTGATGTACGTATTACTTATATTGTGCCCTAAATTTGTGTCTAAGTAAATAGCTGGGTTTATATGTCTGCAAAAAATAGTCTCCTAAATAGGTAAAGATTTTAAATATAGAAATAAGGCCAAGCATACCCTCATCAAATTAAACCACTTTCAGAGCTTTTGCCTAATTGAGTACCAATTAGGATGAATTTGCCTGTAGTAATGTCCTAGCTGAATCAACAAACATTAACTACAAACAATTTCTGAATCTGTTCCATCTTCCCAGACCCAATGCATTCTTTCAACGTAGCTGAAGACTGTGATTTCCCCTGATCACGATGGATTAACATAAGCATAGCTTTCGACTACATCATTTAACAATCAGTTTATTAAAGATGTATCTCTTGTTCTGTCACGGCAATGAAAGCCATTACCAACTGCCTGTGTTAATTTTGCAACAGATTACAGCGGAGATGCATATAACCTGTTAATGTAACAGGAGGTTTCCAGTGCTCCTCTTTCCACTCTAGAAGTCAGTAATAACATATCACTACTTATTATATAGAACACCAAAGGATTTTGATAGCTGCAAGCTACAACTACTCTTATTTGTTTATTGAGAATGATGCAGGAACCAGTGCTAAAGATTAGTCACATTAATATTGATGATAACATACAAAGAAAAGGCATATATTTGGTCTACAACCACAGATGGCTACATTTGCTTAGCTGCAGAGCACAATTAAACAAAGATGTGGCTGCTGTAACTAGCAAAATGCAAAAAATATCAGGAGTTTTTATCAGAGAAATCAGCATGTGTGAAGTCAAATTCAGATGACAAGGTGAGGGCACACGAAAAGCTACAAAGCACAAGTAGTCATGCTTTCCAGTCTCACAGAAGCAGAAACTCAGACATACAAAGCAACCAAATCCCATCAGCTGCTCTTGTTGTCTTCCGCTTAAATTACCCAACCATTGAACACTGCTGCGAAGATCCTATTTATGGGTTCAGTGCCTGCTTTCAGACTCTGCCTTGTATAGATCGTGTTATGTTGGCTAAAAGAATACACACAAAAAAAGCTGAAAGAATACACACACACAAAAAAGTACAAAAAGCAACTTTCTGTGCTGCTGACCCCACGTGCATTGGAAAGAAGCAGGTGTTAGACCACATAATCTCAGATTTACTCTTACTCCATGTGCGCTGGTGATTTTCCCTCCACAGGTGGTTAACAGTGTTTTTGAACAGAATGCCTCCTTTCTCCTCCTCTAATGTTATACCCAGAGAAAATTGCTTAGAAAATAGATGGGTGTACATTTAATGCTGTAACGTGATAGTACAGTGGCTGAAAAATCAGAGTCACGGTCAACTGCCTGAACTCTGGAAAAACAATGCGATGAGTAAATGTAGCTGTTGGGCCTACAGAGGAGAACAGTGAAGATGGGGATGTGATAATAGTCAATAGACATGTGAAAGCTAGTTGCAAACAAGAAGGAAATGATCAAGTCCTGATGCTCATAGGTTTTTTTCAGAAGTAATCAGAAACACAAATCATTCAGGTTAGCCTATGGGAAAACCATTGCCAGGGAATCATGTAAAGGGAATCATGCACTGGGATGCTGTCTGATGACAATCTCTAATGCTAGATATATTAAGACCAAATATGGTGTGTCTTGATTAGACTTTGGCCAATGGGATGGATTGCATGGGTAGCTTTAGCTTATGATGGAAAATGAATACTAACAAAAAATCACTGCTTTAAACCATCAGGAAATCCAAGCCATACCAAGAAAAAGAACCAGCCAACCTCCTGAAATCAATATAATGAAGTTCAGTGTGAGACACCGATACAGCAGTTTGGTACAGGCATACAAGGCAAACCAAAAACTAGATGGGTTTGATTAACAGAGAACAGAGGAAGAAGAGCAGGTTGTGCTGCAGAAAACTGTCGCTGGGAACAGAGGACCAACAGCACCAGACAGCTTTTGAAACATTTCTAACAGGCACCAGCATAAAGGCTTCACTTTCTCATCAACACTTCCAAACCGGTTGTAGTAGTTTATGATGCCTGTGCTTATCTTAGAGAGCAATATTAACATATCAGACTAAATTCTTACACCATACCCCCAGGTCTGTCACCAACAATTCTGAAAAATGACAGTAAAAGTCTTTGTGGAGTTCGTTAGTTTCACAGTGCTATGGCAATGTGAAGTGCAGTACAAATACTGAAAATGAGTGAATAAGTCAAACTCCTGGAGAAGGACCACAAGGAGGAAAGAATACAATTTATGGCAAAAGGGAAGCCCTACAGAAAGAGAAAGAAACATGACTGATGGCACTGGAGTTAGCTAAAATCATTCTACTCTTCCCTCCCCTGGGATGGTAAATTGGAGATGAACACTCTGAGTTATATCTCTTCTGGCCAGTAAAGGCCCCTAAAAGCCCTTTTAGAAACAGCTGTCCCTTCCCTGAGAAGTCTTGCACACGAAGAGCTGAACACTCAAATGGGCAAGAAAGGGGTAGTATGAGGCAATATTTTTGTTCTGCTTTCACAAGTAAAATTAACTTTTCACAGGTCTTTCACAAGTTTAACACAAGTTAAAGAGATGCTAGCTGCTGGAGGGCTACTGCATGGCAGAAGGCTTACTGGGAAAGGATCAAGGATGTGTGGTTTATGGGGAATTCAGTTATAAACACAGAAGGCAAGAGAGAAAGCTTCATTAGTTATCTATGGCTTGTGCTCAGTGCTCTCTCTCTGGCTTGGTGACTTCAAGCTGATTCTGTTGAGGTGCATAAGCCTCTCAACAAAGCACCAAGGACAAATCTTAAAAGTGTCTGAAAAGCAGCAGAACTATTGAAACTCATGGAGACCACAGCAGAAGACAGTCTTGCCAACATGACAGAGCAGCCATCCTGAAGGTTGCAGAGGCTCATGATTGTACTGTGGAAGTCATCAAGCAGGAAGCCTGCAAGACTTCACCAAGCAGGGAGTTGTGCTAGGCACTGGTGTGCATAGAGGCACCTGTTTTGCACATTGAAGACAGAAGCAAAACAAAGCCTGCAAGAAGCATGAGATGACTTTTTCCACTTTCAAAGAGCGATAGGTTTCTCATAACTCCTGGTGCTAGGCACTGAAACAACAGGTAAAACTGCAACCACAGGAACTTCTGAGAAATGATGCCTACAGGTGACTCCCTCAGAACTGTCATCCTCCCCTACCCCTGGAGTCCCTGGAAAAGAGAAATCTTTCAGTGTCAGATAAGAGTCAGCAAATTAAAGCTCTCATGGACCAAAGGAAAATAAAAAAACTCTACTACAGGACTCGCATTAAGCCTTTTCTTCCTCTTGTAATCAGAGGAACTAGTTTGAATATCTATAGTGATTATAACTGTTATGCTACCGTGTAGAAAGGAAAGCTTTTGTAAGGAAATCATAACCCAAGCCACCTAGTGATTAGCAGCTCAAAAATGGTACTTTTGACTCCATCCAGATATTAGACAGCATCACTGCAATGTGCCTTGTAATTGACCCAGCCCATCTTGCAAGAACACAAAATTCATATTGAAAGTGTTCCCTTTAAAAAAACACAATGAAGTTAAGGAACAAATCTATTGTGGGGCTACTGGGACTGTAACCCTCATTTTTCCAGCTAATGCATGTATCATGCAAGACATGGACTCCCACATCCCCAATACTGTCCTGTGGCCAGCCTCCCCATTCAGGTCAGGGCTGGATCTCTCCCAGTACTGGACACAGAATTATAGAGTCATAGAATCACCTAGGTTAGAAGGGACCTTTAGGGTCATGAAGTCCAATCATCAGCCTAACACTACCAAATCCACCATTAAACCATGTCCTTCAGTGCCACATCCACACATCTGTTAAATACCTCAAGGGATGGCGATTCCACCACTTCCCTGGGCAGCCTGTTCCGATGTTCGATAACCCTTTTGGTGAAGAAATTTTTCCTAATATCCAATCTAAACCTCCCCTGGCACATCTTGAGGCCATTTCCTCTTGTCCTATCGCCTGTCAGTTGGGAGAAGAGACCAACACCCACCTCTCTACAATCCTAAAACCTCCTTTCACGTAGTTGTAGAGAGCGACAAGGTCTCCCCTCAGCCTCCTTTTCTCCAGGCTAAACAACCCCAGTTCCCTCAGCCTCTCCTCATAAGATTTGTGCTCGAGACCCCTCACCAGCTTCATTGCCCTTCTTTGAACACTCTCCAAAATCTGTGTCTTGTAGTGAGGGGCCCAAAACTGAAGACAGTATTCGAGGTGAGGCCTCACCAGTGCTGAGTACAATGGGACAATCACTTCCATAATCCTGCTGGCCACACTATTCCTGACACAAGCCAGGATGCTGTTGGCTCTCCTGGGCACACTGCTGGCTCGTATTCAGCCAACTGTCAACCAACCCCTCCAGGTCCTTTGCTGCCGGGCAGCTTTCCAGCCACTCTGCCCCAAGCCTGTAGCGCTGCATGGGGTTGTTGTGACCCAAGTGCAGGACCAGGCACTTGATCTTGTTGAACCTCGTACCACTGGCTTCGGCTCATCGATCCAACCTGACCAGATCCCTCTGTAGGGCCATCCTGCCCTCAAGCAGGTCAACGCTCCTGCTCAACTTAGTGTCATCTGCAAACTTACTGAGTGTGCACTCGATCTCCTCATCCGGAGCATTGATAAAGATATTGAACAGAACTGGTCCCAGAACTGAGCCCTGGGGAACCCCATTTGTGACCAGGCACCAACTGGATTTAACTCCATTCACCACAACTCTTTGGGCCAAGCCTTCCAGACAGTTTTTGACCCAGTGGAGAGTACACCCATGCAAACCTGATTTCATGATCACTATGCCCAAGATGGCCTCCAACTATCATATCCCCCACAAGTCCTTCTCTGTTTACAAACAACACCTCAAGGTGATAAAGGCATATATAGTAATCACCAGATCCACACCTAACAAAATAAACCAAGGAAATTATTCAAAGACCTATTTAGAAAAAAATTATTAATGACCTTGCTACAAAGTGGCCTTTAGAGATATGAAACAGAATGACTGCACTGTGAAATCTAAGAGGCAATATTGATTTACATCTGTGTTCATTCTTTTATAATTTAATTTTAATTTCTTAAATGAGTTGCATCCTTTCTGTAGTGCCAGATCCAATAAACAGTTAATTGTTATCAGACGTTTATTATTATTACTCATGAGGATTGAGTACTGGGACACATCAAGACATATGTATAAAACTCACTTTGGGTTGCATACTTCAGCTGGCACAGCACCTGATCTCTAGGGTAGCTCAGTGTATCATTACGCTCTTTGTATCCCAGTGGGTTTTAATTCTAATAATTTAACTTACCTACTTAAGCCAGAAACAGCTGTGAAATAATGATTTTTCTGATCAAAGTAAGAATATAAGAAGTGTATTTTGCTATCATTCCCCTTTTTTTCTGTGTTACCAGAAGGATATGGATTATCTTTATTTTCACATCTAGAATTTACTGTAATAGAAAATCCTAGTGAATTGTTCTCCTTACTGCCAAAGAAAGCATCATATAATTAGTACTGCAATTGTTGCCGATTTCAGGGCCATGCACGCGCACGCAAGAAGGTAAAGATAAGAGAGTGTGTTTTCAGATTACATCTGAGAAAACAAGAGTAATCATCATATAAATGAGTGTATTTTTCTCAGTTGTCAGAGTTGCAAGTCCCCATGTGTTAACAAATGGAAAATAACACATTCATTGCAGCCAATCTAAAATAATCCCAGTGTCAGGAAAGCCAGCAGCAGACCTGCCAAGATGTGCAGCGTCTCAGCGTGACCACGTAGGCTTCATTGGTCACAAGCGGAGAAGAGCGCACGATTACATTTAAATGATGACAGGGCTGCCAGCATTGCTATACCTGGGAATCACAGTTTATGCTACAGAATAGCAGAATATCACACCTGCAAGTTGACAGGTGTTCACTTGAATGTTTGAAAGCTTACGAAGCTAAATCATTAAGTTACTGGAAAAATGGTGCGTGTCTTGAGTCTTGACATATGGAATAGCTTTTCCGCTGTCTCTCTCAAGTTCAGAGTAATTTGAAAAATTATATGTCTTCTCTTGATCTTTAATATACTCATTTGTCCCATGATCTCATCACACTTGTTTTTGTTGATGGGGGAAGCTCAATGGTATGAATTAAATAGTAATTGCTCACAGAACAGGAATTGCTAGAGAAAGTTTTCAGCTCTTTGAAATGCACAGATCTGTATCCCAGAAGTGTCTTACTAGGAACATCTTCGTTATGTTCATGGCTTAACTGTGTCTTACACTTTGCCAATTAATAAGATTTTATAACCCCTGAGGTTTATGTGAGAGCAAGATTTGTCAGTAGGTTTTGAATTCAGGATACTCAAGAAAAGTAACTACTTTGGCTAATAAATCCCTCAAGTAACAATTAGTGTTATCAATGTTTTATACATAGTTTATCATTCCAGTAAAATTGCCAAATGTCGTCTTTTATACATTCAGCCAGACACATTTGTAAGTTTAATTCCTAAGAACTCAGAAATTTGCCCTGCCTACTAAATACACAGCCAACAGGTTTTTTGCCAATTAAAGCTGTGTCCCTCACAGGACTGACCAGCACTCCTTGCTACTGCACTGACAGTGCAACAAGGCTGTCACCAAGTCAAACCCCCAAGGCTTCATCCTGAGCCACTGAAGCAAGAACCAAACTGTTCCAGATGCAGACCCGGGAGATTTTAAAAGAAAAAAAAGACAACAAAAAAAAACCCCAAAAAAGAAAAAGAAAGGAAAAGCAAACCTTTTACATTCTTCATTGCTTCTCTATACACCATATTTTAGGGTTCTTCACACTACCTCCGAGACTGTTACTATTACTGTGACCAATCAGCTTAATTGGGGAAAGACTGACTTCATTTTTCCTCATCTGAGGATAGCAGGTTTGCACAGGATGTAGCAGAGGCCAACAGTATACCCATGGTTCAGGGGACAGTTAGGATATGGGATTTTTTTGAAGTCCTCTTATCCACCAGCTAGGGAGAAAAATGCTCAGAAAGCCATAAAATGAAAGAACCTGATTTCAACCTATTTTGTCTTTATGTCCACACATCATGCAGATTTATTCCATTTAATAATTCGCTTAGTGGCTGTGTGAACTAAAATACTTCCTGGTGCACTAGGAACCTTACACGTGAAGTTTGGAGTTGTTACAGACTCCATTCTGACGTTTATGAATATCTGAGGTTGAGGAAGCTGAAGTGGTAAAGAGTTCTTATACATCTGTCTGCAAGTCCAGGTTTTCATGTTTTTCCTGGATGGTAACTCAAACACCTCCAGCAGAATCAGTAAGGCAGTATTGAGAGTAGAATCACAGAATGGTCTGGGTTGGAAAGGACCTTTAATGGTCTCCTTGTTCCAACCCCCCTGCCGTAGGCAGGGACATCTTTCACTAGATTGGGTTGCTCAAAGCTCCATCCAGCCTGGGGCTTTGAACAACCTGATCCGAGTTCAGAATTAATAACAGAAAAATGCATCATCCATAACTTCTCTGCAGTAGATGCTGCAGCCCTTTGCTTATACTAGAATTCATTAGAATTTGTCATAGCTTGAGTGAAACATTTTAGAAACTTCTCAGTCAAGAACTGAGATAGTTTTATATTAAACCGATACTGTCAAGGAAAAACAACATGAGTTTTTTTGCTCCTGTGTTTGCAGCATTCCCTCCTTGTACCTCACTCAGTTTGAATAGTCAACCTAGATGATTCACGATTCACTTTTCTACTTCACCTTTGCTTTCAGTCATTTTCCTTTATTTTCTTCCCTTTGTCTTTTTTTTTTTTNGATTCCAAAATTCTGGGAAACTGTTTAATCGTTAAACCAAAGAGAAGTGCTGTAATCCTTTCAGTACAGAAAGCATTTCTATTTAGGTTAGGTTTTTTGGTTTGTTTGTTTTTAACCCCTGCTTTTTCTTGAAAAAGTCCTACCCAGCTGTGGCTTAAATTGATTGAAAGTCCACTGAAAATTGTCATTTACGAGAGTGTAGCTGATGAGCCAGTTGCTGTCTTTCAGGTTTTCTGGGTTTTAATCCAATATCGCAGTTGTACATGCCTCTTAATTAACTTCAGCTTTATAAAAACTCCTAGGAACAGAATTTAAGATATAGTAGAAGCACCTGAAAGGGGAAAATAAATAAACAAGAGAAGCTGTCATACAATATTCTGAATGCCAGTTTTACAGACTTAGCAGCAGCTTCTTCTTTATCAGCTAAGGATCACTATGCCACTTTTGTTATCAGCTACATTGTAGAAATAATAAAAATGGGCGATATAAAATGAAACCAAATAACTAGTAAATCAGTTTTTCTCTTATTTTTATTAATTTTTATATATCTGTTGACCAGACAGATAGAATGGAAAACATATTTTGAAGATAAAAATTAAATTCCTGAATATTCATGCCTTTGAGTCTACTGTACCTTATCTTTTGAGGCATCTCATTCCCAGATAAGAAAATAGACCTGAATCTCTTAGAGGCAGGAAAAACACAAGCAAAGTAGAATTGATTCTTAACTAAAAACATACATTGCTCCAGGTTTATAGATATCTTTCTTCCGCGTCTCTTGAGAGCCAATAAATATTCATGGAACAGTATTGTATTAATTTGCTTAACTTGTAAATGTAAACATATTTTGGAGGTTATAGTGGGATCTTGGAAACTTCAGCTAGCCTCTTGGTATACAAACAAAAGTATCACATGCTTCATGTGGCACCCAAATCTGTCACTAAAAGAACCTCTGCTGTATCCTGACTGCCATTAAAAGCAGCCTGTTCAACAGCAAAGGGAAAGGATGATGACATCTGCTCTCCTCACTTGTAGTTTTTTGCAGCGTTACTTTTTGAAAGCTTTTCTCCCCCAGTAATCCATGAAAATATGAGTCAGAGGCAAATTTTAAAATATGCAGATTTTTTGACTCTGGAAAGTGTTAAGATGAGAATAGAGAAATACTTATCTGTGCCCTAGGTTCCATTTCTGCCCTCCAGCTCCAAACTGAGGATGCCACCTCACAACTAACCAAAGGTCTGTTCTTACTAATGTTTCTCACTTCCTGTCCTGGATGTTTCACACCATCTGTTATCACTTAGGCCATCACTATTCCATTAGCAAACACTTAGCCTAAAAAAGAAATCAATTGACTGTTTTCCATTCCTTAGTCCAGAACTGTGGTAGTGGCACCTATCCTCCAAAGATTCTGAGCAATTTAGCATTTGTTCATCTAGGCATAGTTTAGGAATCAGTTACTTATTGAGATGTGAAGTGTGACACCTCAGGCAAAACATCCTACAAGGACCAGACAGAAACATCCTTGAAAACAAATTCATAACTCATTGACTTGAGCTGCCACATAAAGGAGACCTTCACACAAGCTCTCCTAGTTTTCAAATAAGCATGTTGGCTTAGTCAGCCTCTCAACAGCACCACACAGGAGAGCTCACATAAGCAAACATGATGCATTAAAGGAAGTAAATTCTGATTAACAGATCTGGGATGAACAAAATTTTAAGACTTCCTTTTCCCACATTTCCTTCAGTTAAAAAAACCCCAAACAAACCACACACACCCCCCAAACCCAGAAAACAACAAAAAAACCCCCACGAAGAATGCATTAAATATGCATTTTTTCATATAGGTTGCTTTTACCACTATAGATTGCAAACATTCATCATGATGCTGTAAGATGTTTTGATCCTATTTCTTTAAAGGTTTTCTCACTTGGCTGCAAATCTTTTGAACCACGAACTTGCATTGCAAACCATTTATATAGTCTCAGCAGAAGAAATTTTTTTTAAGACTCCAATACTGACTAGACTATAATGATACAGAGAGTATACTGAAGTAGTCTACTTGTTCTCGTGCTTCTGGAACTTGCAAATACATTAGTTTTTATAAGAATATATGTTACTATATGCTACTAGCTATATGTCTCCTGTATACACAGATGCACTTTTGTATTTCCTCAGAAAAATTCTATGTCCCTTCTGAAAATTTCCCACAAATTTTTAACATATACTGTTATTGCTCTGTGAAGCATTAGCGCTAACCCAACAGACTGTGATGGCACTGATGAAACCCTTACAATATATTAGCTTAATAACCTTTGAATTTGAAAGATGGTCAAATAATGTAACAAGATTGCTAACAGTCATCCTAGGAAATTGGTAAAAAATAAAAAAATTATTTGGTGAAGTATCGTCTATTTGCGATGTTGACTTTTAAAATTAAGTTCCTTTTTCCATTCTGTGCTCAGAAGCCACTATCAGTTATTCATGTGCCCTCTATGATAATTATATATGTGCATATGTATATTAAACATTAATATAAAAACATTAAGGAAAAACAAAAAAGAAAGAAAATATGCAGACTCCAGCTACAGTCAGGTCATTCTCAAAAGTAGCCATTTTCTAGGGTGTGTATAATTATAAAGAACATACTGATGCTAAGAGAAATAGGCCCCAATTATCTATAAGTAAAGTTAAGTCTCATCTCTTCTTATCAATTCTGGATGAAGAGGCTCCCAAAAACTGACTCAGATGCCATCAAACACTTACATTTTTTGAAATTATAATTGTAGTGTTCAGTTAGCTGCAAAACTCTGATATTTTTAATATTTCCAAAATGTGTTGCACTAAGATTGCATTAAAACATTCTTAAACAACAAATTCTTTTTTTTTTCCTATTGGGAAGTATTACTTAAATAATATTAAAAAGTCCTCCTTCATTATAAAAACAGAAAAATTCATACCAGATCTGAACCAACCTTTTATTTTTTAATCAAACTCCATAAATGCATTTTTCTGTAAATTCATTGTAGTTTGACACTTGGGGGTTTTGCCACCTTTTGCAAACATAGAAACTACCAATCTGACTCGAAAGGCTTGAAGTTAAGGCTAGAGTTGTTTTCTGAGGTAGTTTGTTCAAGGTGCAGCAAGATGGCAAAAGGGTAAGACACTGTATGGGCTGCTAAGATACAGAAGGAATCCACTGGTTCAGGAGATAAACTTTTCAAATTTGCAAAAATTTTCTTAAGGCACCACTGAAATAAGCATAAGCCCCACAAGCAATTATCCACATCGTCTCAAACACGTATAGTTAAAAAAGATGCTATTAGCTAACTTCACAAACCAGGTTTTCTTTCTTTTACTGACTGGTCTTTCCTATTAGTGATTACATTTAGCAACAACAACATGACACTGTGTCCAGCGTAGGAATCTGTGTAATTGGGTGGAAAGTATTGATAATGAGACCTTTTTCCAATTAGGCAGATACAGTGCAGAATTTACTGGATCAGCAAAATGTGTGAAGGAACGTTTCAAGGACACTTGGCACCCTGAAGCACATATGCACACTGTCATGCATACAGGAGTGTCTACCCTCGCAGAACTTTAGCCTTTCTAATGAAATGAAAGACAATCTTAAATTAGCATTAAATTAAATCTAAATATCAAAGAAATTCACAAAATTGCAATATTAATATACCTATGACCTTATTTGTTCAAGTTGCATACAGAGAAGTATTTTCTGTTTATACTTTATTAAATATCCATCTAAATAATCTGGTTGCGATAAAAACATTCCATAGAACACAAAGGATGACAAAAGTTAGCTTTTGGAAATTCAGTGAGTGCATTTCTTAACTTTTTCATTTCAATATCAATTTTTTAATAGTTCATGAGATTTAATATCATTTCATCTCTTTGAAAGAAAGAGAAAAACCAAAACCGTTAGAGACTGGTTAGCATCTAAATTTTCTTAATTTGCAACTATTTTGCATTAGTTGCTCAGGATGATGGGGTTAATACACATAGATTTTAGAAATTCATAAAACTGTTCTGTAATAATAACACAAATTTTCAAATACTTCTAAGCATCAGTTTGAAATCTTCCTACAGCCGTATTTATATCATATGCAGAACTGTGCTATTAATAACTGTAATTCAGTGCTAAGTAAGCTTCAGACATTTAATGGTAGTGTGAAAAATACATACTTTTAGTTTGCTAAAGCCAACGTGCATCAGAAACTCCCCTCAGGGAGTAAGTCTGACCCAGCAAAGCCCTAGCCTTTGACAGAGCTTCAAACAAAAGAATTCCCTCTCAAACAAAATTATTTCTCAAACACTCTCTAGGAAAGACCAAGCTTTCTGATCATAAATCACCTTCCAAAATCGCACTGCGAAGAGCTATAAACTTGTCATACAACACACCATTTGTATTGGAAAAGCGCACGGAAGAGGGGGGGCTGTGAGAGCTGCTCACAGGTGAGCTGTGACTGATTTATGGAGGACTACTAATACTGCTGAGGGATGACACTGCCCGGACCTGCTGGCGACACTCTGTTGAACCGGCGACCGTGACTTTGGAAGCTCCTCCGGTCTCACTGTCTGCCATGGATCCTGTGTTCTGGATTGAATGGCAGACTGCGTTACTCCTAGGAAAGCACAGCCTTTCAATAAGACACATAATATGGTCATAGCACGTGAGCTACAGGATTGGTGTATGACCAGCGAGCGGTTCAGGAGCTGCAGGTTGGCCAGTGCTGCCCATGGCAACTACTGAGCTTGTCTACATCAAACTGGAATGGTCACAGTGAACCTTTGTACAGTCCAACAGATGCAGTTAGTAGGGTTTTTTTGCTTATGCTGAGAGAGAAACTGCCTCTAGAATGTTTTTTACAGAGCTGAAATGGTAAATGCCTCCAAACATGATTTTGAAGTACTTCTGGAGTGACCGCCGCACCAAAAAACATCAGCATGTAGCACTGAGAGCAATGCTTGTATTCTTGGTCAGCACGGCACACATGAGTGCAGGCTGCAGAAAGTAACAGACCCAAGTTGTTTCCCCTCTTCTCTTCCAACACATTCAAGCCTGGGAACCGTACTGTGTGTATTTGACCTATCAAAATACTTCAGTGGAAGCAAGTGATAAAGGTTGTTCCATTTGCACACAGTTCTGCTGAACTCCAAATGTTGCGGGCATGGCTGTTTGCTGCCACATCTCTCTCCTGGAACCATGCACCAAAGGGGCCATAAATAACACATGGCTGCCAGCCCCCCGTAGCTGGAAAGGCATGAGAAGGGCCTGCTACCAGCCAGGGGGATGACAGCGGCCAACCCAGCTAGATACGATGGTGCAGAGGGCAGGGTGGCTCTGGGACAAACCCAAGTTTCATCTCTAGCTCACTAGATGGCTAGGGATGAAGTCTAGATGGGTCAGTCTGGGGCGCAGACCGGTTCCATTTCTTTTGATCAAGGGATGGTAGAGTTGGTATTTACCAATAATTCATGCTCAGCCAGCATCTGAGATGCAACAATATTTTCCTGTACTCAGAACGTAACTGTAGTAGCAGATCTGAGAAATCAAGCTGAGTCTACAAGGTACTGTGCACTCAAATAACTGTTATTTTGACAGACTGGCCCAGATTCTCATCTCATTTCTTGAGAGAAATGCTGTATTATTTCATAAAAGAACTCCTACAATTCCCATTTATGTCAAAGTAAGATCATAATGCAGACTTGCAGTCAAGGATGATCAAAATTTCTCTCTCAAAAAATTCTGGGTTATGTTTTCATCTTGAGGAGTGTGCCAGCATCAGGGTCAAAATTCCAAAGTTAGCAGTTTGTGATGGAATATTTATTTCTTTATTCTCGGTGTATTAACAGAATTAAAATTTGGCTTTCGACACGTTCAAAGGTGAACATATATTTATTTTATTTCTGCCTTTACAGTGTAAAGGAATGGGTGCAACGCTGTCAAACTACAAGCGTATACAGTGAAGGCAACACTGGCCTGTGCTTTTCCTGGTGACTTTGAATTGATTGAGGAATTAGGTCAGTATAAATGCATCTCTCTCCTCTGCATCCAAGAGAAAAGAGATTTGATAACTAATATTGCTCCAAATTCCTTCAACCATTTTAATCTTTAACTCTTTCAAATTTTGATAAGAATTATGCACACACAGCAGTGATAAGTAGAAGTCTGCATTAGATTTCCATTAGCTGTAATTCCCTCATAAGATCTAGAATCTCACTGAGCAAGATACTCTTCTATATCACAAATGAGCAAGCCTGGGAAGGCTCAGAAGTTCACGATGCTTAACCAGCCCTGGAAACGATCTCATACTACAGACACAAACACTGGAAAAAACATTGGGTTTTCCTCATGTAGGACTCGGCTATTAAACTGAAAAACTGGGCTACAAGTCTTCTAGGAACAGAACCACTAGAAAGTGCTGCTTTTGTTATTTCCTGCTGGGCCAGGAATACTAAAAAGAATAGGCTGAATAAGCAGAAATACTCCAAAACCACAAGAACTGGTTGGTCTTTGAACATTGCAGGCAGGCACACAGCAGAAGCAAATGGTGCAGCCTGGGCCTTGGGAGGGTGGGGGGACGGGGCAGGAGGAGGCCAGCCAAAATGCAAAATGGTAGCCTGGATTCCAGTGTGCGTTTTGCATGAAACTGAAGTTTCCCTGTGTATCCAGAACGGCTTTATTCATCTATTCTTTACCTAAAATTTGAGCAAATTCTGATTGCCATGTTCAATAACAGCTCTGTAAGCATTTTCTAAGATGACATGCTGTGTATTGCATAGCCCCGTTTTCAGGAAACATTTGTGAGCTGCTGACAGAAAATACATCTTGAGAAAATATCCAGGTTCCTTCAAAAGAAAACAGAACAATTTCACTTCTACTCTGTAACCCCTGTTGTTAGAATATTGTGTGCCAAGTTTGGCAGTTACCAGTTCATTGCTAATGTTTACAGGACTGAAAGCCAGATCTGCTACTACTAGTGGTCAGCAGCAGGATTCCCAAGATCCATATATTAATATATCATTATATGTTAATATTTTGTTATATAATAATTATAATAATTATTATATATTAGCATATTCATATATATTGTATTATTTATAATATAATATATAGTATATTATATATTCCTAAGGTCCATATATCCATATATTAAGCATTAATGGCAAAAGATAAAAATGAGACTGCAAACGTTATGTCAGAAAAGCAACAAAGCTAAAGAAAGAGAACAAATCTTTTCTTTTTTTAAAAAACATTTCTCCCTCTAAAATGAGTTGAGTTCACATATCAAGAATTTTTTACAGTCATAACAAATGCCATGTTGTTAGCTGATATCTGATGTGCACTGGTATTTTAGCACTATCCTTTACGCTTTGCGATATACTTTAAGCAGATGATTTGATCCACCCTAGTTTCTATTTGTCCTACTTGTGACTGTATTCATTTTTTATCAATTAAGAAGCTTTGCACACATTTCTACAGCCTTGAGGGTGAGTCCTAGCATATCTGATCTTGTTCTGACAGAAGCCTAAATCAAAGCAGCAAATAAATATGAACTTGTCTCTAGCTGCTTATCCTTTCTCTACAAAATCTGTACCTCTGGCTTCTACTCTCCCTGAAGCACGCAAATCAGCCTGTCTGTCACTTGGCCTGGTGTGACTGAGGTGACTTTTTTCCCAATTCCCCACTGCAGAGCTGCGATCAGCAAGCAGGGGGATGCCCCGAGCACCCCTGGAGCTGTGACCTCTGAGAAGGGCCATCGCAGCGAGTTCCTCTCCTACCACCTGGAGCATTTCTGCCCCTGGGTCCTGAACTAGTTGTAAGACTTCCCTGCCCACCATGCTGCCCTTCTGCCTCACGTTACAATGTTTTGAGGCAGTCAGACTTGTCTGAAAACTCCCCGTTTTTTGAAAAACCAGTTTGGGATCGGATTAGTGACAGCACAGTCTCCTAAGGGGAGCAACAAAAACTATGGACTACGGCTAGTCCAGGGTGGCCCAGGCTGGGAATCTTGTCCCGAATACTTGATACGTATAGAGCACACCATCTCATGGCTGGGGACACTAATCCCATCTGTCAGCACCGAGCGGTTCCTGCTGTCAAGTTGGCTGGCCCTGTGCCCTGGTACACAGGTGCCCGGCAGTAACAATTTTGTGGCCAGCTTGCAAAACACAGAGAGCAACCTTGCTTCTGCAGGAGGTTCTGCTTGCATGCCAGCACTGAGAAACCAGCCAGAGGGAAGCCAAGATAAAGTAAATACTACAGGAGAAGGTGTAAATTCTTCATTTGACCTCTAATTCTCAGCAAAAAATTAGACAATGGTTGCGCGTTCTTAAAAAAGGACGGCAAGTACTGGCTTTTGCTGAGAAACACCAGCTTTTATTTAAATACAGATGCCAGCAACCTGTAAAATGGGTTAGGGACAGAACCAGCACCTGGCTGCAGAGAGTCCTTAAGTTTACCCTTGTGTGCCTGGGCTGTCAGCAGCTGCTGTGTGTCCTCTCCTCCAGCAGAACAGCACGGCACAGCACGGCACACGGAAGCAGACTTGTTAGCGAGATCGGTGGGACGACCACGCACGTGCCTGCTGCTTGTGGGGAGTTCCAGCGCTGGCGTTAGTAACACCATCAGTGTATTCCTTCCTCTGAGCTGCTTCTCCCCGTGGTTTGAAGATACCTTAGTTGGGACCAATTTTATGGTAATGTTACCTTGCTAGTTATGAATTTCTTCCCCTGAAGTTTCTTTACCTGTCAGAAACTACTAACCATGTCATTATTCCGTACTTGTAGAAATATCTGTATTTTAATAATTGTAGGACAGATTACAGTGAAGTGATTTCTGTCTAGTCCAGAGCACTGAAACAACAGTATTGTTTTATAGTGAAATCCATCCTGCTACAAATAAAGTAGATCCTTTAAAAAAAAATAAATCGCTCAGGTTTTCTGCCAGTAACTAACCAGCTCTGCTAAATTTTGTAGTACAGACTTTAATGTTCCTCTGTACACATGCAGTTCATTCCTTCTGGGCTGTGTTCTTAGAGCCTATCTATCATGGGACCACATCCAGTGTCTACGATTTCAAGGCAGTGACTGTATGATTACTTGCATGAACTTTCAGGGATTACTTTGATCTTTCCCAGTGACGGTTTTTTTCCCTTTTTTTTTCTCACCATTTCTCATTTATTAGAGACTGTGAATATAACATGTAAGCAAGGTGTTTATCTTAGCCTTGTTTTAACTTCTCCACAACTATGTTTATCGTGCATCCCCGTGACAATTTGTTTTGTAAATACATATTTCTGTTGAGCATCAAAATTTTTCCTGTGACTTAGCATCCTGCATACCAAGGTAGCACAGGGATAGTCTTGTTCCTGAAATCTTCAGAATTAGCTCTTGCTGAAACATGTGCCGTGTTTTAAGGTCAGGGTGCTAAATACCTCTTTTAAGATGTTGACAAAGTAGGCTCATTAACAGGGACAAACCTTCCTTTAAAGTCGTGCCTGTTTTCACAGGTGCTTTCCTGCAAAAGTAACTTTATTTTTTCCCCTTCCATGAAATTTCCTGATCTTTGTTTTAGCACCTCTCCAGAGCTTTGAGGGTCACAGGACCACACTATTGAGCTTCCCTGCAATAGTTCTAGGAATAGCTCCAAGATATGAATCATTATCTCCTGCCTTGATCATCAGATGCTTATACAGCCTGTCTTATGCCCCATCTGGATAACTCTAATTCATACATTTGGAGGCTTTCCTGCTATTTCCCCGAAGCCACCTGTAGCTTGTGCACAGCTCTGTTGCCAATGCAGGAACCAGAGCCAAAATCTCCGTGTGAACTTGGTGCTGAAAGAGGTTCATTGCCTTGTAACAAAGTAGAGGATCCAGTTCCGTGTCTCACACGGTGTTGCCCTACCACATACATGGAAGCTGGTTTGTTCATGTTCCCTGTGGCCTTTCCATCATTGAAAGTGAGGAAATGCAGGCTTCTTTGCCAGTCAGAGCTACAAAAGAGATAATATTACTCCTTGTCGTTATTTCCCAAACTTACTGTCTAGCCTTGTTAATACTGTCTGAATGCTTATGCCTTACTGTTCCACAATATGGGTCTGATCTCAGCCTTACGCTTCATGAAGCCCTGATTTATTTAGGTGCAGGGGTCTACAAGAGGACAGGAACACGTACTTCTTCATACTATAGGACACCTGTTTGCCCTCGCCTGCCAAATAACATTTTGTTCACGGACAGTTCTGATTGCCACCAAGACAGATTGAATTACAGCAGGTGCCTGGGAAACCCAGGGACTTTTTGGGGATAGAAGTCTATGTAACAGAAAAGCACTTATTGTCTTTGAAGCCAGCTTATACTTGGAAAGACTGGCGGGGACAAAATGAGCCATGAGGAAAGGAGCCTAATGAAGCTTGAGGAAGAAGCATTCCCACAGGGGCTGAGCCACCAGCTGCATCCAGCTAGATGGAAATGGCGTATCAGATGCCTTCTCTGCTTGGGAGAAGGTTGAAATGAAGTTTCCATGTCTAAATACGGGCAATAAAGCAACGTGGCAACAGGCACTCTCTGGGTTGGTGAGAAGCAAGCGTGGTGGATCTGTGGCAGGTGCCGCGCTGCCGTGTCCTGTGCTTGTCCACCACCACCAGCTGGTGGTGCTCTTAGCAGCGTTTTGATGCATCTAAAAAATGTCTAGAAAATACAGATTTCCTCGTTCTTATGAAGACTACACTCTATTACCAGCAGGTTCCTTCAGGAGGTAACTGCTTCAGCCCACTGCCTGAAAACCCGCTGTCACAAAAAAACCCAAAACACCCCAAATCCCCCAAACATTATCAATGCCAGTTGTTGCTCTCCTCTGGATGTACAAAAAAGCTGTAACAGATGCCATCTGCCATGAGAAGTGGAAGTGACATTCTCAGGCAGGACTTAAATATCAGGAGGGAATGACATAGAGCAAGGTGCAAACTGCTTTCATGAAGGCTGCTTTTAGATAGAATAATTTACACAATGGGGACTGTGATGATGGTAAGGACATGCTTGATAAACAAAATGAATTCACAAAATAATCAACTTGGATCAAAGGGAATTAACTCAGAACCTTAGAAGAATGATAATGTGTAGGATCTAAAAGATCTAAGCATGATGAACCAATACAGTTCCCATATACTGTGAACAATCATTTAAAAACTGGAAAGCAGGAGGTAACATTAGCAATCTTTTGATTTTTAAAAATGTTTTAGTATGTGCCCAAATATATATGTTGATGCATATCAGGCCTATAAAAAACCACCCCTTCAGGTGTAAGCTGTAAAATGGTAATCATTTAAACCAGATACGTAATTAATAATTCTACTTTTTCCAGGGCATATCGAAATCCTGTTGTTACAGTCTCTGTGGATCTCCAAGGCTGAGGAAACGCCTTCCTTGAAAATTTCAGTTTTGCCGAAATAAATCCTTCTTCTTATTCAAAGTTTTCTCTTAACTTTATTTCTTCATGTTTGGTAATTTTAAAATGGAAATGCATTTTTAAAAAATCCCAACCCTCTATTTTATAATGGACTGTTCTTATCAAAGGCCAAGAAAATATAGTATCAAAAAATAAAGTTTCAAGCCTGTTCCACAGCAATTTCATAACAGGTCTTTTTTCCCCCCAATTTGTTACTCTTGGCAATTTTGAAATCGAAGGGAGGCACCTGTCTGAAATGTACACGTGTCTAAACATCAATGTCTGAGTAATCTCAGAAGAGCATCAGTGAAGCCACTGGTATGAGTGAAGCTCATGACATGCCTACGCCTTCACAGGATGAGGGACCTGGCTGTCTTTTGCTGCCTCTGCACCCTGGTGTGCCGCTGTGTTGCTCCACAGGGACGTGGCACCGCGTCTGCTCGCCCATTCCGAAGCTCCGTGCATGTGCCATTTATTTTTAGCAGAGTATCAAAGTTTTGCGGTCTGAATCAGAAGTGCAGATTTCCTTTAACTCTCATTGACTTTGGCTGGGGCTACGAAGCACACAGCAGCACTTCAGAAGAATCAAGCTCTTTGTTTATTTTCTCTTTAAAATAATACCGTAAAACCTGGGTAAAATATGTGGCCCCTGTTAAATCTCAGAGTGGAAGAACTATGTGCACCTAGGACTCCTGTGCTCTAATAAAGAGAAAGATGTAACGTATAAAGAAACCTTCATGGGACAGTTTAGAGCATGCACTGGTTTTTAACTATCACATAGAATTTAATAGGCAATTATACCACAGAATAAGATGTCAAAGTACATTTAAAAACACTGATAAAAAATAATATTTCTGTTAAATTATACAGCCCTGAGGAAAAACAGAATCCGATTTAAATGCATACATGAAATTTTAAAAGGAACTTCCCTATGCCAGGAAAAATAATAATAGAAAACAGGTGTAAAGCATTTTAAGAAAGATGTTGAACTGATCTTACAAAAGTGACTGAATTTAAGGAACAAGAGCTAGATAAATTAGTATGAATGTAGGTGTATGGTGAATTCCTTCCATGAAGGTGGCAAATCACCTTTTAGGTAATAACATACAGTGTCCAACAGTAACAGATAATAATAATTATCTATGAGTACCTGTAGCATTAGATAATAATAGTTATCTATTATTATCTATTACTAATTACCTATTTGACCTTTGGGTTTTTGTTGATGCCAATGGCTTTTTTTACTAACACACCTTGAATTTCTGCTTCTACCTCCCCAAATAGAGATTAGATGCAGTGATTTTCTTTGATATTTTATTGATAAGTCTTCTGGCATTCCTCAAATTTTAATAGCAATCATAATAATGGAATTATAACTTACTTAATGAAATGGCAATTTGGGACTTAGTATTTTTCTTGCCAGATGAACCTTTCTTATTCATTAGCTTTAAAGAGGAGAAATAGGGCATAGTTCTTAGCTGGGTTTTAATGCCAAATTATTTTTAAATAATGATATTTTTTCAGATCCAAGAAGAAAAATCCCTTAAATCTTTAGGGAAATGGGATTAAGCCAAGGTACTTCAAGTGATATCAGGCTCAAAGTAACAGAAGCTTTCCTGATAGCCTGAGATTAGAAGGGACAAAAGAGCAGAGCCTGTTCTCAGGTTGGGGAGAATATGAGGCAGAAGAGATAAGTACTTATTCATTACACAGGAGGCGGCACTTAATATGATTTTTGGAAATCAGAGAAGGGCTTGAGACTCCCTAGTCACTGACTAAATTACTTAGGAAGGTGATGTTTTTTTCAATACATAATTAGAAAAAACAGGAGAGAGAGCTTGAGTGGGTATTAAAACTAAAAGTATGATTTGTTAACCAAAACACCCAGTTATTTCAGTGGCTGAAAAAGAGGAAATGTGTCTAACCATAAAATACACAGAAACGTTTAATGCCCCCCCCAGGACAGAGTTGAGTAAGGTAGGACAATGTATGGAGAAGCCTTAAAATGTGAACCTCAAGGTCAAAGCCATACCAGTTTCTTATACTTAACTGAAATGCCACAGGACCTGCTTCATCAACTGCTTAAATGAATTTCAAGCAGCAGCTCATCAGTAACATCAACTTCTTTTTTTTAACAAGCATATTACAATTGGCTGAACACCTTTCCTCAACAGAAGTGGAGATGCTAACGAGTACATGATTCTTAGCTGTGCTTCCTTAAGTAATATACATACTTATTTTTACCCCTGAAAGTATTTTTCTTTATGGAGATGAACGCAGGAAGCTTTCAGGATTGCTTGCAGACACCATTCTAACACCCGGATGATATTTCTGTAATGAAAGTTTCTCTCAGAGGTTTGGGGAGCTGAGACACCGAAGCTGTTTTGCTATTTTGCTATACACTAACAGAATTTCTGCAACAGTTTCATATCTTCCCAAAACCCTTCCTATACAATTTTGGAGGGAGTTTTGGGAGGTTTGATTTTTTCATTTGGTTTGGTCGCATTTTTTTTTTTTTTTTAACTGCCTAGCAGATATCTGAGAGTGACATCTAGTTTAAAAACAAAATTGAAAAATTTGCAAAAAAAAGGAAGAGATTTATTAATATAATTATTTGGTCACTAATTGAGAGAGGAACTAACTAGGCTCAAGTTCTAGACTTTGTTACAGGACTCAGTGTTAATAATAGTTTGCACTTACTAGCAAATGCTGAGGCCCAAATCCATAGGGGCTATGATGCACAGGGGTAGAATTACCCTCCTCCTCTACCAGTCAGGCCCACTGCACCCTGCAAGGGCTTATTTGCAGGAGAAAGTAGATGGTGTTTGTAGTGCCACATTCCAGCTGGGATTCTGCCAGGGGAGGGCAGATTTAATTTTTGTCCCCTTTTCACCATGACAACTTCAACAACCTGGCTTGTTTTTTTGGGGCAGTGTTAGCTAGAGGAGGATTACGGGGCAGCGATGTTGACTTCTGGTGCAACAGTTTTTCTTGGGATGAGCACAGAATTTTTTCTTGCAAAGCTAGGAAATAAGCACAGAAGATGCAAGAGAATTGATTTATTGTTCATTTAAAAAAAACCAAACAAACAAAAAACCAAAACAAGCAACCAAGCCCAAAAGATTAAGCAATTGAGATCAGGAGAGCCTGACAACTTTCTCACTCACATTAGTGTCATAATTAATGTTAGGGCCAAAGTCCGTTGCCCTGTGAACCATCCTGGCTGACGCCAGAAAGCCTCCCCTCGGAAGAAACTTAACTTTTCTGGCTTTCTGAGACAGTTTCCTAATGTACATAACAGAGGTAATACTGTTGCCCTATACAGAGCTATAAATGCATTAAAATCGTTGTATGCTTGGATTTTAATGTGATTAAAATAAATTCCCTGATTTAGAGAGTCAGAAACTGAGAAAGAGAGGTTAAGTGAAGTGTATTTTCTTTGCAAATTGCCTAACATGTATTTGGTGAGTACACTGAAGTGAGCACAGCCTGCCTGCAAGAGATTGTATGGGAGTTTGACTCCAACCATTCCAGCACTCCGCGAATAGACCTAACGTCGCAGGCTGTATAACTAGAGAATTGTGTTGCTGTTCTGCTGTTCACTTTAAAGCATATCCCTTTGTCACCCGTCACTTCAAGAACTACTTATTTCATGAAATGAGCTTTTCTAGTGTCAATCCTTCCAGCTAAACAAAAAAGGAGATGAAAAAAGGAGTATTTCAAAGTCTGTTCTTCGTATATGGGCAAATGACGTGGAGTGAAATACACTTTTCTTCAAGCTGGAGAGGTGAATTGGTATCCAGCTAGGACTGAAGCAGCCCTTAACAATACTACCTGATAGTTCTCATTACGCGGCAAATGAAAGTGTTTTACAAGGATCACTTGAAAGGCTCAAGTAAGATATATTGTGAAAATTTTTCTATTTGGAAGACCAGTGGGATAAGAAACAGATTAAACTACCAGAACCTGTTAAAGGGACTAAATTTCACAAGTACGAATGAGCTGGATGAGCCAAAATAACCTCTGCCTGTCCTGTTTTCCCATACTTAGAGGCAGAACAGTTCTTTCATTCTGAATGACATTTGTTTAGGCAAGAAGAAAATACCCCAGAGTGCAGTCCTCTCAGGAGAGCCCCAGGTGGGTTTCCACGCAGCATGGGCAGCCCCGGATCTGCTTTTCCACAGGGTGCCCATCCTGGGGAGGGAGCTCCCGGGGCGCTGAGCCTCAGCAGGGACGGTGCAGCAGCCCTCGGGTTTCAGGAATGTGTTGAGGAGTGTGGCAGGGCCAGAGCAAGAGCGGCCCTTTGAGTATGGGGGGCAGCAGGCGGGGGCTCAGCCCTCTTCTTGGCACCCACTGACCTCCCACGTGAGGGGTTTGGGGTTGCACTGGGGTTTCTGAAGGATCCCCAAGAGAAGGAGGGGAGGTGCGAGTGCTACAGATCTTACTACAGCTGTAGGGATTATTTCTTTTTTTCCATAATTTCCCACTGAGGGAAGATGCTGGTGATGGAAGCAACATTTGAAGTTTTTTATCTTCGTAATTTCTTGACCAGTTTTGTTTTCCTTTTGATGTGGTTTTACGTGCTGCTTACCTAGGACACCATAACAGACTGCACTGCCTCCCTCGTGACTACCAACAAGCTGGAAGACAAAGAGATCGCAAAACAATCCATTTTACAGATCTGACGGGTCTTTGGATCACAGTGAGCAGATTACTGGATGCTGTCTGCAGGGAACCTTCTCAGCAAGTCCTTCGCAAAATACAACCCATAGAATCAAAAGTTCACGCTCTCGCTGACTTTAATTTGCACAAAATCAGGCTCTCCTGGCCCTACAGAAGGAACTTAGAATATTCTTTTTTTTCTCCCCCACCCCCTCCAGCCCTCCCAACAGCAGAACGTCAATATAAAGACACATTTCTATGTGCCACCCTTCCAAGCACCCTCAGTCTGGACTGTGCTCATGAGTAGAGGGAGAGCTGGAATTCATTTGGCCTTTGGACTCATTGCCAGCTGGAGCTGTAGTATCAGTGAACATCCTGAGAACACTTCGACCATCAGCTGTGACCCAACACCACCAATCCTATTCATTTTAAGAAAGTGCATACAGCTCTAGAACTACTTTGAAAACACCCTTTTTGTTATGTAAATTAAATGTACTGGGGGATACCAAAAAAAGCATTGCCCTGCAGGAGCCGGGTGTTGAGGAAACAGAAACCAGGTTTTAAGGGAATAAAAAAAACTCTACTGAAATGCTTAATTTGACATCGCTTCAAATTGTTTTAACATGAATCATCTAGGCATCATATGTGAAAAACAAACAGAGAACTCTTTTTGCTTTTAAACTAAACAGTGAAGAGCACAACTAGCTTAATGTCATTTGATTTATTGCCTGAATAGAAACTAAACAGGAAGAATAATTAATCCTCTTTGCCAAACAGAACATATAAAATCTTAATAACTCTTTAAATGGCATTTATTGCTGAAAGGAAAGTGTTTTGGTGCTTCTAAATGGAAGGAGAGGCACAGAGATGACATTTTTGCATTTTATACCATACTTAAGAGCTTCAGCTCATGTCTTAGAGATTACTACCTCTGTGTTTGCTTTGAATTAAAATCTCAGTAAAAGCTCAAGCTTCAGTCTTTTGGGAATGCCAGTGTAGTTTCAATGACATTATGTGGAGGATGGAGAGTAAGGGAGGCTGCGTGGTAGCTGCCTCAGGGACGATAAAACAAGGATCTTCACAGAGAAAACGGGAGCTTCAGGAAATAATGTCATGAGGTAATAGCAAATGTGCTAGATCTTTCTCCAGGAGGGTCCAGAGGAGAGTAGCATTTGAAATGAATCAATGTTTATTTCATTATTTAAATGGCCTTGTTATGGCTCTAGCAAAAAAAGTTGCTTGACAGCCCATTTCACACAATAAGTGGCTGAAGGCCTGCTCTGGCAGGTGGTTGTTGCTGAATAGGGGTTCCTGGGGTGGTCGTAGAAACGCTCAGGACAATTTCTGACTCTAGGGCAGGACTCGACCCATTTTTCCCATTCAGGAAAGCGTGCAGTGAAAGGAGCTGCCACCAGCGTCATGGCTGAGCTCACTGCACCAGGCGGTCCCTAGGGAACGGCAACACTTTCATCCTGCTGTCTTGCTCAATGTCTCTTTCTCTTGCTACAATTAAAGGAGTGTCTGAAATAGTTTTATAAATATTTTAAAATTATGAATTTATCTGAATAATAAGAGCTTTAGTGGAAGCAAAGTCAGGCTGCACCTGCCCTTTTGCCTGGACCGAAGAGATGAGCATCTGGTCAAGGTGGACTCCACGGCACAAAGTATGAAAGGACAGTAGTCATCCTCCACCCCGAGAAGGAAGGGAATGAAATCAGCACCCTGTACTACCACATCCAGCACATTTAACTCAGCATTAGTACTGTCAGGACTTGGAAAAGGTAAGAAAAGCTTTAGCCAAGGTGGTTGGTGGCTTTTATTAGAGCTTCTATTTCCCCCGTTTACTCCATTTAAACTTGGTCATAGGTACAAGGCTGAAGTATATAAAGACATGAGTATCCCAAGTCACTTCTGCTAATCAAGAGTGGAGTCTTAAATCACTTCAGCATTTTTAAAATGTTATCCTCTGCTTTGCAGCTCTGCTCATGTAAAGAATAGGATATAACAAGGATAACTTCATCCCTGTAAGTCACAATCCTCTTAGGATAGATTCATCTTTTTCTTGGTGCAGACATACCCAATTTCAAAGCTCAGGTCTTTTATCACTCATACAGTATCTGAGAGACTTAGATAAGCTTAAAGAAAAAACCTGTAATATACAATAATCAATATTTTCCAGAAATATGTACGTTGACTAAAATGCTCACTGAATGGAGGAGGATGCTGTAACACACTTAGGGCAGATGACATTGGATTTTTGGGTGAGCATCTCTGCATTCTGGTTTGGCTGCCTGTTGAAAGCATGCAATGTGGCCCCAGCGGCTCCCCAGCACACGTGGCTCCCCGCTCAGGCTGCAGTGTACACTTCCCTGTGCAGAGAAATGGTTTCCTGCTACAGAGGCAAACACGCAGACAGAAACTGCCCTTCCATGCTTTCACATCAACAGCTTCCTTTTCTCCCATGTCACTTTTTCTGCTCCTCATTTCAGCTTTGTATACAATGCCTTTGCTTGCAACGCAAATGATAGTTGAGGGAACTTGGTGTACAGGGAAACTTAGTTCTTGGGAACAGCATTTATAGTCAGGTATACAGATTTACCTCCATGGTGTTTTTACTATGGTTGGGAAAAGAGAAATAACTCTTTTTCTTTAAATTTTTTTTTTATTATCTATTTTGCATCTAAAATGAGCATTTCTTTTTCTACTTGAGAAGAAAAAGACTAATCTCTTGCTATTACTCATTTACTACCAAATTTTGTAATTCCTCTGCATTATGCTCTATCAATATCCGTAAAGCCTTACGCTGCAGGCAGTCCTGTTGAAATCTGCTTTGCCCAGAGGAACCATGTTTTGAGCAAGTCTGTGAAAGACGTTTAGAAATCTGCAATTCATTGAGAATGAGACATGCACAAATTTATTTGCTCTGTTGTTTGCTATATATAGCTTCCATTACCTAATTCAGGCATGAGTCAATTTGTATGCAACAAAACACATGCTTTCATTTCCCAATAATTATTTACTAGATCAACAAATAGGACCTACCTGGATGAAATAATTCTACCTAAACATGAAGTCTACTGTTAAGTTAAAACATACATACTCGTGTTACGCTTTGAAGAGGGATGTTAGACAATGTTTTCTTTTGAAAGACTGATTTGACTTTTTGGTTTCACCTGCTTGTTGAGCCATCCATCAGGCTAGCAAGCAAGACTCACCAACTTGGGAGCTCTGGAGAACACCATACAAGGTGCTCATAAAGTGCCCTCGGGCAGCAGGTTCCCTTGAAGAGAGGGGAAAGCCAAAAAATGTAGTTCACTCTCAACTAGAATCACATTACACAGGTCTAGCCTTTTTAAAACAGAACTTTTGACATATGTGGAAAGCGGTCAGTGTGATGTCGAACTGCCAAGAAACTTCAGCCTGAGCAACCTCATATGGAAACTGTGGAGTGAATTCACATTTCTCACTCATGTGATTTACTGTTTGCAACCCTTTTGCTTCATTTTTCCTTCCTGACTATTCATTCTTCTCTACTCTTCTTGTTTATTAGGCGCTTGCTGAGAGGTGAAAGCATCAGCTATTATTGTATACAGTTACTAACCCCTTTTATATGCTGCATGGGTCAAAGACACTTACAGGAACGAAGCTGCAAAAGTCACATTCCCAGAAGACTTTTAAAAGTCTTAAAAACCCCCAATGTTGAAATCAAAAACTCTACACCTCAAAGAAATCAAAATACAGAAATGTTGTGTAACTTATCCACGTGAAAGCATACTTAAATAGGTCAAGGAACTTCAATGCATCTTGTGCTTAAACACCATCTACTCTTCACTACAAAGTAACTACTGTAATTCACAGCCATTTCATCACCAAAAGAAGCCACATAAAAACAAAAAAATAGTTGAAATATAAAATTAAAAATATAGAACAAGTTCAGCACAGAGTAACCGGGCAGGAAGCTTCTGAAGCCTCTAACTGCTCGAGAACAAACTTTGGGTGAGAAGTCAGCAAAAGTTTAAACGCAAGTCTTTATATAGACATTTATCATCATTTTCTCTGCCTAGTGGCAATGTTTGTCAGCCCATTCAGGCTGTCATCATCTTTGTCATTCACACTGTACTCCACAGAGGGCAATTAACCAATACCTGCCCTAGGTTTTTAGTTGCTCAGTGATCTTAAAGCACAATTCACTCATGAATCCTGTGTTTAAAACCTCTTCATATATCAGAGAAGGCCTTAGAAATTTTGTCGCAGAACATTTAGCGACCTGCTCTCCTGCTAATTACTGGCTGAATGCAAGCATAAAGCATGGCCTCGTTCATTAAAAACAGACATGGTCTTTTGAAGAGGTCTCCAAAAACTTAGGACTGTCCCTTCACCTCCCAGGAAGCAGCACCTTGTTTTGCCTTCTGTAGTCACTGGCCATGCTGAGCCGGGGGCAGCAGAGCCCCCATGCTAGTGCCACCTTGGTCCCAGCAGACACACCGCTTTTCTGATGGTGGGTGATAACAGGGACATCACCTACCACTGGGACTGAGCTGCCCAGGAGGATGGGAGCAAAGGGGCCCAGGAGCACCAGGCCAGGGCAGCGCTGGCTTGGGGAAGGAGTATGTTGTATCTGCATGTGAACACAGGGAGAACTTGGCAAGAGGAACCAAAGATCACCTTGCTTTTCTTTTGTCTGGCTTTGCCTGAAGCGATAACCTCTCTCCAAAGTGCCGCTCCATTCACGCTCAGGACTAGACCCCATCTGGTTATTTTAGGGGAAGGGAGGCAGCAGTGAGTGGGCTGGTTTTGTTTACTTCAGACTAATTTTTTTTTTCTTTAATTATGCTACTACTATCATCATCATTTAGGTAATCTGAGCCAGGCAGTAATTACATAATATTAAAAAACCCTAAATATTTAAAATCCTGTTAATCACCCTTCTCCTCCTGACTACAGCTTTTATTCCAACAGGGTGGCTGCTGGGAAAAAAGTAAATATGCTCCACTGAGGCAAGTTTATGATGCCATTTCTAACTAGCTGATTACCTTACTGTGTGACTAATGCATCTAAATGGAAGTCCTTAATTTTGTTTCCGCCTCACTAGTTCATCTCAGTGTATTAGGCAAAAGGAAGCAAAAAAGCATGATAAAATGATATATTTCAGTGCACTGTGAAACACAAGGACAAATGTTAAGTGGCACTTGGTTGGTACATATTCCTCTAAATGTCTCTTCTGAAGGTATTAAAGATGTGCCTTATTTATTAAATAGGAATGATATCACTAAAGAAACTAAAGGAGATCTTTAAACATCATTTGTTCATTGTAAACTAGCACATTTTTGTTCATTATTATTTAGTGAATAATTTTTTGTTGCTCTCGTGCTGTTTAGATCAATAGGGCTTCTAAAAGCATTTACTGAAGATATCACACTTGCAAATTGCTGTACAGCGTATAAAACAAAGTCTATATCTTGTATGGCATATAGAGTCTTTATTTGCTTTCATGGACCCCAGGGAAGTTGCCCAAGGATCCCACTTGGAAAACATTACATCAATTCAAAGGCAGATTTTTAAAGCTAGTGAAAAATTACTTTACACGTTGAACTTAAATCCAAACTTCTTTCACGCTCTGATTTTAGGTTCAGAGCTGGGTTTAAGGCTGAGTTGCATTAATTCTGACGAAGCCTCTTGTTCTCAGCTCAAGGTTGAGCATGCCTTGAAGGAGAACTTGTGTTCAAATACCAGTGATGAAACTTGTGTCTATAAATACAAATGATCACAGCACGTATGCTCTACTTCGCCATGTCAACTTCAGGACAACAGATCTGTTGTGTTTCAGGAAGTCTTAAACAGCAGCATTAGTGTCAAGAATGGATTACCTCTACCATCTTAATTTTTTTTTTTTTTTTCTGAACTAAGGCCCTAAGGCCAAAGGCCTATGTTATCAATGTCCCCCTGTGTCCCTTTGCATTTTTTCCAGGTAGCTCCTTCCCCACCCACCACCAACTTCATGCACAGATTACGAGAGCAAATGACTCTGTGGGACAGGATGCAGTGGTCAGGAGCTGGGGACCTGGGATGGGGGAAGCTCATGTGTTAAGAACATTTCTGCACAGTTCTAGATTTAGCATTTCACACGTCGTATATCTATAGGTACACCAACATATCTCATGAAGACCCACCACTTTCTTTTCAACAGCTAGTGTACATTCCATAGGAACAAGGACCCAAATATTGTCATTGCTTACTATGTGTGGGAAAGGAAATACATCATTAAAATCTATACATCACACCGAGAATACTGTCTGCTCTGTTTCCCCAAGTCATGGCTGGCCTTGAGAAAATGACAATACTACAGAAAAGAATCACCACTTTAAAATATTACAATTTAAATAACAAAATTAAAGAAAGGAAATTTACTATTCTACTGGTATTCAAAAGATTTAAATATTTTTCAGAAACATCTAAATAACATTCAGTATCTGCACAAGATTATTTTGTTGAGAAAATATGTTTTTGGAAAGTTCCAATTTCACCCACTAAAACCGTACTAAAATTAGGATCAGAGCAATTTATTTTAGTTGTGTTAGAGCTTTGAAAGACTATGTAGGATCAAGGTTTGTTATCGTAAGACACAGTAGGACTCAGCTCCTCAGCTGTGTAGAGCACAGCTTCTGCTCTGTGAGCAGAGACTTTAAATCAAGTGGACACTAATGACTTGATGGTGAGGAAACCAAATTCCATCTTTTTTTTTGAGTGCCATGGTTATGTGATGCCCGGTAATGACATGCAACTCAAGAAAGAGAAGAAAAGGAGGGGAGAGAAGCAAGGGTTTGACCTCCTGCCCTATGGGACTTTGGGATTTGCTGCAAGCCCATACCACTGAGACCTTCTAAATGCATGCATTAATTTTAGGGCTAACTATGCCTCCCTCTCCATCCTCTTACCACTGGATCTTTGGTACAAAGGTGTTACAGCACCAGTTCTGCCTTCTCCAGGTAAAATGCTTTCCAGCATCATTACCTGTGCATCCTCCCAATTTATACTGTAATACAGCTCCGATCCCAAAAAAAGACTTGGATGCATGGTTTATATGCTACATAAGTAGCAGTTGCATAAGGGAAACTAAAGCTAGCTAGGTTCTGAAGTAAATTTGTGGACTTCACATCTGCTATGTTTTATCCTCTGTTTTGCGCTTTGAGAAGATGGAGCAAACAGTCTTGAATAGGGTGACTTCTAACTTTAACTACACAGCAAACAATTAAAAGGAGCTGCCACCCAGTATAAGCAGCGTAGAATAGATGACCTTAGAAGAAATTCTCAGTTAGCAAGCTCCAGGTGGTATGTAGAGGCTGACCTGGGTGACCTGCAGCAGAATCTAGCTTTTAAGCTTCACACAAGTTTGGGTTTGGTTTTTTTTTTTATTACCGATATGGGGGGGCAGCATAGATGTAGCTGAACCTGTCCTATAAATGATTTTGCCAAAAGGGAAGACAAAAGGCAAGCCACGTGTGGTGCTAGTTCAGCAGCTGACACCAATTTTCAGCAGAGGATTATCTTGTAGGATATGTATGCCTTGAGGGCCAAATTTTCAAAGGAACTTGGCCCAGCAGCTCCAGCAGAGGCACTCAGGGCCAGTATCTGTGAACATGAACCTGCACTCAGAGTCCTGATGCTGAGAGGTATCCAGCACCTACAACCCCGATGAATTTCCAGGGGTTTGAGAGCACTCTGAATTAACATCAAGCTTACTGTCAGCTCTTCTTCTATCTCCTGCCTCCCTCCTGTTTTATTACCAACAGTAATCCCATTCTGGGAATCCTAAATCATGTTACATGATTTTCTCTGTCCTATTATCAGTTTCCCTCCATGGGAATAGCTGGCAAGTGCCAAATTTATTCTGTACAAATTGTTTTAAGGGAAGACTGATGTTCTTCAATCTTTCCTTAAATTGAACATTGTATCTTGCTGGTGAGGGCTGCCTATCGGAGGCATTTGACTTGCCATGCTCCTACCCTGTGCAGAGAATTAGATTGATGCTCCGTATTACAGCATAGATGTACTGAACAGCTGGGAACACAGCTCACAGCCACTTAGTGCATTTCTTCATTTTTAATATCTCTTCTGTTACCCTTTAACAAACTGCAGCCCAATTACTCTAGGGGGCAGGTAAAGGGTTGACCCTCTCACGTTGCTTCATCAATCACGATCAATACTCTTGTTTGCACTAAATATGGCTTAAAAGACAGTGTGTGCTCTGCAAGGGGAGGAGAGCAGGACAGATACCCAGTCATACCGCAGCATTTACTACAAGAAACATCGATTACAAGGCAATGAATGAGCGTGCAATCATGCCATTTATCATGACTACTCTAAATATTACTGGACTACAAAATGAGTGAAAAAAAGGTCTTGCTTGCTTAAACTCCTTTTTCATCCCCTCATTTCCTCTGCCTTCCCTCTCACACACGTGCATGCACATGTCCATGCACACATACAGCTTTCCTCTTGAAGCTTGCCAATTGCCACAGATTCATCTTTCTAAGTACATAATTCAATCCACTGAGCATTACGCTGTGGTAATGCTGATGAGCTCTTAATTCTTCTGTATTTATTGCAGCAAATTTATCACTGATCTTAATGAATCTTCCATTATGACAAAAATGTCAGTGCCAAATCTCTTAAGAAGGTCTGGTATACAGTGGTTTTAAAAGGTCAATGTGTTATTTTTTTTAAATGGGACATTTGAAAAATAGGCACTTACATTTAAAAGACAAGATTACACACACACACACAAAAAAAAAAAATCACTGACTTATCTGTTCAGGTCTTAACAGATTAACATTGTTGCTTAACTAATGCTCAGAAAGCACATGGGAAAATTATTTTTTAAAAGCTCTGCTTTCATGTGTTGGCAGAAGTCACCAAGAGGCATGTGGTCACATCCGAATGTTCATGAGGACCTGCTGCTCCTGAGAACGTGATCCAGAAGCAGAAGACGGGATGAGGAGATGGGGCAGGAGCAGGGGGAAGCGTGGCAGGATTCGAGTCTGCCCAAGGGCAGCAGGCAGTCCTCTACCCTTGGCTGCCAACAACTCTTGGCAAAGCTCTTCGACTGCAAAGCTCATGTTTATGGTGGAGAATAACTATTTTCAAAATAGTTTTATTGAGTTACTGCTATTTGCTACAAATGAAATTATCTACTTATAAGATGCACAGTAGTAGTAGTGCCTATATAATACTCTGCGGTGGTTGAAAACTCAGGGGACTAAACAAAAGCAGACAACATCATTGCTCTGGTTTTATAGGTAGAGAAGAAGAAACAGAGGGTAAAAGTAATTCCTAGGGTGAAATGGCAGGTGAGTGGCTGAGGAAAGGAAAACCAGTGTTCATGTTAACTGGATTTCATTGCCTTTGATGCACTTGTGCAGTGCAAATATCAGGAGAAAACCAAGCTCTTGGAGCGAACTATGTGTTTGCTGGAAAGGTTAACCACCCAGGAGAACGGCTTGAGAGTAGACACTAATAGAAAAATCTTACCATAGTACATGAAAAGCCCCACACTGTTAACGTATATCCTTTTGTAAAGCAGCCTCTAAGGGAAACTCTGCAAGAACAGAGGACTAGAGCACCATTTCTTGCCCAGGGCTAGGCTCAAAGTCAAATTCAGGTCCCCAAAAACAAACAGAGCCACAACAGTTCTGTCCAGAGTTGTCTGCAAAAGCCATCTCTAGAATTACAGATACCCCTCATCTTAATAAACCCAAATCTGGCCTTCCCCCTTCCTGTCCCAGAACTGTCTAAAACCAAAATGTTTATTCCAATAAATCAATCTGCAGCCTGAGTGAATTATGAGGGGGAGAATTCAACACTGTCATCTGCTTGTGGAACAATAATTATCCCTTATATGCTACTCCAGAAGCAATGCTGTTATCAAAAGCATCATGCCTGTAAAATAACACTTCTGGGAATGGTGCCAGACTCGGGGCTCATGGCTTTCCCTCAGTTTGTGAAAAACAAATCTGCCTAGGTGTTTGTTCTGCTGCTGCCTGCCCTAATGGGAACCGGGTCCTCAGTTCACCCATACCAAGCAGACCTGTGGTGAGACTAAATCTGGAGCAGTCTCCATGCCCAAGGTCAATTAAGACATTACATGCCTGATAACGCTGGGAAGCGGGGGTTTCTTGGGGATGCTGCGACAAGCAACTGTCAGTAACAGACTATAAGATCACAAGGTTCCTCTCCCTCCAAATCCAGCAGTGCAGGAAAGAGACTCCACCTCCAGCCTGTTGGACTGGGACCTCTTGCTTTGGCTGCTGCCAAAGCCCACGAGCCCTAGTGACAAACCCGTACAGAGATGAGCAGGTGCATTAGGAGGCAGCTAGAGACTAGTACAAGGAACAAAAGCAATGATAACAAAAGAAAGTCCTGTATCTTCAACAGTTTCCCTAGGAAATTGGTGGTCCTGGAATTCACCATTTCCTTCCCCACATTGTCCTCTTCCCTCGGGGCAGACACCTGCTGATGCGTTGTGCTGACTCGGCAGAAGACACCCTGGGGACGGGAGGCTTCCTGGAGGCTCCACCGGCACAGCAGGGCGCAGGAAAAAAATTTTAAAAAAATCACCTGATGTGCAACTAATCATGCATATTTCTGGTTTCTGCTCATTACCTGTGACAGATAAAACGTCTGGAACAGGCAATACACATCCAGGAGAACTGCACTTGTAATTTGGATTATGTGGGAGATAATCAGATTGCCACTGGTTTTGAGCTTGTTGAGCTCATTTCTGACATACTGTAATTCTGAAACTAAGTTGTTGTATCAGCTGGTAAGTGACAAGTTCAGCGCTAATCTATAAAAATTACAGCCTCCTTACTGCTCAGCTCATTAAACTGACTCTGTCTCTCAGCCACTCATTCATCTTCATAATCATCCCCCATTCAGCTACTAACCTCCTCTCTGTGTGCAGTTTACAGTACATCAGGAAGATAAAGTAGACTGATATTTGCTTCTAAAGAGCAGTAGCTTTTAATTTTTACACATGCTTTGAGCACAAAGATAAATAAGATAATTTGATATCACATTTTCAGCTGAAACATTAGAAAAACAAGAATGTATTCAGATTTTATAGCAATGTTAACTTGGCTGCATGTAACGTTTTTTATTTTTCTAAATGTAGCTTTGCTTACATAGCACCACTAAAAGATCTGCATCTGAAATAACATGTCAAACAACACACTTCTCTTGCACTATCCTGTCAGAGAAATAAGGGGAGAAGCATGCGTAAGACAAGATAAAATTGTGAGCCTGGGCTGGTAATTGTGAAACAACGCGCGTGCAGACGAGAGCACCAGTGCCAGCGTGCACACCAAAACCTACATCACGGTGCATGGAGCATGCCAGCCACTGCTGCCCCTCCAACCCCAGTGCTCTGCTGGGGGTGCCAGAAGCTGTACACACAGCACACCCGAAGGAAAGAATGTGGCTGCTCCAAAAGTGTCTTTTTGCCTCTGGCTGGAGGGGGCGGCGGACCGCACAGGACGGATGTGGACTACAGACAGTACAAGTCTTGTGGAGGGCAAGGAGCAGCCACTCCAGGGGCAGGGGTTGTTGCTTCAGCTGCCTGGCTGCCTGCATGATTACTGATTGTTCTGACATTTTATAAATCCAGATGGTGTAATAGATTTACAGATTTTATAGGTAGATGAGACCCTATGATAACGTAGGCTGACTGATCATAGAGTCACTAGAATAGTTTAGGTTGGAAGGGACCTTAAAGACCATCTAGTTCCAGCCCCCCTGCCATGGGCAGGGACACCTCCCACTAGACCAGGTTGCTCAAAACCCCATCCAACCTGCCTTGAACACTCCCAGGGATGGGGCATCCACAGCTTCCCTGGGCAACCTGTTCCAGTGCCTCACCACCCTCAGAGTGAAAAATTGATGATTAACAAATTCTAGGGTTTGTTCATGAAACTGGTGCATTAACGTGCAGAAGACAATATAAAAAATATTTGGCAGTTTCACCATTGCTTGTATGTGCAACGTCAGATTACATACAAATTATGAAATACTAATTTAGATTTTACATTTAGCCCGACATCACTGCCGCACTTATGTCTGCAGCAGCTCCAAACCTGGAGGAGAGGTGTCTGCACTGAGCCTTTGCTTCAGCAAGAGGCTGAAGGAAGGAGTGCTTCCCCCTCATTCCAACAGCATCCAGAATGGAGAGTTGATGGCTCGAGCACAGAGACCCATGTGTCCTCCTTGGAAGGGTATGAGCTGTTGGGAACAAGGGATGCTGTGCTGCTGCAGGTGGGGAAGTGGCTCGTGTCTCCTGGAAGCTGTAGCTTTACCCCAGGGTAAAGCCAGACATGCTGCAGTTCGGAGCAGCTCAATGGTGGTTTAGAAAGGTAAGAAAACAGAAAGCCACTTCCTCTTTCCTAGTCTAACGGCAGGTAATTTGATGGTGCTCCAGCATATATTAGCATTGTGAGAGCTTCCAACAGTACTACTTCTGACTTTCTCACCTCTTCTTCCAGACTACCAGGAAATAGCAAGTCTGATTGGTTCAAATGCTCCAAGAAAGGTGAGTTTAAGGGATTATTTTATAGTTTGGCATTAAAAGGAAAATTTCAAAGTCAAAGGCACTGCTCCTCAGTGAATTGTATTAATTGAATTGTCTATATTTACAGAGAAGAAACTGAATATTATACTAGATCTCTAAGTGACAACCTTTCTTTCTAACACTGGTATTTACCATACTGCAAAGAATGTGTCTGCATTGGTAATGGAGCAGAAATGAAAGCCAGGAAATACATTTTTTTCAATGCATTTCAGGCAGACTGAACACCAAAGAGCTTATTGTCTGTGCATTTCAATTTTAGAGAGACTCAAGGTACGATCTGTATAAACTGGGCTTTACCAATGATAAGACATACCATTTTTAGTTTAAGCACAAGAAAATGGTAAGCTTTTCTTTCAATAATGCGGCATATTTGCAGCAAATAGACAAACCAATTATCTAAGTTATGAGATATGCTATGTTCTCTTTTCTGCCATATTTAAATTTAAAATAGTTAAAGGAAGTAAGGTTTGCAGGCAACACATACAGGCATATACAAAAAGGCACAAAAAATACCCATATGAGCATACACACCACAGCAGAACCAGTTGCAGGGTATGGCCGTAATGAAACAGAAAGCGAACATCACAAGAAACAGCAGCTGAACAGGAACATTCTATGTGTTCACTAATTCCAGTTTCCCTAAGCATTACTGCCGGGACATTTTTCTAGAGGGGAAGAAAATTCTCTCAGCCTCGCTGATGCACGTCAAGGAGCAAGGGCTACAGGGAATACAAAAAGTGAAGGTGCAGCCTCTGGAGAGAATGCAGGGCAGACGCTGAGGAACATGCAGAGGGAGAAAGATGCCACCAGTGCGCTGTTGTGGCTACAGAGGGATGGATACAGGTGTCCAGGCTGATTCCTGCCCTGCCTGACATGAACCACTTGGCTTGGACTTCAGCGCAAGTGCTATGGAGATCACGGCTCATTTGGAAACATTATGCAAAGCAAAAAGAAAAAAAAAAAAAGATTAAAGTATGAAATAAAATTTCACATTATGGCAGGGAAACCCAGAGTAAGATACTAACTTAGAAAACTGTGACTTTATTCGAAATAGCTATTATGAATTGGCATTATACTTTTTAGAACACTAATTTTAAAAGCCCTGCTCTTGTATCCCTGATATTTGCTGACATTGTAAGAAGTTACTTTTTTAAACTTGCGGCTTTTCAACTTAAAGTTCCCTATTCATATGGCAATTGAGGAGTGGATGAGAAATAAGAAAATTCATCTTGCAAAAATTGTTAGATTTAAAAGTTTTTCCCTTTTTATAAGGGACGAAACAACTGTCTTAATAGCCCTGTGAGCTGTGCAGAGGGAAGGGGAGGAGGGAGCAGAGGCAGTGCAATGTAACATTTCCCAAAACAGCCCCTTACCAGGCCAATAAGAGTGGCCACTGGCTGCTGCTCCAAACTGGTCACCCTCCGCTGCCTCCCAGCTCGTGTAGCTCCGAGACCTCGATTGACCTGCTTTGCTTTATTCCAGATTACAGCATAATTTATTAGCTTTATTTGATGTGGAACACGACTGATAATCATAATAATAATAATCATGGAAAAAGGCACTTTGCGTGTCTGTTTCTCAAGCTTACCCTTTACTAGGATTTAATGCTCCTTTAGACCAGGAAGGTGGTGAGGGCATTCATGGTCTCTCCTCAAATGAAGTCCCTGCTCTTTGAGGAGTGGTATGGCAGCCCGAACTGCTTTTTCTAACCCACCCTGACTCCTGATTCCCTGACAGTAACAGTGATGAGCAAGGCACTTCTAAGGTTTAATTAATCAAGCTAGTTTCTCTTTTCTGCTCCTAATCAAAGGTTTTGGCCATCAAGTGTGATCTTGTCAGAAAACCAATAGTTAATTACTTACTCCAAGTACACTGAACCTATTCAATTCACTTTTCCTTCTTTGATTAAGTCAGTTTGTGGGTTTCAAATAAACATTAGACAGAATGCCTCTTTGAAATGCATCCCATTCTTGCTTTATGTCCTTTGCATTGCCAAACACGGAGCTGTTTTCCCCACAGAGCCATCGTCTCGGCATCCTGCATGATGAGAACTATTAAAAGCAATGGGGCTTGTCCTGCTTTTGACCTCAGAGCCTGCGCACGCTGAATGCAATTCCACGTTACAGGCTGTAAAGTATCTTAACTGGCTTTGCCATACACTGAAATATGATGTGAGAGTCAAAGCAAGTGTTAGAAAACTCAGGAATCAATACACCTGTCCCTAGCCCAGGCTGACAGCTAGCACTGATAGGGAACACTCTTCTCCATCCCGTTCAGTGGACAATGATGTGGAGAACTGGGCCAAGCTGGTCCCTGTTCCAGCACTCCCAGCTCCCTGTGAATTCATCTAAGGGTGACACTTGGAAGGAGAGTATGAAGCTCACTTAATGCTCTTTCAATGGATGTGGCTATAATGTAAAAAATAGAAAGAACCTAAAAAATAAAGAAAAATTTCGGTCTCAAGAGAAAGACAGTGGAGTCAATAGTAGTAGTTCCACGGATTTCCATCCACGTATCTGAGTTTGCTTTGAAAAACAAGCAACAGGGCTATTCCTGGAGTGGAGTCACTCAAGGGATTGAGAGCCTACTTGCTAAAGCATCTTAAATCCACATCAGCCTCTACTCCTCTCAGAAAACAAAATATTCTAAAATAGCGCCTGCATTTCACAGTTGTGCTCATGTTTATAGACCATAAAATCTTTTGCATGACAATTCACGCTATCGCCTTTCCGGTTTGCAATTGGTCCTAAATTTACAAACATACTTAGCATTGAAAACTAATCAGCATTAAAGATGCATACTGGCACTTTAAATTACACAAAATTAAAGTAAAAAACCCAGAAAAGATATTACATTCAGGTTTTAAAAACAAGCAGTAAAAAATATTTTGTCACAGAGGAAGTAATTTTTAATTTAAAATTGGATACACCGAGGTAGTTATGAATTATTAGTATAGTCAATAATTACTTTAAAATCACTTAGAACTAAACTAAAAGGTGTTACAGCTGAGGTTTGAAGTTTGTGCAAAGGCAGTCTTAAATGTGCTGTCAAAGCAGTAACTTTTTGAACAGTGAAAAAGTTATTCTGTTCTGTTACTATTCTTGAAGCCTTATTGGTAGATTTAGAGTTATTTTTTAATTTTTAAAAAATTACTAAGCCTGTTTCTCTTTATAATACAGAGATAATAACAGATCCCCTCTTTAGTAAAGTCACGTATTAGCAAAACTTCTTGTGGTGCAAGGGGTGCCCGATGCCACTGTACCTCAGACTACAGGGGTGAGGTTACAGGATCTGGTGGGGTCACCCAGGACTACTGAAAAGTTTCTATGAGCCAAGCCCCTTTTTCTGCCCAAATCACACTGGGTTGCCTGCTGCAAGCGAGCCCCTTCCCTGTTCTGCCTTTGGGGAGGCACTGGGGAGGAAAGAAGAAAAGGGACTCTTCTCCCTTTTCATCTGGCCTATTTTCAAACACATCTGTGTTACTTTTATGCTAGAATTATTCAAGTCAGAGGAGACTTTGAATCTCTTTCTCATACAAAGTTAGGGCTCTCTAAACTCCCATGAAACAGCAGATCTGTGCGTGTGTAGAATGACAGAACTCAAATATCACCATAAAAATCCAAATTATTTTGAAGGAGAATCCCTTAGTACAAAGATCCCTTACTGCAGCCTCTAGCTTCTGGAAGGAAGCATTTTTTGCAATGTTTCACACCCCATCCTTGCTCAAACTGAAGCCACCCTACAACCCAGATGACACCCACCAGCTCCAGGACGAGCTGGGTTTGCTGCCAGGGCTTTGCCAGTGCCACTAGCTGATAGAAAATATGGTGAGAATTGTTAATTCTCTATCCCTTGAGACACAGAAAAGTCACTACTGCAGTAACAGGGCTGGTCTTAGAGCAATGTGAATAGCTTTGGCAGACGTTTCTTTGGGAGTACAAACTGCAGATTCATCTACACTAAAACTTTTTAAGTAACTTGTTTCACTTCTAAATTGCTTTTGTTATTTTTTTCAAGAAAAAAAAGGTGGAAAAACCCCTGAAGAGCTCCCAGACATTGAAATATGAACTTTTCAACACTAGTTGATTTCACATTTCCTTTGATTATTTTTTAAATTAGAAAGCCTTTAAATTGCTTAAATCCAAAGGCAATGTTTAAGTTATTTTCACTTTTGATTTGCTGAACACCTCTACAAATGTTGGGAAAGGAGGAAGGCAAATGATGCAGAAGAATGGAAGCT
>VZSF01010464.1:0-19196 GCA_013398295.1 Chionis minor
CTATGATTCTATGGTTCTATTTTGTTTGAGTGCCAGTGTAAGAAAATAATGTTTTATAAAAACATTTTATTTAGCTTCCATTGTATGTAGTGCCAGGAGAAGAGAAACGAAAATTTCAGGGTATTTAACCACACATATATAAAGTAGGTACAAAAAAAAAGAGTTTTTAATTTAAAAATATAAATTAAAAATTTAATAGATTTTAAAAGCTCATTCAGGACTTTATTCGCTAGTGACCACTGAGGCATAGGGCCTCAGAAGAGGGAAAGCTGTTTCTGGAAGAAAATTAAGTATTGTACTTCAGGATGAAGTTTCTTTGATGAATCTTACTGCCTGAACATCTTTTTATCTGGATATATATAGTATTGTGTGCTGATTACTGATAATGTAATCTAATTATATTGCCATCTAATTATATAATGAACACCTAATTATATTGCCAAAAGGAAGCAGAGGAGCTACATTTAATCTCCAAACTCACTGAATGTCAATCTTGCAAATATATATATAAAAATACTTTATTTCCAACTGTTATGCCTTAAGTGTTTGGAAAAAAACAGGGAGAAAGAACACTGTAGTTTACATAGTTGGAAGCTTTGATATTGGCTGTTCAGACAGGAAAGTGAACATGATGACATTTATCACCAATGTGATAAGGAGTCGGATACAGAATTTATTTGGAAAGTGGCATTGTAGTACCCTCTTACTCATTTAGCAACAGAAGTACCATTGATTTTTGCAGTTGTTTCCATCCAAAGGGGTTAAGAACCTGTACTCCTGTTAGAGTCTGCTGCAGAATTCTATGAAGTACTAAGGACAGAGTTTATTGAAAAATGTGCAACGTACTACCGTTCAGCTAACATTGAAAATGAATAACAAAGATGAAGAGCAGGCTTTCAGATTCTATGTTAGCTACTCATAATCAAAGGCTGGGTCTGAGCACAAAAGCATAGAATAGGTCCTGTGTAAAGACCATGGAGAGCGATTTTTATGGAGCTGTAAGTGTGCTAAAAAGAAAAAAAAAAAGAAATTGTCTTTCAAGAAAACATAGATTCTCCTCTGTTCTGCACTGGGTGGATGGGATGTGGGGAGAGAGGGGCACAGTGCAGGGTTCTTTTTGAATGTCAATATAAAAGGCTCAACAACAAATGGTGTAATAAGATAGCTGGTTTAATAAGATGGAATAAAAAGAGGAATATAGATAGTGAGTAGATCTGTCCCTTCAGATGTTTGGCACCCTGCATTCATGTGGCATCAGATGAACTCCAGATGTTTTTTCCCATGGCACGCTGTGCAGATACTGTCCGTGGAGAGGTTCCTTCTCCCTCCCATACCATGGTGGCTTTTGTCTTGTGTAACAAAGCAAGCCATGTATCTTCTAACAGGCTGCAGTGCTAACTCGGTCATAACACCCGAGCAGCGCAGTGTGCAGCGCAGGCGATTACGGACGTTCCAGCATACCCTTGCAGCAGCTACCCGTGCTGACACACGGGCTTCTCAAACCTTAAGTACAAGGCCCAGTGCAGCAGACATAGCCTGCTCAAGGTCACTAACTCCTTGAATACAACATCTTCTACAAGACTCCCAGTACGTCTTCTGATACTATTTATTACCTGTATGTTGTCTGAATACCCCTCTGTTTATAAATCTGGGAAATACAGCACAAGAGAAGATGGTGGTGGTCTGTCTTAAAACCAGAAAATATTACTGAGATCTACAATAATTTTGTATTTTTACATCTTGAAGTTTATAAAGGTATGAGAATTGAAAACAGGACGTGGCTGAAGATGTTAATTTTTACTTAACAGAAAGGAAGGTAAACAATATGTTCCTCATCATATTTGCTATCTACAAATGTTATACTTGTTCCAGGATTACAGTCTTTATCTCAAGACTGGACATCTTGCTTGAATACAAGTTATAGGACTGATTAAAAAAATAACTGGGGTTTCTTGATCTGTGTTAGGTGAGGTGATGGCTGTTATTTATGATTTTATACTGCACTCTTAAATAATGTCTCATTTTCCTCAAACTGATTTGTTAATTTTAAAATTAGGAAATGTTGGGTTCCTAAAGTACTTCTTTTATCCCCATGCCCCGCCCCCTTCTTTTTTTAGCAAAGCTCAGAAACATACGTATCATTTTGCATTTACACAAATTAATGTGTTCTGTACTTAGCGTCTTAAATCATTTAATTTGATTCTGTGTAGTTTGCACAGTTGAATAATTGTAATTGCTTTTTTTCTTTTTTCCTATGTCACTCCTATAAAAAAGACTGCTAAAAAGTAGCACTTCATGGCTAGATTTATGGGACCTCAAGTGCCATATATTACATGGTTCTTTCCTCACAATATGAAGAGAAAACTAATTTTAAAGAAAATCCTCCACATTGCCCTGGGGAAATTAATTTGCTTTATTACTGAAAAAAAAACTATATAAGACGATATAGACAAACACGGAACTGTCTTCTGAATATAGTGCCACTGTCTGGGCATGCAGGCCTAAAGTTAGAAGTTTCAAAACTAACTTGGAACTGAATCTGGTGAGGGACGTGAAGGGCAAAAGATGGGCTTCTATAGAGACAGCAGCAGCAAAAAGAAGGCTAAGGAAAATATGGACCTGCTGCTGAGTGGGGCAGGGAACCTGGTGACAAAGGACATGGAAGGGGACACTGTACTAAAGGTGTTCCTCACATCAGTCTTTACTGGCAAAACTGGCCCCAGGAATGTAACACTAGCGGGAAAGTCTGGGAAGTCATCCTCCAGCAAGGAACCCTTACCTGTGGTGGGATAGGATCAGATTAGAGAATGTTTAAACAAACTGGACACTCACAGGGCAGAGGGCCTGGATAGCATGCACTCACAAATGCTGGGCAAGGTGGCCCATGGCATTGCAAGACCACTCTTGATAATCTTTGAAGGATCATATGGTGACTAGGGGTGGTTTCTGCAAGCTGGAAAAGTGTGTCACTCTTTGAGAAAGGTGAGGAGAATCCAAGACGTGGTAGACCCATCAGCCTTAACCTTGACTCTTAGGAAGGAGATGGAGCAAATAACTCAGGAAACCATTCCCAAAAACATGAAGGACAAGAAGGTGCTTAGGAGCAGTCAGGATGGCTTTATGAAGAGGAAGTAAAGCCTTGTCAACTTGACAGTCTTCTGCCATCTGGTGACTGGCAGGGTGGATGAGGGGACGAGTGGATGTTGTATATCTTGTCCTTAGAAATGCTTTGGACTTTGTCTCCCATGACACCCTCAAAGACAAACCGATGAAGTACAGGCTGTACGCACAGACAGTGGGGTGAATAGAAAACTGGCTGAACTGCCAGGCCCAAAGGCTGTGATCAAAAAGCCACCAATTCCATCCAGGAGCCAGCCACCTGCGGTATAACCTAGGGCTGTTTCTTTCCTCCTCTGGTCTGTCAAAGTACAAATGACCAATTTAATTCTTTGACAAAGGGAAACAAACATAAGCACCTTAACATTCCCTGTTTAAAGTTGTCAGCTTTTATAAAGAAAGACTTGACTGCCTAGTGCTCACAAAGCAGGTGCCATATTTAGTTGATGGGAAGGACAGTACTATATTGTCCCAATTTCTTCTACTTTTCATCATAGAATATCTTTGGGGAGGCTTCAGTTGCTTTCATTCTGCAATGAAAAAAATATTTTTTGTAGCTCTAAATCCATGAGGATATAGTTTTCTCTTAAATGTTCCTTTTTATATGAATCAACATATTTTTCTTGTCTAAACTAAATTAATTCTAGATCTCTTAAAGATCTCTTTCAGTCCGTTCTTTCTGTGGTTGCAGTACTGATGATCTACTCATTAGATCTTTATTTAAAAAATCATAGCTGTCAGTAAAACATCAAACTAATATTCCATCTCATGGTTGTAACTTACAGTCAGAGGTCTAGTTTAGGAGAATAATTAAATAGTTTAAACATAAGCATCCAAATGTTCTTTAGAATAGCTATGTTAAGTACTCTGTTCATATTCATATATTTCATGCCACTGAAATACACAGCAAACCAAATCCATTTTGTGCTCTTAACACTGGATATAAATCTAAGAGTCGCACTGGCGTTAGCAGTTTAGTCACCAAAAAGTTTCATTCGGAGCAGCTGGGTGTCTGGAAGACACATAGTCAGTGTAGCAGAGACTTTCTTCAAACCTAGTTAATTCTGAAAGTAACAACCTGAAGTCAAGAGGAGCAAATATAAAGGCAGATGGTTGAGAAATAAATTTAAAACACGTTGACTCCATTTTGACCTTAGTAGCAGTTCAACAGAAATTCTGCCTCTTGATGTAAAGGTTTACTACTCAGCCTGAGTAAGTGACAAGATGGCACATTCTATTAATCTCGACTTTTGGTAGTTTATGGGATCCTAACAGTTCAAATATTAGAGGCAAGGGTGATATTTGAAAATAATGCACACATAATAGTCCAGAGACTTAAACTGGTTTAAAGATAATAACGCATAGGCTGAACACGTTCGAAAGCTGCACTGATGTTCTGTGTTGGGAAGGGGAACTTTTATTCTAGTATTCAGTATCAATAATGTCAAGCTGATACTTCAACAATATTACTTCTACTTTCTACTTATATGGGGTCTTTCACTTGTACACTTCAAAGCACTGAAGGTAAAAAGTAATCATCCCTTTCATTTTATCGAGGGATGACTGAATGACACAGTGTCTCTGGGGGACAAAAGTCCCTCCCACTGTAAGAGAAGATCAGGTTCAAGACCTGACAAGATGCATCCCAGAGTGCTTGTTGCCAAGCCACTCTCCATGATATTTGAAAAGTCATGGCAGTCAGGTGAAGTCCCCAGTGACTGGAAAATGGGAAACATTGAGCCCATTTTTTTAAAAGAGTAGAAAGGAGGGCCCTGGGAACTACTGACCTATAAACCTCACCTCTGTGTCTGGGAAGATCATAGAACAGATCCTCCGAGAAGCTATGCTAAGGTACACGGAGGATAGGGAGGTGATTCGAGAGAGCCAGCATGGCTTCACCAAATTTTATTAGAAATCTAATCTAAGTTGTTAATAAAATGTTTAAATTTAATTACTAAAAAAATATTTAAATACAGCTTTTTTTCATGCCTTTTGCCTTTTTCACTGACATATGAATGAAAATCTTCGATGTATGGATTACGTATTGTATATTAGGCACCAGGGAGACCTTATTATGGCCTTTCAAGACCTACAAGAAAGGTTGGGACAGATTTTTTTAATATGATCTGTAGCTATAGGACAAGGGGTAATGGTTTTAAACTAAAAGAGGGTAGATACAGACTAGTTATAAGGAAGAATTTTATTAAAATTAGGGTGGTGAACCACTGGAATAGGTTGCCCTGTTATACATGCCCCATCCCTGGAAACATTCCAGGTCAGGTCGAACGAGGCTCTAAGCAAACTGATTAGTTGATGATGTCCCTGCTCATTGCAGGGGAGGTTTTGGACTAAATGACCTTTAAAGGTCTCCTCCCACCCGAATTATTCTATGATTCTGTGATTCTAAATATGGTGTCTAAGGTCATATCATACAACGTTGAGAGAGAGCTCTGTTGAGAGAATTTGTGGGAAAAAATCGGGAGGCAAAAAATAGTAGAGGGGAGAGAAAGAAAAAAGAAAAACCCAGTAGCTCTGTTTTCGCAAGTCTCTGAATCGTAAGCTTGTCAGAAAGTAGGTTGTTGCTTTTTCCAGGGACCCTTCTACATATTTGGGGCTCTGTATATTCTTTCAGACCACAAGAACAAGAGAAATGCTGCACTGCTTGAGGCAAAAAGCCCATCTTGGTCCTATTCTCAGTAGTGCCAAGTAAAAGATGCTTGGGAAAGTCATAGTATCCAGGACTTTTCTGAAGTGATAGTTGTTTGTGTTTCTACTCACAACTTTGAGCAGCCAGCAGTTGAGGGACTTCTGTGTACCAACATAATTTTAATAATGTGTCTTCAGTTACTTTTCCCAAACTTTCTTTTTAAAGCGCATTAATGTTTTTAGCTTTTGCAACACTGTATTTCAAAGAATGTCACAATTTCATTATGTCTATATGTGATATAAGTGTTCTCTGTGTTGTATTCCTTTCCTTTAAATTTTTCTCTATTTGAGATCACTGCTTTACAAAACACTTTGTTTTTCAGTGATGGTGTTTTAAACAATTTGTTCCATGGAATGCTGAGGTCTATATATTTTAAATTTGCACAATTATATTTGCTTTCCTTTTATTTTGAAAATAGAATATGCTCAAAGAGTGATATTAGGATAATTAGTTTTAATTGATCTTAAAGGTCTAAAATCCAATTGTGAGCAAGATAGCCAAATACAACTTATGTCTTTATGGAAAAACAACTTAAACGTATAGTTGGTTACTGTCCTGTCTTATAGTTCCCATCTTCATCTTCCAAAGATAATGACAAGCATTATATGGCATGACAATTTAGGTAGCATGGCTGTGTTACAGAAATACAGTAGAATATCTTGTAGGCATTTTGGTTGTGCGTGCTTCTCTCATAACTATATCCTGCAATAAATCTCTTCAAAGTCCAGTGCCTAAAGGAAATTATAAAAATTATCTGTAATTAATATACATAATTAATGTGTATGCAAGCTCCACGTGTGTTTTGTAATGGTTTATGAAACACACTATTGACAAAGACTAACGGACTTAACCTGGGGGGGGGAGGCGGGCAGGGCGTGGGGGCGTGGGGTGTAATAGGGGTGATGTGGTTTATCCTAACCCAAATAACTATGATGGCTAAACACAATTTTGTCATGTGACACAGAGAACTTTATTTAATCTTACTGTTAATTCACTGTTTCCATTGATTTACCTGTAGAAGTATTTTAGTGAATCAGAGGTTAAAACATACTTATTTCAGAACTGATGTATCACTTCACAGGTTTTTTTTCTTGATCATTTGTGTTTTCTGTTTTTTCTCTCTTACATGCTGCAGTTGCAAACATATTGTGGCGAGAGCAAGGTACAAATACAGATGGCTTTTTTCATATTCTCTATGTTATGTGAAATGTTCATTGATTGATCCTGTTGTGTGTTTGATAGGGTCTTTTTTTTGTTCATACTCTACAGTTACAGTAATTACATTCCCCCTTGCAACATTTGAGGGATTTGATTTAAAGAAAAAAATATAGTGGAAAATAATCCTTTAAATGCTCATGCCTTTGTGAACTTCTTTTCCTTTTGGGGAGAGAGGAGGAAATGAGCTGTTCAAAAATTCCAGACACTTACTCAAATATATTCAAGAAGCTCAGATTTAAAATGTGGACCTTTAACTTTTGTTTGTTTGCTGACATGATAAAGCTTCCAACCAATCAGCCTGCATGCTGTTGGGTGTAGTCTTCCTGTATGAATCATTCTTATTTGAAAAAATTATAATCTTTAACAGTTTAATTAAAATTGAGGTACCTGTCCTACTTAATGAGACAAATCATTTTCTTCTTGTGCTCAGGAAGGGTTTGTAAGTATTGGGAGGGGGAATGGAGGTTTGTGGTCTGTGACCAACTGAAGGATAAATATAAATACAGACAGTATCAGATGTTATGATATAGAAAGCATGGAAAGTATATTTTATTGTCAAAAGCAGGTATTAATTTTCATATATATGAGATAATCTCCTAAAGCATATTGCAGAAGACTGTCATAATCAAAGTGTTGTTATGAGCTGTCTTTTTGTTGCTCTAAGTAGCCTGTTCTTAATTTATAGTTACAATTTAGGAATTAAGGCATTTCAGGAATAGGAAATGTTTCAATCATTTCCATTGTAGGATTGATAATACTGTGAGTGGATCAGGCTTTGCTATGAATACATGCTGCAAATGGTATTTCTGCATGTTTCTTAAAGATCTATTTTAAATTCATTTAAAGATTTAAAAATTTGATATTTCTTTTACCTAATTACATAGTAAACCTCAGCATTTCCCAGTGTGTTTACAAATATAAGCTAGTATTATTTTTTATATTCTTATTTTACCAGTTGCTCAGCTGATATAAACAATTAGTTCCCTGATTATAGTGAAGCTCAGCTGTGATTCTCCTGCTCTATTGGCCTTGCAGAGTACAAATTACACATTCAGAGTTTCATACAATTCCGCTGTAAACAATTAAACTGATTCACGACAAGAGTCTAACATCAAAGTTTTCAAATGTATGGTATTCTCACCACTTACTGGGAAGGTATCACTTGTCTTTTTCCTTGTGTTTTATCTTGAATAAATCTGAAAACAAGACTGGCAGCCCCTTAGAGGGGGTTCTTTTTCCTTAGAGGATTATCTTTTCAAGTCATCTGTTGGTTTCAGTGGTTAGAAAGCACTTAGGAAAACTTAAATTCTGTGCCAACGAAGACCAATTAAAAATAGTAATTTAGCAGAGTGCTTATGGTAAAGCGATTCAAATTTCTCTGTGACTATTGTGAAACTAAACAGAAAGCAATTGACAGTAGAGATTGAGAATGTGAAGTGACAACATCATCTAGAGCAGATTTTCTTGATCTCTCCTGCATTTCTCATTGGCCAATCCTTGTGTTTCTGACAAATATTGTTACTGGTTGCAATGTTGGAATTCACATGCAAGAGAGCAATACTCTGAAGATGCCAAAAAGCATCACCACTAACTTCTCTAGTCCATGCATACCCTGTTATTTTCTGTAATCTAAGTATTAACAGATACTAGGGGAGAGATGGCTGGTTAGTAGGACAATTAAGGTCATGAAATCATAGGTAGGCTTTAGTGCCTGCAATGCATATTTGTATATAGGGTACACAAAAGCCTTATCACAACTGCTTGCTTGTGTGAGTGTGAAAATATTATGTGTCAGAAAATCTGAAAGGATTCTGAAAGTATATCAATTTGTGTTACAATAATAATACAGTATGTACACAAGCACAAATATACCTGCATAATAAGCTACACACAAAAAAACCCAGAACCACCACCATTTTTTTCAAAGCAGTGTTAGCCAGTTTTAAATATAGATTCAGTCTAAATGAAGCAAATATATTTGCATTTATTGTTGTTGCTTCTGGTACAGTATTATAAATGCACTGGGTTGGTTTTGGTTTGGTGGGAGGGTTGCAAAATTAGGTCAGATGTCTTTAGAGGAGTAGCTCCTGTAGTTGTGAAGAAGCAGCTTGCCTAAGCGATTAGATATTTGTACAGATATTTGTAGACACATGCTCAAAGGAAGAGTTCTGGGGTCATAATGACTTGGAAGGGGGGATTATTTCATTGGAACCACAGGTCAAGGTTCCTTATGTGAACTGACTTCCCTAACTCAGTATTGAAATGAAAGAAGGACAGTTCTTTGCTGTGTCTCCACCAATTTTGAAGAACAGTTTGATGAACATTACTATCCAGACATTGGAAATAAAGCCTTAAAAGTTTGCACTGAGTTACTATGCATGAATATTATCTGTACGTTGGAAAGCCTGCCTTGGAGTATTGGTAGCTGAGGAGTAAGTTTTAGGATTGAATGTGTATCATGTGGGGCTATCAGCTGATTTACTTCCTCATGTTCTAGTATTACTTCTCCTGCTAATAACTATGACATACTTTAGTCAACAAGACCAGGGAGAAGGGAAAATCTTGTTTTGTCCCCAGCCAGCTCTATACATTATTTGTCACCAAGATGTAATAAGCCAGTTGCTTAGCTATAGATCTCTACACTGAGTTCACTGGCAGGGGCAGCCTAACCTCAGTCAGGCGTATCTACAAATTCCGGCTGTTCTTACAGGATGCAATGTCAGGCATTTTTTAAAGAAAGACCTTGACTTTTTATCTTACATAAGCTGTATGATTTACCTGCAAAGGCACACGAGAGTACCCGTTGGCCAGAGTGGGCATATTGCCCTTGGTGCACCCTATGCTCAGAATAGACATGATTCATAAGTTTTCCTTGAACCTGAGCCTGCTTCTACACAACATCAAATGCAGCGGAGACAAATTCCTCTCCCACTGTCTGGTAACCTATGAATAGATAGATTTTATATAAAATGAAGAAACCCCTGCTTGGGGACTCTCCTTTCTTTCTTTTTAGGAAAACTTCACCAGAAGTGAGAAATGATTCCACAAGATTTCTCAAAGATAATTGAACTTGCTTGTTCTGGGCATGGCCTGACAACCTTATGCATATTACTGCATTTTAAATGAGTATATTACCTATGTGATTCTTAATGGGGACTGGGAACTTTTATGTACATGTATACATACATACATCTGTGCAGAAACACACACTACCCTCCCCCTGCCTTAATGTTCTTATTATTTTATTCGGTATTAAGTGTTCTCTATCTAGTAACATAGGTTTTCCTTCAGAATTTAGGACAAGCAGAATTTCAGACTCAATTTTATTTTTCCTGGGTTTTATTCCCCTGCATTCCTATACCAAATATTCTTATGTGAAGTGGCAGCTTAGGGCCTGTACTCAGGATACATGTATATTTTTATCAGTTTAGCACACAGTTTAGCTGTTAGTGTTAGTTACGATGGTAATTTTGAGTATTGTGATTTTCTTCATACAATTTTACAACTATGAACTGATCATTTATCATAGCATCCAAATAACAAATCAACAACTGTTGTCTTAATTGGCACATTGTAAACTAAGGAGAATGTCCTTTTTTGTGATCATGAGCATGACCACAGATATTATGAGGCTTCATGCTGTAGATCTGGTTCCCACCTTTTCCACAAAACATTACTATCATTCCTCTCATTCAGAAACATTGCAGTAGAAGGATTGAATAGTTCTGTAAACATTTGTCACCCTTCAAACTTGGAATGAATATCTGCCGAACTCTGGCTTTCCAATAAAATACAATAGAGAATGTTTCTCTATACAATAGAGAATGACTGAAAGAAATATCAAGTAAGGGTTTATAACAAAGATTCAGAACTTCTCTTTCAATGTTATACAGAAATTATTTTAACTTTTCCATCCCCCAGGAAAAAAAAAAAAAAATGTGGAGAATTTATAATAATTTGATTTCAGCGTAAGTGATTTCACAAGATCACTTCTGTTACTGCACCTGTCAAACTATATATTTCAAGATCCATATTTGTAAAGACACTGTCTTGCCAATGGAGAAAACTGTAAAATTCTGAATAACATAGCAGTTTTGTTTTAGTTTTACAGCAAAAGATCCCATAGGATAAGCTGTATTAGCGCTATATGCATTAACAAATTGATCTCATACTAAAACATGTGAGGAGCTTTAGTTCAAGACAAGGATCTTCTTTTCTGTCGTTATTTAATTTTATACATTTCAATGTGTTTTTGTTCCTAAGGTCTGGGAATTGGGAACATGTTTTATGTTTTTTATGAAGACGGCATCAAAGTAATACAACCAGTGGAATGTGAATTTCAGAGACATATTAAGCCTAGTGAAAAACTCCTCGGTTTTCAGGCAAGTTATTATTTTAAATATATTTGTAGCATTTTCTCAATTATGGTTTTCTTTAAATAAGAATTTATTATTGCTAGTTTAGTGTTTTCTGCTTGATAAATTCAGACATGTCGTCTTAAGTAAGAAGTAGCTCATAATGGTGGACTCAAGACTTCCTGTATTTTCCTTGATTGAATTCAAACTTTCAATCTCTCTCTTAGATTGAATATTCCCTGTATACTTTTCAAACCCTTTATTTTCTTTGGCTGTCTTTCTCTTTTCCCAGTCCTTTACTTTAACAACTTTCTACTCTTTATTTCTGGTTTGGTGGTGGTTATTTTTTCTCCGTCCCCCCTCCCCAGTTAAGTGCATCTCTATGAATCAGGGATTGATTCTCTCTCTATTATACATAAGATCTAAGGTTATTATTTGTAATGTTTTCTTTTTTCTTCACTGGATATTTGTCTATATTAAACTGTCAGCTATCATGAGGCAAATCCCTATCCTGATAAACACTCTTGCAACTCCATTGAAGGTAGTAGAGATGATTGATTCTTTGACTCCAACTTACAATTCATATAAGTAGTTTCAATAATTTTATTGTCAACAGATTTATAGCTGATTTCAACAAATTCTGTGCATTTATGGAGTAGTTTCCACATGTAGCATACATAAAAACAGTAGTGTATTCTCCATTTCCATTTATTCTTTTTTTGTTTTTCCTTTACTGCTGATCAAATTGCTAGCTGACATGATGCATGTTCTCACAGGAACACTTGGTACTAGTCACTGCATTAAGACTTGTTCCATATGATCTCTCACCTTTCAAAAATAATAACTTTTTCTCATTATTTGGATTTGAATGAGTGACCTTGAAATATGTAACTCATGAGCTGTACACTTTGGATTTTTTCCCTAGTACCTAAAGCGCACTGAAGTAACAGCAGAACTGTCTCAATGGAATTTGCCTCTTCAGTTATCATTACTGATGTCAAAGGCTGCTGTACTCAGCAGCAAGATTTATTTTAGTGTGAATAATTATGCTTTGAACAGCTAATCATACCTTGATTTGTGCTGCTTAAGTGAAATTAGGTTGACACAGCCAAAAATAAGCCGAAAAGCTTTTTTATGGCTATTTAATTCAAAAGCTGATTATTTAAGAAGTCTGTTAAAATTTTATTGGTCTAAAGTGCAGCCTAGATTTTAAGTGTATTTTTATTGAAATGTGGTAATAATCATGATGAATAAGTCAAACTTGTTTCCTTTTTGTAGCTTTCAAACCTAAAGTAGTGTAATACTTATGGCCTATGCAAAAAAAAGGGGGGGAAAAGAGTCTTGTCCTTCTTTGGATATCTTTGGTTTGTGGGTAGGTGTATATAAGTATATAGACAGAAATGCGTGTCATTTTGCCCATCAAATTCAACAATATTTCTGTTTATTCCCCTGAACACTGAAAAGATCTTCCCTCATATCTGGTGGTTAATAAGTCTCTATTCCTGCAAGAGAAATCAGAAATATTTGGAAATTACATCCTTACATTTTTCTACTCATACCGACATCATTGTTTACTCTGCATTCCAAAAAAAAGAAAAAGTTGAGAAACAGTTTTCAGTAAAAAATTTTGAAATTTTGAAACAACCCTTTAAGATTACTTTCCTCCTAGAAGAAGGATGAAAGATGAGTTTAGAAGAATTCCCTGCATATACTGCTAATACTATGACAACAGTCATACATTCTTGAAAAAAATCATTGACTTCGAAGCTTTAGACAACTGTTTCTTCCATTGAAGAATATCATGTTTTCCTCAAGCTTCTTTGAAAAATCTGTTTTCTCCAAATACAAGTAATAAAATAATGCAGTTCCAACCCAGGATCAGATTTTTATGAAGATCAGCATGTGATGGTTCAGTGGTAAGAGTTCATGTCATAAATTGCTCATTAGTAATTCTCATTGACTGTGTCGTATAACAATTAATCAGAGATGTTGCATAAATATATATGCAACTGCATGTTTTGAGGTGGCTTTACATAGCCTTTCACATCTACAAGAGGTATTGCTGATAAAATCTCCGTCTCTTATCTCTTAACATATACGTAAAGGAAACACACGCTTGCTTAAATATCTTCCATTTCTTTACACTTTTCAGAATTAGCTGTTCAAGTGATAAGTCAAAGCCCAGTAGACCTGTTTCATTGCCAAATGTTTACTAAAGTGTAGGAACATTTCTAAGTTCTGCAGCACGGTTTAGGTACTAGAATTGTTACAAAAATGTCTGGGTATTACATGTGATACCACAGTGTTCCTCCCCAGGTTTCCTCTTTGTCAACAAAATAAGTTACCTTTAGCTGAGCTGCTGTAAAAGAATGAACTCAGATGTTTATACATGGCATTGCATTGTATTGTGAATGCATATAGCAGTAGTTACACATGTACATATTTAGGTATGCTAATTTAGCTAAAGGTAAATACAGTTTCTCAATAACTATATACTTGAGAACCCTTATGTAAATATTTAATTGCCTCTTATGCAACTGAGTGTCAATACAGCAAAGCACTTTAGTGTGTGTCTAAGATGGGAAGCAATTAGTCTTTCATTGTGTTTAAAGTGAAGTAAAAGGTTTAGTGCTTTACTGGATCATCAAGATTCACAGAAAATTATAAAGAGTTTCCTCCTTGCCTTCCCAGCATCTCCTAAATTACTTGAAGCTTCTAAATTAATATGAAATGAAAGTAGACTTTTATTAGGCCGATAGTGACAATTCTAGATGCGTAGGGACAGAAATAAACTTATTTGTTAACAGAACAGAAACTTATTTCTGTTTTCTGATGCAGACTATTGTTTTGTTATACCAGGTTTAACCGTTGTTTGTTTAATCTGTTGTCAAATAGATTCTCAACCATAGTCTGAGTAGTCTTTCAGCTGTTAAATGTCTCATCATTCTGAAGTGTCTCTGACTTTTTCCTCACTAATGTGCAACCTCTATTTATCATCTGCAAATTAATATTATCCAAAGCCTTTAAATTCTAATTCTTATGCAGAGGTGTTTTTATTTTTTTGTCCCAATGAATCCCAATTATAACAGTTATTCCAGGAGTCTGGGGGTGGGGAAAGAAGCAATTGAAACATACGCCTTTTTTGAGACCAATGGAAAAATCCTTTTTATTTCAACGTAGTCCTGATTTCCTGATTACAAGAAGTAGCGCATAATGGCCATATTTCAGTGAACTAGGCTATCTCACACTTGGAGTAGAATATATGTTGGAGGTGGGACCAAAATACTTATTTTCAAAATAATTAATGTGACTACGTGGCAGAGCATAGTTTCCACAGGAAATTAACTTGAAACAAGCTTTTTAGGTCACAGAAATTGCTGTGGTTTACACTCTTATGGCACAGCAAGTGTAGTAAGTGCAAGATTGTTAACCTTTGTTTGTCTATAAAAATGTGAAAAAGGTCCACAGTCTGATTTTTCACTATAGAATTCCGAGTAAAGAGTAACTTAATATAGAATAGGTGATATATACACGTTACTCTTAGCAGTCATAGCAGAGACATACTGCTCAAAGAGCTTGACTCAAATCTTTTTAAAACACTGAGGACCCTTGCATTAAACATATGTTTGTAAACACAGAATTTGCATGTGTAAATTTACAGGTACATATTTTCTTATGACAATTTCTTACCCCAGACTTCCTTGAAAAACTTTCTCTAAGGATTTATTTTCCTCCATCTGCTGACTTGTTACAGGGCAAGTCACATTTTGGTTAAAAAGTCTGGGGGAAAAAAACAATGAAATAAATTAATATCTTATCAGATGTTAGCTTTTTTCAGAGAGAATGAATTGGGAAAAAGTAAATTGATCACATTTTAATTAGAAGAAGAAAATGTTGGGTTTATTGTATTTTAAGGAGAAATTATTTTAGCGAATTATTCAGCCACTGGGGAAATTAATAAAGAGCCTCAGAATTACTACTGGTAATGTAAAAGAAATCCAAACTGTCTAATCAGATAAATGTTAACTTTTCAAAAGCAAGATTTCAGATACATTGGTTGAAGTTATTTCTGAGGCATCTAGATAAGTGCAGGCTTGGTTTACACAGTTGTTTCTCTTGTTATTCAGCTCATGCTGGGGAAAAAGACTCTATTTTGGATATGAGAATTTTGGTGCATAAATTTCACTGTTAATTAGGAAAAACATTTTTTTCTTTTAATTTCTCAGATTTTGCAGTAAAGTGAGAGTTGGCATTGAATTATAGAAATTTATGACAGCATAAACAATATTTTATAACCAGTAAACTGCATTTGTATATGCAGATTTTTTTTAGTTAATATTGTTTACTTTGAATCTGAGAAAGTGTTGTGTTTTCTACTTGCCGTATTTAAAGTGGAAAAAGAGGAGCAAGTTTTATGAATTATGTAGATAGTAAGAATCATGCTCTGTTGTTTCTAATTTAAATGTGTATGCGTGAGTATACTTCTAGATACAGATACAAAATTCCTATATTTATATTGATTTTACTTAGAAATTATATTTAGAAATACACTTCAGTCAGTATTTTAGTCTCATTCAGGAAAATGTTTTAAGGAGGTGGCTTAAGTCTGGGTATAGTTATAAGTGCTTAACTTACGGTATTTTCTTGTTCTGCTATACAATGGGAGGTATGATTAGTGTAATCGTTTATACTAATCTATTTGATGCCATGTGAGAGAAACCTAGATTCCTTCAGCAGGAGTTTGTCTTATTTTTGAGTAATATATTGAATGTGTCCTTGCAGAATTTACAGCACCAAAAACTAGTGTAAACTAAGGTGAGTCCCTGAGAGACATGACTGAGAAGAGTGACACAGGATAGAGTCGTTACGAACATCTACAGATGCATTATTTGAAGAAGGTGTTCTCTGAGGAAGAAAGAGGACTCTATAGAACAGTCTAAAAGTAGTTATCTGGTTAGATAAAACATGGAACTAAGACAAGGAGTATTTACAATAAATATAAAAAAAATTGAGATCAGTGAAACGCTTTCTAATTAAAGTGCCGATTGCACAGAAGGCAAATGACAATAAAGCATTGATCAGGTGATTGCACATCATATTAGAGACATACTGTTTTATGTTGACACTTCATTTTATGCAATGAAAAGCTTTTAGCCACATTTCAGAGTAAAAATCCCATTTGTCACCATGTCTATCGTTCTTTAAAAATTTCTCCCTTCAAAGTGCATGGCTTCTTAGCAATGCAAAATCAATCTTACTCTTTTCACTTATTTCTAAATTTTGCTAGAGTTCCTGATTACGTGCCATCCCATCGTACCTGAGTTTAGTAAACTTTCCTTATCAATGTGATTTCTGAAAGACCTTCCCTTTGTTGAGGTTTGAGAACCCCATAGGAACAAGGAGTGGCTTTCAATCTCCTGTAAAGAAACTCCTTCTGTTAGAGGGAGCTCTGTTAGAGCTGGAAGTTGATTTATTTCTTATTTTGACATATAAAGATTGAATGTATTTTCTCAAACTTAGAGGCACAGCAGGCAAAGAATGTTGATGATACACAAAAGTTAGCATTGAAATGCATCTTCTTCTTGAAAAGGATTGCTTAGTGCCAGATATGTTGTTCTGTCACATTATTTTCCCCCTTCCTTTTAAAAGGAGTCTGGTGCTTAGAAACAGAATTCTTGTTTGAGATCTCATCGACTCTTGCTGTTGGTCCTTCATTGAAGTCATCATCTGCTGACATATCATAATTATTTTCACAGCAACCAGTTATGATGTATCCGACAGAGCATTCTAAATTCGGAATAAGCAGTAAATAAGTGCTAAAAAGAAATAATACTTAAGATTTGGTGCAATTACCCCTTGTCATGAAAGAAGGGAAAACTAAGAGGGAAAAGAATAATAGGTCAGGAAAAGAAAAGAGCTTGACATTTGCTGTATCTCTCCAAGGAGAACATTTTTTCAGGTCCTTGTTTTTACGTAAATTTGATGTCCATTATAGAAAACAATTTGCTATTTCACAAAGGGAATTTCCAAATATGGTAACGTATTTGATCAAATAACTTTTAATTTCGATAAAAGCAAGTTTTCACTAGGATTAAATAGTTACAAATAGATAGAAATATGAATATCTATATATTATGAGTGGGAATATATTTGTATAGAAATAAGAACAGTGAGCATGTAAACTACAAGTAGCTATTTTGAGTGAGAGTGCATAGTTAAAAATATATGTATTATGAAATATGAATTCACGGAAATCAATAGGGATTTTGGTTTTTTTTCAAATTTGTGCTTTTGCACATATAGAAGGGCAGCGGGGGATGAAATGATAGTACGAAGAAGATTTGTATTGGAATTAACACTAGTGAGATAGGCCATCAGAATGTTTCATGGCAGAAGGAGCCAAACTTCTGACTTTTGAAGCAACGTATCCATACTCGATGTGACCAAAAAAGCAGATCCCTCTAACTGCTGCTGCTTTGCCTGTACACCATGTGACAACTTGCACCACACAGGCTCCTCTTCCTCTCTGCTTATACATTATCATCTTCCCAATTTAGTATTTGCCTGCCTTACTGGTGCATTGTCAGTTTAAGTCACATCTATAACTGCCTTCCTTTGAAAGATGCTGTGATGGTGCAGATGGCGGAGCTACTAGCTGCTGCGCAGTGACTAGACATTGTGGGTCTAATGTGTTTTTCTTTTTTAAGGTCTCCTGTCTCTTGCTCACTTTATTTCTACAGGTATTATTGTTTCAAATTGGTTTCTTTCTCAGGACAACAGCACTAACTGCCTGAATGTCTAGAAAACATCCAAAAAAGCTGGTGTGTGGTTTACACTAAAGCGCTTGTGAGTTGTGTGGTGCTTACAACATGCAGTCTGACTAACATAAGTCTGTGTCCTAATGTTGCCTGTCCTTTTTCCTTCCCTAAATTTTCAGAGGCTTTATTTTACAGTTTAAAAAATAAGAAGGAGAGTTTAATTTGTCTTTCTATTGTATTGTTGACTGGTTTGATTCTTACAATTTCCCTCTTTCTATTGAACTACAGGATGAAGTTTGTCCCAAAGCTGATGGAGATCCTGTTCAGCGATGTGTATGGGCAACCGCTGTTAATGTAAAAGACAAGTTCATTTACGTAGCTCAGCCCACACTTGAGAGAGTTCTTATTGTTGATGTACAATCTCAGAAAGTTGTACAGGTATTTATTTCTCATTTTTAAGTTAATATCTAATTTTGACACAAGAATTTAAGGTTTTCCTTCATATTTTGAAAAAAATGCAATTAGCTTAAGGGTAAACACAATATCTAGAAAAAAGCTCATCTACTTTTGACATTTAGCAGAAGTTTTTGTTTAGTGACTGTTCTTGTCAATAAGCAGTTGGGAGGGAAAGAGACAGCACAAAAATACCTCATAAATATTAATCAGGTAGTTGAGGAAATGAGTTATTTGGGAAGTTTCTGGCTTGAAGTACTTTTCACTTGAGACTGAAGATTAATTAAAATAGTCTTATCACAGGAATGTGTCTATCAGTTTTGACAGGAAAGGGGAGAGGGCCGTGTTCGGCTACAGAGATGGAGGACTGTTACTCAGTAACCTTTTAGACAGAGAAATTAGTGGAATTTTGGAAGAACCAACACCACCCATAGCCAAGATTGGATACTATGAATTTGAGCTTCTCATTTTCTTTCTACTGTGTAGGTAGTACTATCAGTTTCTCAGTCTTTGGGAGGCTGGAGAGACTCTTCTTAGTCAAAATAGTTCATTGGGTAAAAGAGAGAAATATAATAATATAATTAATAT
>VZSF01010475.1:0-17975 GCA_013398295.1 Chionis minor
CTCCCGCTTAACTTGGTGTCCTCTGCAAAGCGCCTGAGGGTGCGCGCAGTCCCCTCGCCCACATCAGCAGTGTTACCCTGTTGCTTTCACCTTGGGCCCGCTCTGGCCATCTGTGCTCACACCCAGTGCTGGCTGAACAGACAGTTGTCAGTGCTGTTCAAGGTCTGGTTTAACCATTTGAAGACCTGTGCGCGTCGGGGTGGTTTTGCCTCCCCTGGGCAGGTGTAGCCGTGCCGTAAGGCAGGGCGTGGAAGCGTAGCGGAATGTACAGCGCTCTCATTGTTGGGCCTTTGCCCCTTACAGGTTGTGAATCCGCACTTGCTGAAAGATCTCACAGAGAGGGGTCTGTGGAACGAGGAGATGAAAAACCAAATCATTGCCCACAACGGCTCTATCCAGGTACGCCTGAGGAACCAGGGAAAAGGATGCGGGCATTCCTCCTAGTCTGGGAAGTGCTGGCTGGATGGCTGGGGGCTGTCCTGGCACACGGTGCTTTTGAGGTCTGCTGTGTGCGCGTCACTCGGGTAGCCCGGGGAGGGGAAGCCGTAACGGGTACCGTTGCCATTAGAAATAGGAGGGCACATGTCAGATCGCAGTTGGTAGGCTGTTCCTGCTGGAGCCTTCCCTGTCATGGAGAAGCCCAACGGAAACGTGGTTATTGCTAGAGCAAATACCGAGTCAGGCTGTGCTACTTTATGCAGATTCTGCAAACGTTGGATTCCCATTACCATAAAGATGATAAAGGGGTAATTTCATAGCAGGGAGTGGGCTTGAGACAGGAACTGAGTATAGGACGTGCAGATCCAGAAGGTACATGTGGAAGAGTCTGTGGGATGAATCCCTGATGCTGTGGAGTTTGAAATGCTGCTGTGACTGTTGGGATTGGAGTCACGCGTGCTGACCAAGTGCGTCCCACTTGGCACCAAGTTTGGACGGGTACTTGCTGCTGGCTTGTTTCCTGTAAGAGCTCCCAACTATTTAGGACAAAACAGTAATGGCCTGTTTGCAAACAGCTTTTTCTCCCAAATTGCCCAGAAGAAGCTGTCCTATTTCAGAAAGTAAGGTTTCTTTATGCTTGGGTGCTCTCAGATACGGAATGTTTGGATTCGGTGATAGGGTTCAGCTGCAAAAAGCCTTACTTCTAGTCAGGATCGCTGAAGAATTTGATTTTATAAATATGAATGTTTGGGCAGTCACTGGTTACACCACATTGTCAAACTCTTCCTGTTCCTTTTAGAATATACCGGAGATTCCTGATGACTTGAAGCAGCTGTATAAGACAGTCTGGGAGATCTCCCAGAAAACCATCCTCAAGATGGCAGCAGACAGAGGAGCTTTCATCGATCAGAGCCAGTCTCTCAACATCCACATTGCAGAGCCCAACTACGGCAAACTCACCAGCATGCACTTCTACGGGTGGAAGCAGGTATCTGCGAGGGGCGGGAGGCTTGTTCCGAGGCGGCACATGGGGGCTGATAAGTTCTTTCGTGGTCTCCCTGATTCTTAGAAGGATAAACGGCTGTTCCTTCCAAGAATCTGGCGTTACTAGTGGAATATCTCTCATCGGCAGTAAAGCCGCGGATGCTTGTAGCGTTACTGCTGGACGTGGCTGCGAGGCCGGCACGGCGATAGGCGCGAAGGGAGGTTGGCCCCAGCGGTTCAGAGCTTGGCAGTGCTGCTTGCCTGACCTCCAGCCGATTCCACCCTTAGACTCCTGCTTTTGCTCCGCAGGGTCTGAAGACTGGCATGTACTATCTGCGGACAAAGCCAGCTGCCAACCCCATCCAGTTCACCCTGAACAAGGAGAAGCTCAGAGAGCGGGAGAAGGCCTCCAAGGAGGAGGAAGAGAAGGAGAGGAATAAAGCAGCCATGGTGTGCTCCCTGGAGAACCGGGATGAGTGTATGATGTGCGGCTCCTAATGGATCTGCCCTGCAGTGCCAGCAAAGCCCTTCCACCTTGCTGGAGTCCTAGTATAACTACTATAACTATATATGAGGTTATAGGTGAAGTTATAACTAGTATAGCTTCAGGATGTAGAGGCTGGCTGGAGCTGGCAGGAGGGGTGGTCGCAGTAGTGTATTGTAGCTTTCCCATCCAGTTGGGGGTTGGTGCACAGGCATGGCTGTGGTGCGTACGAAATTTGTGTATTGCTTTAGTAGCCGGGCTTCCTGAAAACTCAAGTGCTCTTGCATGGTCTTACATTGAACCCCATAGGCAGGGCTTCTCCTGAGCAATTGAACCCCATAGGCAGGGCTTCTCCTGAGCAATTGAACCCCATAGGCAGGGCTTCTCCTGAGCAACTGAACCCCATAGGCAGGGCTTCTCCTGAGCAACTGAACCCCATAGGCAGGGCTTCTCCTGAGCAGACGGGGAAAGTGCTAACGCCACTTCCTTAAAGAGCTGTCCAGGGGACTTCAGGCAATTCTTGTCCTTTCCTAAAGACTGTTACTCATGTCTTCAGACACAGGCGGACCTGACTGATCTCTTCTCCTTTGCTGTCACCAGACGGCAGGAGAACGGCCCCAGGCAAGGTGTGCTGTAGCTTGCTCTGCTGTCTGTCATGGCAAAGGAGCAATTTCTGGTAAGCTTAGAAAGCTGGAGTGTGTGCACATCTGCCAGTGAAACCCTTCTCCCACCGCTGCTTACTCACTTGTCCCCTCCTCTTACCTTTCCAAAAAGCTTTTTAAAGGTGCAGACTGGTGGTAGGTCTGTTGCTACCTGGGGAGGAGTTCTCCATCCAGCCTGACAGGGCAGAGCATTGTGCTTGATCAATGTTCCTTCTCGGTTCTGCCAGGAAATGGCAGAACTGCTGCAGTACATTTTATTCTGCATTAAAACCCCACTCTAATAGGGTTATCTAATCAGTCAGTTTGCTGGTAAGGAGCGTCCGTGCTGTCCTTGGCCAGAAAGCCTTCTGAAGTGAATACACCATCTTTTTTTTTCCCCAAGAGTTGCCTTTATCCACCCCAGCTAGTTACTTGATCTTTTAAAAATCATACATTTTTACTTATCCATGTACTTAAACTCCCTGCAGTGGGGCGTCATCATCCAGTTCTTAAATATTTATTGAATTCACGTACCATACAGCTAACCCTTTAATCCAGCCAAACTCAATAAAATGTGGAATGTCAAAGGAATGAGCAAGTGGTATCTTGGAAACAATTTTTTTGATTAAAAGTGAATGTAGCAGCTGGAGGCTGCACCGCCTGCACGCAGTTCCTCCCAGAGAAGTGTCTGAAGGCTCATGTGTAAAACGAGGGGTGTGAGCGGAACCCGGCACGTGCTGGGGCAGCCGTGCGTATCCCAGTAGCGTGTCTGCTTCCTCGTTGGGAAGATCTGGGCTTTAGGTGAGCGTGAGGAAGGGGCTGAAGCCATGCCAGGGCCGTGTTTCAGTAACGGTCAAAGGGTGTACGCTGGGCTCAGGGGGCGAGTCTGGGACGGTGCAAGAGGCAAGGCTTCAAATCTGGCATCTTGTGTTTCAGTCTTGCACTTGCCCTGGTTCTTCTGGTTCTGGTTGCTCGTCTAAGGCACTGCTGGAAATGCCTTGGGAAGCAGCTCTGCCTCCAAGGGAAGACTTGTGTCTTGTCACCACTCCTGGCAGCCCTGCCGCCCAGGAAACCTCACCAAAAAGGTTCTGAGGGGACGGCTCCTTTTGACTACAAAACCCCTCTTCTGGGTGAGTTCGGGTGAGTCCAGAAGTTGGGAGGACTGGAGTGGGGCTGCTGGGGAAGCAGCACCCCCCTTGCAGGACACGCCAGCCTCACCCGCTGGGTGGGGGAGCTCAGTGAGAGCTGGAAGCTGATGCCCTGGGCTGCCAGCAGGCGTGTGGCGAGGAGCGGGCTAGAGGCAGGCACCGGAGGGGCTGCTGTTAGACCACAACGGGTAGGTTTAGTGCGGCTACGGAGACGCTTGTGCCTGTCTCTTCCCACTTGTGTGCTGGAGACCCTCCGTGGGACAGGTGGGGTTTGTCCCCCTGTGCCGCTGCTCCCGCCCAGCCGGCGCTGAGCCTTTGCTGCCCCCGTGGCGGAGCGCAGGTCGGGCTGTGGCGGCTGCGGCTGCTGTCGGGGCCGCGGGGATCTCGTGCAGTCAAGGGCAGGGCTGCTCAGCGTGTCTTCTGCAGCCGGGTCTGCAGGAAGCTGTCGCTCAGACAGGCCTTTAGCATCACAAGGAGAGTTTGGGGCTGGGCGGGACGGGGTGAGACACCGTTAATGTACCCCTGCCTGAGCAGGAGGAGCTCTGTCGTGGGTTTGGGCCGGATGGGCCCAAGCAAGCCGAGCGACAGATGTTCCCTCTCTCCTGCTGAGCAGGAGAGAGAGGAGAGACTAGTTTATTAAGAACTAAACTACTTTAATGAAATATAAAGAATAAAATAACAAAAGAAAATAATGAAATATATACAAAACCATATCAAGCTCCCAGGATGACAATCACGTCACCAGCAGGCACTGGGAAGTCCCAGACCGGATTCAGCGACGGAAGGGAACTGGATCCAGGAATACATGGGTCAGGATCAAAGGCAGACGAACCGATGGAGTCCTCCTCAGACACCGGCCATTGAAGAAGGAAAGCAGGAGTCCCAGCAAGAGCAAAAGCCCGAGCAAGTCGGAGAAGAAGGTGAAGCCGTAAAACGGGAAACGGATAAAACCAGAACAACGGAACGGAAAACGCTGAGCCTTTGATCCCTCAGCTTTTATCCTGAGCATGATGCAGATGGGATGGAATACACTGTTTGGTCAGTTTTGGGTCANGCTCCCAGGGGACCCCGCGGTCTAGACGCTCCTTGTTCTTGCAGTTTGCTTTTGCTGCTGCCTCTTTGAGGCGCTCCCAAACACAAGGGCTGTTGAAATCAGCACTCCTGCCTGATCTGGTCTCCTGGGGGAAGAGTGAAGAGGGCTCACACTTCCTGCCAGACAGAGGAGAGGCAGTTAGAGGAGCTGGAGTGGGGGATGAGAGTCGCTCTGAATGCTGATGCTCCTTTGGGGGCTGGGAGAAGCCTCAGGAGCCACCGTCTCTCTCCAGTAGGCAATTTGTCCTTAACTGCTGCCGTGCTACTGCATGCTCGGCCTTTGGGCTGTCTGCTGCTGTCTGCCCTGTTCTGACAAACACTTATTTCCTTAAGGACCAACCAGATTTTCCTTGTGCTATTCCCTTAGTCCGTCAACTGTTATCACCAGCCAGGGAAGCGCTCTGTCATTGCTTGAGTGGGGTCAGTTCTGCTCAGTTCCTTTTCTGAAAGAGGTTTCTGTTGGCTCGGCTGTGGCTGGGCTAAAGCAGCACTAAACAGACTGTTTCCCTTCTGAACATCTCCCCACTTGACAGCAAGGTGCTGCTGCTCTCTAGGAAATAGCTCTGAGCTACAGCGAGGGGAGAAAAGGGGAGGGCTGGGATTTAAATGCTCGAGAGGCAGACTGGTGGCAACTTGCCGGCGTGTGGTCCCTGGAGCAGGGGCAGGGGGGGAAGCGAAGGGGTTCAAGGTGGTGCCGTGCTGAGCGTGGGCTGCTGGCGGGGTCTGTGGGAGATCCTGAGCTCGGGGACGGGCTGAGAGCCGTCCCTGCAGCCTCGCGCACTCTCCAGACGGCTGGCACTCGCTGCCCCCCATCCTGTTGAAGCTGCACTGGAGGTGGTGAGACCACCTACAGGTCCCCCGGGGCTGCCAGGCAAGGACCAACGCCTGCCCTGGCCCAAAGCGCTCCTGTGGGGCGACTGTCGTGTCGCAGAGAGGCAGCCGGGAAGAGGAGCGTGCCTCTTGCCGATGATGGGACACTGCAACCAAAGGGGTAAAACTCCGGTGAATCAGGCCCAAAGTCAGCCTGACGGACAGTGGGGACAGCGGCTGCCCGTAGGAAGTAGCCAGGCTGCGCTCCTGGCTCGCTCTTTGACAGCCTTTGGGTGCACAAGCAGCTCTCCCCGCTCTCGGCCGAGTCCCGGGCTGGACACCTTCTTCTTCAGGCTGGTGTGAATCTGACCTTGGTGCAGCCTTCAGCCGCGGCCCAGCCCCACCTCAGGAGGGTGGGAGTGATCCTGTCTCCAGATGTGTGGGACACGTGCAGGGGAGGTGCAGGCTTGAACTTCACATCTGGGTGAGCGTTAACAGCAAGACCTGCCACCTCCACCATGATTTCTGAGTCCAGCTGTCCATCCACAGCAGCAGCACCAGTAACGCGCCGGGGGTGTGGGTGGCTCTGGCCCCTGTGCTTGGTGCTGGCTGCGGGTGCTGAGCCTGTCATAGAATCATGGAATGGTTTAGGTTGGAAGGGACCTTGCAGATCCAACCCCCTGCCATAGGCAGGGACACCTCCCACTAGACCAGGTTGCCCAAGGCCACATCCAGCCTGGCCTTAAACACCTCCAGGGATGGGGCCTCACCAACCTCTCTGGGCAACCTGTTCCAGTGCCTCACCACCCCCAAAGTAAACAATTTCTTCCTCATGTTTAATCCAAATCTGCCCTCTTCCAGTTTAAAGCCATTCCCCCTCGTCCTGTCACTACATGCCCCAGTAAAAAGTCCTTCCCCTGCTCTCCTGTAGCCCCTTTAGGTACTGGAAGGCTGCAATAAGATCTCCCCGGAGCCTTCTCTTCTCCAGGCTGAACAGCCCCAACTCCTTCAGCCTCTCCTCATAGGAGAGGTGCTCCAGCCCTCGGACCATCCTCGTGGCTCTCCTCTGGACACGCTCCAGCAGGTCCATGTCCTTCTTATGCTGGGGACTCCAGAGCTGGATGCAGTACTCCAGGTGGGGTCTCACCAGAGTGGAGTAGAGGGGCAGAACCACCTCCCTTGACCTGCTGGCCACGCTTCTCCTGTTGCAGCCCAGGGTGCGGTTGGCCTTCTGGGCTGCCATCGCACATCGCTGGCTCATGTTGAGCTTCTCCTCTATCAGCAAACCCAGGTCCTTCTCCTCAGGGCTGCTCTCCAGCCATTCCTCGCCCAGCCTGTATTCGTGCTTGGGATTGTCCTGCAAGCGAGGACAGGATCGGTGCTGCTCTGTGGTGTTGGGTCTGGGGTGGCTGTTGGGTCTGGGGTGGCTGCCCGTGAGCTCTTGATTTAGCAAAGTCCAGGTCTGTGCAGAACTTCCTTGGTGAGAAACTTGCCCAGTGCTCTGTTGCTGGGACTTAATTTTAAGTCCAGGAGGGCGGATGTTTGCTGATTTAAGAGGCCCGTCCTGCCGCGTTCACGCTGCTGTCCCTGTGTTGCTGTAGCCGCCATCCAGCTGCGCTTCCTGTCACTCCGAGAAGGAATTGCTTTTATTGCTGTGGACTGTGCCGCCTGGTGAGTGCTCGTGCCGGCAGATGGGAGGTGGTGGGCAGGAGCAGCAGAGGAACGGCCCAGCCTTCCCTGGCAGCCGCAGTCTGGACTGGCTGAAGCTGCTTTTGAGGCTGCAGCCATGGCCCTGCCGTGGCCGTGCGTCAGGGTCTGTGCCGGAGCAGCGAGCGTGGGTGACAGCGGGCTGCTGCCCTCACCACCCTCCTTTCCTCCTCCAAGATGTTTCTGTGTCCTCTCCATCTGCCTTCTGCAGAAAGACTCTAGCATTTGTGTTTCTGGCTGCTTGACCACGGGGGCTTTTCTCCCTAAAGCCTGTAGCACTGAGCACCTGTGTTTATTTCTCTGCTGCTCCTAACACGGGATCTCTCCGGTGTTGTATTTTTAACTCATTCCTGGGGAAGTTATCCTAGAGTTAGAGAACTGCTTAGTAATGTAATTTCTGCTGTTTTCAAGATGTGTCTAGAGCAGTCGCCCTCCCTGGGCCCATACCACAGCTTCCAGGGGATGCTCTGCTGCATCTCTTGCGTGGTGGTCAGTGGCAAGAGGTGGTCGGCTGGAGGTCTGGTGGTGCAGAGGTGGGTAAAGCTGGTGGGGTATCTGGGGGATGGGGCCCGTCCCCTACGCTCGCAGGGAGACCTGGCACACACGTGCTTCCTGAACACGGCACGTGCCGTCATGAAGCTGCCTTTCTCTGGATTATTTTTGTCCTCCCTGCTTTGACTGGGAGGCTGGTCCAGGCTCTCAGTGTCTCGTAGGCAGCCTGGAGCCAAAAGGAGCGTGCTTTATTCACAGCAGACTGACTCACGCTCTTCCTGCGCGAGGTGCACCGCTCAGGGGTGTGTTCTGTCCCACGGCTTTTTGATTCCCATCTCCTGGATGGGATTTTGCGGTGTGATGTGTTACGCGGAAGAGCCGAGCGCAGCCGAGCCTGCAGAAGCCGCTTGCATGTGCCGCGTGTGCCGCGTGTGCCGCCTGGCGAGAGCCAGCACGTGTGGTGGCAAACAAGCAGCGTGTGCCGAGCCGGTTCCGCGGCTGCGGTGCGCAGCGCTGCGCTCGCGGCAGGGTGCGTGCTGGCAGTTAAACCGCAGCACGGCGTGGCCGCAGGAATGTGTGCTCGGCGCCGGGACCCAGGTGATTTCTGAGAGCTGCTCATTTAACCTGCTCGGCAGAGCCGCTGGGGAAGGACGCTCCGTGACTTCCTTGCTTCTAGCGTTTCATTACTGTCACTCAGAGTTCCCCTAATTCCCGGCTGAATTATCGATGCTGCAAACTAAGCTCATCCTTCCTTTGGTAGTCACGGAGAGAAACAAATCCCTGCTCTTTAGAACAGGCTTTTACCTCCTGACAGCAGCTGTGTCTTGCCCCTTCCTGCTCCCTGTTCAAGGAAACAAACCCAATCTCTTCTTTTCGCGTGTCATTATTTTCCTATTGATCTGGTTCATAAGGATTCATTCCGTTTCTGTCTGCCTGAGACCACAGTGCCCAAGTCCTGGCGCGGTACTGGGCTGAGATCACATCAGTATCAAGCAGAGCTGAATAATAACACCCGTGTCTCGTGTGTGCTGCGCTGCTATCGAACTGCAGAATTAAATGTTCTTTCCTGGTACTGGCCGCATGTTGCCGGCTCATCGGGGTCCCAGTCTGCTCCAAGCCCAGCTCCGACCTTACAACCCCGCTGCTTACCCAGAGACTTCTCGCTCTGGAAACCATCAAGTGTGGCACTTTCCACTGGTTTTGGCTGAATTTCACATTGTGGATTTTGGGCTCTGTCCCATGGTCAAGGTCACTTGAAATCCCTCCTGTTCCTGGGGGCGGCGCAGCCCTCTTCAGCAGCGTCTCGGCCCCAGGTTTTGCTCCATCACTTGGGTTGTTTTGGCTCAGCATGGGGAGACTGAGAGCTCTGACTCTGACCACCCGGAGCTGCAAGAGCTCGGACTTTTTTTTCTTTTCTTTTTGCCTCTGTGTGTGTTTGAGCTGGTGCTTCTTAATTTATGGCAGTAAAGCGTAACTGAGATTCTTAACTCTGCAGCCGCAATGCAGCAGGAAAACAGGGAGCTTGTCGTTCCCCCTAAGGCTCTTTCCTATCTATTTTCCTATTTTAAAAATTACAATTTTTAATGTATTGCTTTCTTGCTGTAGAAATTGTCCTCTGAACTTTGTGTAGATGCTGTTGAGAAATATCAGATGGCAAATGCAGAGAGGTGCCCACAGACTCCCCTCGTCTCTGCCCAAACTCATTTGTGCTCCATGAAAAATGAGGCGTTTATTCTGGGGGAAGATGCTAATTCCCTGGAGTTCTCACATTGCCTAGGATTTTTTTTTCTGCCAGCATTGAAGTCAAACTCAGTAACAAGCATCAAATATTGCTGTGCGCCTATTTCTGTTTAATATTCATTTTGCAGCTCAGTCAGCTCCTGTTCTCTGTTGCTTCCCGTACAAGCCTCGTCCCCACCGTGTAGCGATGCCGCGCAGGTGTTTGTAGACACCTAACCTCTCATTAATTTCAGCCAGGTTTAGATGCCCAGCAGGAATAAAATGATGGAGGGTTCGTAATAGCTTTTACGAGATGTGATAGCTCAGGGGAAAGGGGGAGAAACAGCAGCCGTGGGCACAGTGTCCTTTCTGGGGTTGTTCCTGGGCTCGCTGTGAATATCTCCACGACCCCTGGCTGCCCTGTAAATGAATAATAGACACGAAAGGTATCCGCATTGCTTTAACATCCCAAAGAGACCGGAAAGATTCTACCTCAGCCTCCCGTGCGTCCCAAAGTCCAAGAGCAGGGGGCTGAGAGGGTGGGAGGAGAGCACCTCGCCGGGGGCTGGGAGCCGGCAGTCCTCGCCCAGAGCTGTGCCGCAGTGGAGGGACGGCGCAGGGAATGGGTGGTAAGTGCCAGCTTTGAATCCAGGACTTGGGCTCCAGTCCTCCCCTCCCCAAGGCAGGATCATCTCACCACGAGCAATTCCAGGCGGGCGCCGATCTGACCTGCCACGAAATCCTCCGGTGCTGTGGGTTGCCCAGGTGCGGTGCTCCAAGGCTGCCTTACTGCTGGAAGTTTTTCCTGAAGTCTGCCCAGTAAACGGGAGGATTGAGGGTGGGTGGAGGACGAGCCGGTACTCAGAGAGTTGTGCGCGTCCTGTGAGGCTGCCTGGCCAGCGCAGGACATGATGGAGAAGGCAGGAGAGGAGATGGAAGGAGGAAATTTGTCATGCCGAGGGTGGCGAGACACCGGCCCAGGTTGCCCAGAGAGGTGGTGGATGCCCCATCCCTGGAAACATCAGGACTGGGATGCAGGTGGCCCCCAGGGGCAGAAGCAAGCCCCCAGCACCGTGCCCGCCGTGCTCTTCTGGGATGCGCTGCCGCGGGCCGGTGTACCCGGGCTGTGCACTCGCAGGCACAAAGCTGGATGGCGCTGGAGCGGCTGGGAGCGTTCGGAGGCTGTGGGACACGCCTCGGGTCAAGGCTCCCGTGGCTAGACGAGCCGGCAGCTGCGTGAACGTGATGGCCACGTGGGGTGGTGGCTTGCGGATTGCCCCGTCCCCATCCAGTGCGGGATGGAGGAAACCAGGATGAGCATCAGGCGAGTGAGCAGCGTCTGTGCCGGCAGCAGGATGAGAACCGGGCAGCATCTGGGGCAGAATGGTCGGCCCCACCAAGCCCCGGGGCAGAGCCAAGTGGAGCTGGAGCACCCAGGGGGAGCACAGGCATTTCCCCACCCCAATCGCATGGATCAACCACTGGGCACGTGAGGGCAGAGAAAGGGAGGAAGAGCAGAGCCTGAGGTTCCTGGAGCACAGGAGTCCCGGAAGGTGAAGCTGGTGTTGGAGGGTCCTGCCTGGCTTTACAGCCCCCTGTGTCCCGGCTGAGCCGCCCGGCGCCACACAGGGACCAGGGGATGTTTCCCTCGACAGCCGAAGCGCTGCGCCAAGACCCCGTGGCCGCAACGGGAGGGGAAGCTCTGCAGAGAAATAACGCTGCAACGGCTGGGGCTGACAGAGACTTTGTCCCCCCTCCGTTGGGATTGAACAGTGTCCTGGGTTGTGCCGGATGGGCCCACGCGAGCTGAGCGACAGACGTTCCCTCTCTGCTGCTGAGCAGGCCAGGTCCTGGCGCTGACGGAGGCGCCCCTGGCCCTGCAGGGCTGGCACTGCCGGAGTTCAGCGTGGATAACTGCTGATCTTGACCCCAAAGCACCGGCCTGTCCGAGACTGGAACTGGGTGCCCCGAGATGTGTCAGCCGAGAGACCCATTGGGTCTTGCTGACATCTCACATGGCTGGGTCAACTGGCGAGATGTCCAGTAGGGATAACTGGGAAGAGGCAGGTTATTTTGACCGCAGCAGGGACTGTTAACTACTGCTGAGCGCTGGGACAGAGAAAAGCTACGAGACGCAGCATGCAAAGCCTGCGGTTCCCGCGTGCTGTGTCGCGTCTCTCAGGCTGGTTTCAGGGAGCTGCTTCTGGACCGTATCCTCTTGTCCCTGTGGTCTGTGAAGGCAGCCTGCGGTTTGGCAGCCCTGAATCCATCATCTTAAGCAGGTAGCGATGACTGTCAGCTGCTTGTAGGAAGCAGTTTGAGTGTGGAGGCGAAATTCTGAGGCTTTACAGTGGGTGACTGGTCCAGGGAAGCTGGAAATTGCTGGTTTGGGCACATACAGTCTCTTGATAATCCTTTCTTTTTCCTCTGACTTGCCCTGGTAATTAACTCTTGTCACATGTCATCAAACTCTCTTCTCCTGCCTGACAGAGGGTGTTCAGAGCTCCATTTCCATGGTGATGCACAAGATGTTGTGTGTCTGCACACGGAGGTGTTAGTTCCCATTGCTTGTGGCTTCTGCCTTAAAGGGGATTGACATCAAACCTCTTTTTTTTCCAGGACTTTTAGGAGGCGCTCCCTGATCTCTTTGGTCCTCACACCACAGATGACAGGGTTGGTGCAACATGGCAGTAGCAGGTATGTGGCGCTGATGAGGTTGTGTGTGTCCTCAGAGATGGGTTCCCCACGAGACAGACTACTGAGGAGAAGAGGCTGGACAAGTAAGTCACCAGGATGACCATGAGGTGAGCAGCACCAGTGCAGCAAGCTCCGTGCTGCGCTTCCCCAGAAGCCATTCTCAGGGCTCTTTGCATTATCCTGCAGCAGGACGGCAGGAGGAAGCTGAAATCAAAGACAATTGTGATGGCTCTCATGGCCAGCCCTACCATCTTGTTCCTGGAGATGTCCCCACAGGACAGGTTCACCAGGACCACGTGCTCACAAAGTGCTCAATGACGTTACGAGTGGCACAAGTGCACCTTGGATGCCAGGATCCCCCTGAGACTGACAGGAGAGGTGTTCCTCGCCACTGCAGCCAGCGATAACCCGGACAGGTATTTTCTGGTCGTTGTGTCTGTGTGGAGCGGCGGGTTGCAAAGGGCCATGTACTTGTGGCCATGAGAAGGAGGGATGTTGCAATCCAAGGGAAGAAGGTCTGGGCCACACAGTTCCGCAACAAGATGTGCCTGAGACGACAGAGGAAACCCAGCAGCATCTTGGGCACGGATGTGCTGGAGCTGCCGAGACGGACCATCAGGAGCAGAGCCACCAGTGAGTACGTGGGGGAATGGAGGTCTCCACTCCCACCGCGTAGGTCAGGATGGAGTTTGCTGTGATGAGCAGAAAGTACAGGCAGAAAACAGGGATGAGGAGGAGCAGTCCGGGCTTGTGGACCCCAGGGAATCCACCCAGGAGGAATACAGCCTGGGACGTGCTGGCTGACCCTGTCTGATTCCCACCTGCCATCCCAGAGCGCCAGCCTGCTGCAAGGGCTCAGCTTCCCTCGGCCTGAGAGGAGAAAGCACAGTTTCTCCTGCTGCGGATGCCAATCTTTTCTCCCTACGATAAAACACTTTTTACACTGGACAGGCCCATGGAAACTGAAGTGCAAGTGGTGAGAAAGAGGGAAGGCCTGAAGGCTGGTGAAGGGCTGTGCTCCCACCGCAGGGACAGCACTAACCGCTGCCTGTGTTTTCTCTTTCTTTAGTTCCTTTAGTAAGTGAAAGGCAGCAAAAAGCTTGGAAAATGAGCCCAAAGTCTGACTGTTTTTATTAAAGAAGCATCTACATGCTCCAGGATTCACTGAACTCGGTCCAGCTCTACCCTGCCAGCAAGTTTGTCCACTATCGAGCAAGACTGAGAGCAGAGAAACGGGACAGAGGAATGAAGTGACGTGAACCCAACCCAAGGCTGAGCCGGGGCTCCTCCATCTCGCCCCACCACTCAGCCACCCCGTCTCCCCCACTGGGCGATGCTCAGAGCATTTCACCAAGCTGGCCACTTCCCTGCGAGGGGAACAGCAGGTTTCAGCATGCACGCCATTTTCCATGTGCTCTCTGCTCGCCTTGAGCAGCTGGGGGCAGCAGGGGCTGAAAAATCTACGTAAGTACCAGGAAAATAAACCAGGGCCGGGTCCTGGATATCGCAGCTTGACTGTCCCCACTGCTAAAGTGCTAGTGTGGTCACCAGTATGGTTTAGACAAGGGACAACTACCCCAAACAGTTCCTGGGCACGTTCTGGGCTCTAGCGGCGGCAGTTCTTGAGTCTAGAAGGTTTTCAGTGGGGGGGCGTAGTTGCCAGTTGACTGTGGGGCCCCAGCAGGGTCCCCGGCACCATTTGGCTGCTCCGTGCAGGTGTAGAGAGAAGCCAGCAGGGCTCTGGGCAGATCCCAACGCTGATGCCCGTTGAGGATTTTTTTCCACCCATGTACTGGTGGCTGGTGCTCGGTGAACCCGATTTGCATCCTCCTTCCCACCACCACGGTGTAGGGTTGAAGAGAAATGCCCTGGTTTCTGTCCCTTAAAGTTTTCCCAGTGCTCAGCTCCCGATGCTTCGCCTTCAGAGGCCGTGACTGAGGCACGCGCTTTGCTCAGGGGCAGGAGACAAGCCCGCAGCTACGGTGTGAAAGGGAATATTCGCAGCGTGTATTTTGGCCTTGCTAGAGCTGGACGCGTTAGGAATCGTGATCAGTTTACGGAGGGCTATCTGCCAGGCTGAGAGCTGAGACCGGGTCCTCTGTGTCCTGCGGCTCCCAGGAGTGACCAGGATCCAATGCACGTGTGTATTGTCCAGGGAGTGCCCAGCCTGAAGCACTCGCCCTTCTCCCATCTTCCGTTGCGCAGCGGGGAGCTCTGTCCCTGCAAACACCCCCCTACCAGGGCCAGGGGATGGGGATGCTGGTAGCGCACGGCGGGTCCCGGCGAGGGGGCTGGATGAGGGAGCCTGTGCTGTCAGATGTGTGTTTCTGTTTGCTCTGGGAGGATGAAAGTCTGTCTAGGTGTTGGCAAAGAATCACTAAGCACAATTATCAACACACACCGTTTTAGAGTGGGGAGATGGAGATTAAATTGATTCAGGGTTGACTGAAGTATCGCAGCTTCTGTGTATTTACCTTAGCAAATCTCAAACTCTGCTATTTCCTTGATCAATGTATAAATCCTGGCTTTCTTTCTGTGAGCTGAGCTCCAGCCCTGCCCCAGCTCTGGCACAAGTCTCCTTTCTGAGAGGAGAGGGGAGCAGGGGGTGGCACCCAGGCACCCTCCACCCCGGGGTCCCTGCCGGGTGGCAGAGTGGGACCCTCCTCGGTGAGAGCTGAGGGAAGGTCGTGGGTCACCACAGACCCCTGCTGTCACCAGCATGGTGGCACACAGCCCCCACATGCCGCACTCCAGACGCCTCCTGGAGAGCGCTTTGGTGGGTGTCCCCTTCTCCTTGGCCGCTCCTACGCCTCGTTGCTCTCCAGCGAGCCCCAGCCCTCTTTCAGCCTGGCAACCCGCGTGGTTTCCAGCTCGCTGCCCGGGCTTGACGGAAACCCCTGTTTCACGTGTTGCTTCCCGAGCAGCCCAGCCCGCTCCCACTCCCCCTCGGCCAGAGCAAAGTGGGCTCTGCCAGCGCCGGCTCGCAGGGACAGGCTCTGTGCTCGTCCCAGCACGGGCAGAGCAGGGGTACGGAGGAGGAATTTCTCCTTGGGGGTGTCCCATAGTGCAACGTCACTTGGTGGCCCCTTTCCCAGGTGGAAAGGCACTGGCCAGGACCGAGGGACGGCAGCAGCAAGGCATTCCCAAACCATGACTAGCAACCAGAGGTTTTCCTGCCCACCAAAGCTGTTCATCGCTGTTCTGACACGGCGCTCGGGGGTCTCTGTGAGAGCTGGGTGTCCCAGGGGAGCCCAGGTTTTAAGACGTGACTCAGGTGGGGAAACGTGCTCTGAGTCTCCCTGCAGCTTCCCCGCAGCTTTGACCCAGAAAGGCTCATTTTAACCATATGCTCAGGGCAGTGAACGTCAACGAACTGACTCATCACCAGTGAGCGCCCACCAAAACACCCGATGGGAGAGGAACGTCACTGTGACTTCCTTTGGCAGAGGAGCAGGCCGGTGTCCCAGGGCTGGGGACTCGGGCACTGGCACGGCTGTCTGAAATGGGAGGTGACGGCACAGGGCGGGAGCTGCTTGAGGGGCACCCTCATGGGCACAACCCTGCACCCCCAAGGGTACTGCGACAAAAAACCATCCCTGGCAAAAACGTGCAGAAAAGGGGAAGGAGGAGAAACCACGGAGGAGGAGGTGATGAATGTGCACACCGACAGTGCAGGGCAGAGGTGAGGGAAGAGGAGAAGTGACGGGCAACCAGAAAGGTGGCTCCAGAATGTAGGATTTAGACCCAAACCCAGCTCCCTCGGGACACTCCAAATTCCTGCCGGCCTGGGACCTCCGCTTGGACACGGCCACATCCCAGAGCCCCAGGGCGCGCTCCACAAACAGGGAGGGAGCAGTTAATCAGGGACTCTGCCGACGCACAGCCAGAGGCTAAAGATAGAGTTGGTGCCCGTCAGCTTGGTTTCACGGGAGGCAGGTTTCTGGCAAGGAAACCGCCTCTTTTTTCCTGCAGGAATACATGTTCCTCTGGTGAAGTGCGTGGATTTCTCCCCGGTTTCTGGCAGGGTGCAGCAACAGCGACAAGCCCTGCTCGGTGAGGGATGCGCGGGGAGCACGACGTGGCTCATGAGTCACCCGCGGCGCCCAAGGCAGCATTATTAATTGGGAGGCCTCAAGGCAAGGGCTCCCAGCAATTGCTCCTTCCGCCACTGCTATTATGGATTTTGTTGGCAACCTGAATGTCAGTACGGGGTCTGGAAACTTCCCTCCTCCATGTCCGCGGTGATAAATCCCCGTCCTCCCGGGGTGAAGCCTCCAGCCTTGGGCTGTCAGCAGGTCTCATCAGCCCCCGCAGTCTGTGATAAGCTCCTTAATGACAACATCAAACGAGCCCCTGGACGCCCACTCCTGAGCTCCCTGGGGCTGGTGTGTCACTTGTCGGTGCTGCCAGATACCGCCTGCCCTGGCCCTTGCTCCTCTGCCAAGTCCTCCTCTGGTCCCCATCTCCTGCTCCTGAGCTGTCCTGGGGGCACCCGCTGCTTTACTGGGGTCCGGGCTGGCCTGATCCCATGGCCAGGAGTTATCAGAGTCAGAAGGTCTGTCACCTCCCTCCCCTTTGGGTGGACCCACGATGTGTTTTACCCCGTTTCCACTGGAGCCTGGTTATTCTCCTCTTGGAGCCAGCAGTCGTTTACTGGATGAGTCACAGAGGAGCACGACTTGGGCAGAAATCAAAGCCTGGATTGGCAGGGGGTTTATAAGCGTGCCCACCCCCACCCATTCCACAATAGAGGATAGTTCAGGGGTAGTCAGTATGAATGCTAATTATGACATTAATAAAATTAGGAAAAAAACCCCAAACAAAGTCTTTAGGAAAGACTCCTGACTGTGGGGTGAAAGCTGAGGAAAAAAGCCAACAAATCCAACCCAAATACATTGCGAAAATATTGTAATATAAACCAAAGCAGATACTCTTGCTGAGTGATGGATGTGGTAAAACTGCTGGTAAAGCTGCAGAGAAAAGGGAGGCGTGTGGTTGGGCGCTGTCTGGGGAGAAGCCAGCCATCGCCCCAGCGTCACAGGCGGGTTAAGAAGCTACTTTGGATCCTTTGGGGACAAAGTGTCTGATCATCCAATATAGGTGATGGTTTTGAACCGACCATCTGACTTCTCTTCATATTTGAATTGGATGAGAGTGGTCTCGCCCAAAATCTGGATGCTGGGACGTGCTGGTGTTTCACGAGTCCGGGGTAACTGGGTTTTCCTCCCTGGCAATTGAGTTCCATCAGGACAAAGACCGGGAGCTCATGGACGCCGATCGGCGTGGCCACCTGGCGAGTGCGTTGTGTTAAACGCCAAAGTCAGGAGATGTGGGGAAGGTCCTGTTTAGGCAGCGCGTTGGAAGGTGGACGGCCAGCGCAGGGACACGTCCTCCCCCAGCTGTGTGCCCCGTGGACGGCGTCTGCGGCCAGCAGCACAAGGAGCATCCCGCCGGGATCTCCGGAGAAGAGCGGCATTGCGGCATCCCCACTGAGCAGCATGAGCCAGGAGAGGGACAAAAGTCATCAGGGGTCTAGAAAAGGTGGCCAGAAGTGAAGGCTGAAGGATCTGGTGACACTTGGCACAGAGAAGACCCAGGTAAGGTACACAGCCAGTGGTCGCAGGCTTCAGCTGTTGCAGAGAGACCAGACAAAGCCTTTCCCAGCAAGGAGAGACACAGCCCAGAGAGACGGGGGCTCCTCAACCCCCCCCCAATGTTTAAGGAAGAGGCTAAAGCCCATCAGGCCAGTGGCATCCTGGGGGG